>OZ000462.1:1800000-2147500 GCA_963922655.1 Cardamine chenopodiifolia
CAAAATTCTGGAAAGAGCTGGAGCCTGATCATGCTTTGATGTGGTCGTCAGATAAACGCAGATATCCGGAGAAGGCTTCTTTTGTCAGTAGAGCCGATCATAGTGATAACAGTATGGGTTGTAGGAATTTTATTTATTCTACCGAGGAAGACAAGAAAATGGAAGTTCACGTAACAGCCAAGAATGATGACCTGTACTCGAAAGATCCTATGATGAGTAGAACCTCCAGTTCTGATAGTTGCTCTTCATGTCTGAGTGAAGGAGAGAGCAATACAGCTTCTTCAAACAACGGAATTACTGAATCTTCCTCGATGTCTGATTCTGAAGATGCTAGTCAGCAATCTGAAGGAAGAGAGGATCTAGTAGACACTCGGAACAATATGCCTGACTGTCACGAGAAGATGACAGCGAAAGAGACGAAGAAGAGTATTGATGAAAGAGACGTTTTAAGGATTAAGAATATGCCTAACCCTCCAGCTGGCAACGAGGAAAGTAAATTTTTGGGAACAACTTTTACAATTCCTAGCCAAAACATGGAAAATATGATACCCACTGTAAATACTGGGTCCTATCTTTCCCAGCCACAAAGCATAATGTTTCCCCAAATGCTTAACCAGAGTATACCGTTCTCAGTCTTCCAGACTCCAACGATGGGTTACTATCATCAGGCTCCAGTCTCTTGGTCTGCAGCTCCAGCCAACGGATTAATCCCATTCCCCCACCCAAACCATTATGTATACACAGGTCCTCTTGGATTCAGTATGAATGGAGAGTCCCCTTTATGCATGCAGTATGGGACCCCATTGAACCATTGGGCAACCCCTTTCTTCAACTCCGGCCCAGTTCCAATTTTCCATCAGTTTGTTGAAACCAACACAATGAACATTGTCGACCTCGCTCAAACTCTTGAGAAACAGGAACACAGTTCTCTTAAGGAAGCAGATGAAAGGAAATTAAACCGAATGGAACCTCCAAGCATCGGGGGTCCGCAAACTGATAGTGATGAAAACTTCTCCTTATTCCACTTTGGTGGCCCGGTTGCTCTGTCCACAGGAAGTAAATCGAATCCTGCTCATTCCAAAGATGGGGTTTTGGGGGATTTCTCATTGCAGTTCTCAGGAGATCATGGTTTTGGTGATCCCACCAGCAACAGTAAGAAGGAGAAAGAGAGCACAGTAGGTGAAGAGTACAACTTGTTTGCGACAAGTAACAGCTTGAGTTTTTCTATCTTCTAAAGTTTATACAGTTTCTTGGATTGGTTGGCGTCATGGAGCATTGTAATCCAGAACGCAGTAAAAATATCTTTGGTTATTTTAATTCATGTAAAGATCTCTTAAAAAGTTTTAGTATTTTCTCATTCAAAGGTTTTGTTTTACTCAATGTTGAGTGTATTCTCATTACAAGACAACAGGAACAAAATCTCAATACAGAAGATGATGATCTCTGTATAATATTCTCTAGACATAATCTATTGTTTGAAGGACTTAAGAACAGCAAGATATAGTCCTTGTTCATCAACAAACTGGGTTAGCTCAAACGAATGCTTCTTAGCAACAATCCTCAACGTGGAATCATCTGGTAAATCAGAGACGACCACATCTGAAAACTCCTTCCTTTGCTGCTCCAAGCCTTTTCTACCTTGCGGGTGACTGATTACTACTCTTGCACCTGTTACAAGCGTTAGTGTTGAAAACTAAGATCAAATGAGACAGAGAGATTGAAGAAAGGTCAGAACATTGTACAGGAGGAACAACGTAGAGACAGTGTCTTGAACAGCTCGTCGAGATCGAAAGGCAATGCTGGAAGAAAGTAGAGAAACACAGCATCTAATGGAGACCATTTCTCAGGGACATAAACCAATTCACCTTGCCAACATTTGACTTTGTCGTATTTCTCTTTGATACAGGCTAACGTAAAAAAAGGAGTCATGGACAATAAGCAAGAGATGAGAAGGTGAAGATTCCACCTACCGATCAACAAGAGCTTCTGAGCTAATTGAAACCAAAAACCTCGAGAATGCAGATATTTCTCCAGCTTTTATGATCCTTTCAATCTTCTGGTTATGTTCAGTTGAGTCAATTTTCCATAGATTCGAGAAAGGACCAATCTTTCTCATGGAAATCTACCACTGAGACTGTTCCCTCTGGAGGAGAACTTGAAGAAACAGAAATCGCTGTGTAATTAGTCTGTGAGAACGAAACAAGTTTAGGAGAAAAGAAGTGACCTTGAAGACGATTTAGCTTATTTGGTTGCAAAGCCAATTAGGCCCATTATTAATGAGTTGGGTATGTTTTTAGAGCTTCTTCAGTTATGGCGTAGCAACGGTGGAAGAACAATCGGAGAGAAGAGAGACGGGGATCTCAGGGAGAGAGGATGGGAGACAAGTATACGAAGAGAAGCTTCGGCGAGGGAATCTTGATTATGATCCGACTATGAATCCTGGTCTTGGTTCTGCTCGTTGTCCTCGTTGTCTTTCTCTCTTAAGCCCTAATTCAGTGAGTTGCCACGTTTTTTTAGTGTTTTGTGGTTTTTGAGTTAGGAGGGTCTTAGAATTTGGTTCTTGTGAAAATTTTCTCAGGAGAAAGGAGAATGGACGATAACTCCAGTTTTGCACGATGCTGCTGCTGTGTTCAGTTTTAGCTTTTGCTATCTCAATTCATTTCCTTGGAATTCTCTTCAGCTCCGTTTAGCTGAATTTTGTGTTGTGGGATTAGTTTAGCTGATTTCTATGGAATTTTTCTTGTTTCCTGTTTCTTACAACATTAATCGGCTATCTGAAGCAGCTGAATTTAGATATTAGATGCATTTATGTTCGGAATCAGATTTTTCATTCTAGCTTAGGCGATTGTTTTTGTGATTTTGGGGTTTGCGCTGCTGGAAATGTCAAAGTTTAATCCTTTTTTCATTGACTTCTGAGATGGCCTTTTCCAGGTTATTATTTGTTCTATTGCAATGTCTGATTAGTATTGTGTTTAAGCTTATTCACTGAAAAGTATGAGGTTTTGGCTATTGGATGCAGAGCATAGCATTCTCCAAATATCTTCTGTTTACCGATGTGTAATTCAAATTGTTGGGTTTTGATTTTCCTTAAGTATTCTTTGGTTGGGAATGGATAGTATGGAAACCGAATTATCTCATTGTGTGTATTTAGTTGTACGACTCTGTTTCTAACTAGGTATCTCCTGTGCTATAGGCTGGTTCTGGTATTGGTTGCTTGCTTAGTGCCGTTAATGCTTTCAATACAGGTATCACATGATTCTCTTGTCATCAAATACATATCATTTCTACGATGGATCTTATAGCTTTGGTCTTTCAGGGCTCCCCTATCTTCAAAATCGATTTCCAGGGTCAAAGCGGCTCTCCATTCTTGTGGAGTATGTATTTTCTCTTGCCTAATCGCCTAGTTCTGGAATTCTGCATATTTTCCATTGTCTGTTGACAATACCTCGTATAAATTGATTTTGCTTATAGGTTCCGTTGCTGCTAGGATATTCAGGTGTAGGAGCTGCCTTTGGAGGTTGCATATTCTTCTTTGGCTCACTCGTTTATCTTGTGCCTAACTATGTATTATGTATATATCCTGCGTTAGTGAATATATCTCTGACGTTTGTCCTGAATTTTTGTGAATGGGCTTCACGTTTTGTGTTTCAAACTTATGTGGTTATCTGGTAGAATTTTTTGTTTCATATCACCCTAAAGAACTTACGTTCATGTTGAGCTTGCATATTTGATGAGGCTGCTGATAGAGTAAAATTCCTCTTTATTAAGTTTTGTTTTTTTTTAACGCAAGAAAATTTATGAGCCATGAGAATTTCTCACTATTGCATGGTCGGAATACTAATTAAGGTGTGCTGTGCAGTTTAGAATTGCAACTTTTAGTTTTACCCTTAGTGAAATAATTGCATTAATAATCAAGAAGATTGATATTCCTCTCTGTTTAAAACGTACAAATGTCAGGTGGTCGTGTGTGCTTCTTGCACATAGGCTTTTGTTTTATGTACCCAGTTTATATGCATATATATATATACATCTGTCTGTTTTATTTTAAGAAAGCACCTGAACTTTTGTTTTTGTATTATATTTGGTAGGTTATGCTCTTCCCAAGTTTGCTCAGCTGACAGTTACGTCGTATTATGCAGGGCCGGCCCAAAAACTCAGCACTTTATGCCTATAAATGAGACTATAACGACTGTGCTAAAGATATTTTATTTTAACGCATAAAACCCTTGCTTTATGGGCTGGGCTTTAGGTCAGGGCATGACCTAGTATTATGCATCTTCAAGAGCTTCACATTATGGAATTTCTATGTTCACAAGCGTATCGAAGAAGCTCATCTATCTCGAATTCAGAAAGAAGAGGTGAAATGAGTCATGCACTGATGAATGAGAATACATTCCACTCCTCTGGCTGGGCAGCTTATTTCAGGATCTTTTCTTCTATTTTGGTTTTTGGTCACATTCTTGAGAACCACATCTATAATGTTAATTCTTCGCCATAGTTATACCAAATATAATGTCTATTAGTTCCTCTCTATCTTTCAGTTTTTTTGGTTTCTGTTGCCAATCTTCAAAACTGCTTCTTTTCCCTGTCCATTGCTAATGACATGGTATTTGATTCTTGAAGATATTATATTGTTTATACAATATCTGCTTGGTCTATTTTACAAGCAGTCATGAACCATGCCTCCTCATAGATTACCTTTACATATGAATCCAACTTTCGATATATTTGTCCTGAATCCGGACATTACATCATCTGAGATTACAAGAGATTGGATGCAAGCAAGTGGATGCTGAAAAACAAGAATCCTAAGGATTAACCACATGGTCTATAGGGTCCGTGGAAGTTTCTGTAGCTTTGGTTACCAAAACAAGACCATTTTGGCAGGTTGCAATGTTATGTGAATCAGATTGTGAGTTTTAATTTGAAAGTGGTTTGAGATGTGTACTGTTGGAACTATCATCCTCAAGTTGCAAATTTCCTAAGGTTGTAGGCCGATGTTCCTTAAATTCCACTAGTCCTTTACATATCTAAAAAGAAAAAACAAGAGAGCAGAGAAAGTGGTCCTAAGGTAATATAATGTGTATGCTCTTCACACGTCTTTATTACGTGCTTCTTTTATCATGTTGTTCATCACATGCTTCCTTCTCCATTGCATTAAGTAGTGGGGTCCTTTTATAGCTGCTCTTGATGTTAACTCTTTGACAGCATTCATTCACTGAGTATCCTTAAATTTTCCATAATTTGATTTTAAAAAAACCGTTACGTAATTTTCACAGCTGCTGTGCTCTCTGGTTTAGCCTCTGCAGTTATGTATCCCAAATAAACTGTTTAAAAAGAGGGCAGATATGTCTTTTCCTTATCCTTTTTGCGTTGTGTTTGGTTTTTTGTTCCCATGTGATATACTTACATCCTTATTGCATAAGACTTGTCTGAGAAACCTTATCTCTCAATTCACACCGTTTGGTCTTTCCCCGTAAAATAGACAGCGTCTGTGTCCTGTTCCACGACTTGAGACTTAAAGTCAGAAAAATTGCAAATGTCACTTTCTGCAGCCCGTTTTCACAATAATCTGTTGAGACTTGTTTAAAAGCTTTATGACTCCTTGAGTAACGGTTACCACTGATGCGACAACATTTCACGGCATATTTAATTAAAGAAGCAAAAGTATATCACAGTAGTTGTAAACTGCATATTGCCTCAAGAGTATCCAAAGTTATCGTTTTCGGAATGAGATGTAGCACAGCTGGAAATTCTAAAGTTATATATGTGTAACCATCATGAGTTGTTGCAAAGAAAATTCTAATTTTGGTATATGTAGGCTGAGGAAATACCACATTATCTGTGATTGAAGTCATGCCAAAACTGGAAAAGTCAAGCTTTTTAATTTCTTGGTCTATCTATACAAAAGTCGTAGCTAGATATGGTTGTCTTTTATGTTTGATTAGTGTAACACATGAAGGGCAGATGTTAGGTACGAGGATTAAAATCATTGCATCTTCTCATATATACAATACGATTAATAATGTGTGATCCTTGTACGCCTCGCTCTTAATTATAGCAATTAAGGGAAATACATATGGGCTTCATTCAAAATCTGTTCTCTGGAAGCAATAAGAAGAAACATGGTCATATGTTGTGGAAATACATATGACCGTTATATTTTATAAAGTCCGTTATATTGATCATGGTATATGCGTAGAGATGAACAAGTAAAAAAGAGGGTATACAGCTTGTAGATGATTCTCTTTGAATTGCCCAAAAAAGGTTTGAAAAGAAACTTTAAAGAAGAAAGCTTTTGAGGAAAGGCTTTAGCTTTAGGTTCTGTGTGTTCGGAGATAGATGTAAAAGCTCTTTGGCTAACTCTACATTTGTAACCATGCATGGACCACATTCACTTCTCAACTCTCCCTCTCTCTCTCTCCCCCCTTTTGTCTTGTCCATTGTCTTCAGTGATCCCCACAGTCACCGAATCATCATCAACATCTGCATTTACCCATCTTGAGCTTTCTCACCTTTGGCTCTTTTATTTGGTAAATTAATACAGACAATGTAAACGTTTGGTTCTAAAGAGGCTTCTGGGTTTTAATGTTAGACACAATTAATTTGACTTAATGAGATATTGATCGAGACGTATATATATTTCTTTCTCGACTGCAACAAAAGAAAAAGTACGTACGTGTGACTTCCATGGCCCTTAATTAATGTTCCTGTGTCTGTGAAAGTTGGAATTTTCAAGCCGTAACAGAACTCAGAAGTGAACAGAAGAAAACAAAAGAATTGATAGTTGTATCATTCACACACACGTGAGAGAGGAGAATGGATGAACATATATATCTATTTTACTAATTAATCAAATATTATTCCCTTATTCGTATAATAAACTCAGAATCTGAAAACTCCAAGATCTACACACCATTCCGGTTCTCCTTGCAAAAACATGAACACCGTTTCTTTTCTTTTCATTTTTTTTCCAAAAGAATTGGCTTCACCGATCAACGAGTATCACGTCTTAAGTTAAATAATAATAATAATAATACTAATACTAATAATAATAATGAGTCAGAGATGAAGATCGAGACTCACATGATCTTGCACATTGGGTTTTCTCAATCTGGACGGCCAACTCGGCTCCTTAGTCTCCTGCTCATGCGTCCTAAACGATGAAGCTGGTGAAGCTGAGTAAACACTTTGAACAGCGTTTGCTGACGTGGAAGGCGGTACACGCCACAAACCTAAAGGACTTCCGTTGATTGTCGGTGGGTTAGAAGGAGGAGGAAGAGTCCTTGAGTAAGACGACGACGTTTGATGTCCTCCGTATAATCTAGCGTCAGTAGTCCACGAGGCATTGTGACGGTGGTGATGGTTGTTGAGGAAGCTGTAGACGTGGTGAGGGTTAGAATAATGATGATGATGAAGGTATGAGGTCATGGAACCGCGTTTGGCGTCTTGGCGTTCGCGTTTGTGAGCGTTTTGGTGTCCACCTAGGGCTTGAGAAGTAGGGAAGTTTCGGAAGCAGTAGTGACACTCGAATCTCCTGTTGTTACTGTTGTCTTTGTCTTTATCTTTGTCCTTATCTTTTTCTTTGATATTCTCAGAGCTGCTCTCATCGTTCTTGGTAATGGTTTCAGAAGAATCTGGGGATAAGTTCTCAGGGTTATCTCCGACAAGCTCTTGGCCGAAGAGACGGATAATGGCGCCTTTCTCTTTGGGCGGAGTACGGCGGATGAAAGGAAGCTGAGAGAAGGACTCAACGTTCATGAAATCGTGAGTTTCTTTTCGTCCATTGGTTTCGTCCATGGAAGAGAGAGAGAGAGAGAGAGAAAGGAATGAGTGAGTTTGAGACGAATGAGGTTGACTGTTTCAGAGACAGAAAGACGACTGAGGTTTTGCATTAATTTAAAGAGGTTCCCAAATTATTTTAAGGTAAATAATTGTTATTAAACCAACGTGGCCACTTGCGTATGTTGGGACTGTACATTTATCCACCTAAGAGGTATTCAGTCATTTTTCAAATTCTTATGTTTTTTCTTAAGAAAAATAATAAGCCGATGAAACGCATACTAAGAGCCATGTATTATTTATTCGATAGTAATTAATGTAGAATTATGATAACTATTATAGTTACATAGCTTAAGAAATTTTTGGAGTCTTAAAAATATTTCATAGATTTTCATATGAACAGAAAATTTTAAAATTAATCAACCAATAACACTAAATTTTAATATAATTTGAAAATTAGTTAAAATATTTTTTAATCCAATAATAGTTAAAATATTTCTTAATCCAATAACTCATGATTTTGAATAAGTGTTTAAAATCATCAATTCAACAACACATCACTTTTAATGAATATAAACAACTTTTTATAAATAATGAATCAATAACACATAATTTTAATAGAGTCTTTATAATTTCAAATTGAATAACATTCAAGTTAATTGACACTATATTCTCTAGATATGACTATGAGTATCTTTGATACATTTATGTTCGTAATCTTAATCAAATATATTTTTTATTTTAGTAAAATATTTTTCAATTATTTTTTTCCTTTTTTTTTTGCTAAAAATCAATTCTTGTTTTCTAATATTTTACTACTTAAATACTTTTAATACAGAGGGATATATATATATTTATACAAACTAATAAGATATAAATATTTCAAACATACATATGTTATTTTCGTGTGTGTTTTTTGAGTTTTACGCGGACCTGAGTCTCAACACTAGTGCAAACTATTGAGTAATATATCGTAGTCCATAAAAAAAATAGAAATCCATATATAATACGCATTATTTTATGTTTATAATTGTCTTTGATTCAAGTGTCTATTCGAAATTAATCTTCAAAAAAAAAGTGTCTATTCGAAATTTTGATGGTCGAATTTATTTGGAAAGAGGGAGCATTGGAAGAATATAACTTATAGGAAAATATGTATTATCACATGTATAGTGAGATCTTTTCTTATCTATTCGTGAAGCTAAGTTAACAAATTAATTTTATTTTGTAAAATTGAGCCTCATTAATTTAAAATATTTTCCCCAAAATTCATCGGCATTTTCTTCGTATTCTTTACATTACTTACATTTCCATCAAACAAATAATTTCATTTTTTATTATAGGTTTTGGTGACAATCAAATAATTAAATTTCTGTAACATGTATCGATTTTTAGTATCTCGATGGAAAGCAATAATATACTGCAAAAATGTGTTCTCTTGAAATGATTTTGTTGTAGATTCGGGATTGATACACACATAAATGAGTTTTGGTTGATACATAGTGCATGTTTAATTAAAACTAAAGTTATAGTTTAATTAAAAATAAAGTTATAGTTTAATTAAAACTAAAGTTATGGTTGACAAAATAAACCTAATTAGATTATGGAAGCATTCGAGACATACGTACGGGGGTGTACATAGTACAAGTTGACATATTTATCTTGTGGATATAATGTGTTTAAATAGGAACTTACTATGATGGTTATGTTTTTTTTTTTGTTTTTTTGATAGGAATCTAAATATCATTTAAAATGAAAATTTAGGTTTTATATGAAGCAAATCCTAAAAACATGGTCCCATGCGAAAAAAGGTTAAAAACATGGAAGCATAAAACATTCGAAATTCAATTCATCAACTAAACCTTAAGCGATGGAGCTTTTGGTAAGAGGATGTAGTGAACTCAATCTAGAGACTCTCTTAAACAAAACTGTGACAAGAAACAAGAGCAGTAAAAAAAATAAAAAGACTTTAGATCGACGAAACTTTAGATCGACGAAACAGCGAGGAAGAAGTCTTTTCAACGGTATTCCGAAAATGAAGAGCTACCAAGATCCTCCTAATGTCAGTAGCATGGAGTCAAACGGAGATACGCGAGCGATTAGCGGCAGGCAATGCTTTCTCACGCTACCAAGATCCTCATGATGTTAGTAGCACGGAGCCTAGCATCACATCTTCTAGAAGCCTTACTAGCACCTTCAATCACAAAGAGCAATCACAGAACTAGTCTCGACCTTTTACTGAATTTTTGAGTCACTTCTTTCATTTAGCCGACGAAAGAGATCAATGGTATGGACCGCAGCAAACCAAGGTAACAAGAAACATGGACATCAAAACCAAAGCACCCTAATGCGATATCCCTGGAGATACATGGAGTTGGTAAAGGCATCCACTCTAAGACAGCCCTCAATCCTATGATTAAGCAGAGCCTTTAACTCCTTCCAGGTCGAAAATCACTAGAGAACCTGCATGTGCAAATCAAGTCTAGGACAATATCAAGTTAGCAGCGTAAAGCCTACACTTTTGGCCTATCGTATTGTAAGTGCAAATCAAGTCTCGGTTCAAGTTAGATGCTTGGTGGTTATGTTTCACGGTAGGTAAGTTATTTTCTACGAAAATAAGAAATTAATAGTATTGTAAAATGGCCTGATAAAATGCAACTAACACTCACACAATACATACATGTATATATATGCAACGTTCTCTTCAAAATCAACACCCATCATCAATCCTCCTTTTTTCAAAATTATCCCCTTTTTGTTAGTTGTTTCTTAAAAGTGATTCCTGAAAATGTTGAAACTAAGACAAAAATCTTACCAAATTGATCGTTGGCAGATGAAATGGGGTCATAGTGAGTAATGAGATGAACTAAAAAGAGTGAGAGTTTGTAGGTATGAGATCACTAGCAAAGTGAAGTTAGGTGTGTACTCTTTTACATTATGGACCTATTTGTTATTATGTCTACGTATATGTACATGAATTTTACTACTAATAGGGAGAGAGCTCTTTTCTCTCAAGGACCAGCTTTTTACTCTCTTGGATGTTTTGTCTCTCTGATGCAAAGATGATCTTACAGAGAGAGAGAAAGAATGGTCCATGTACATGATCATTGAATGATGCGTATAATCAACTAGTAGATGTAAGAATAATTCAATAATAACGTCCACCAATTTCGATATTTTCCTAGTTCGTTTTTGTTTCTTTCTATATTCCGAAGGCATATATGAACAGAATATATCATGCACCTAAATTAAACTATAACTTTTAAAATCGAATAGTGTTGCTACAAATGGTTATATCCCTATGTATAAAACTCATGAACGATAGCCAAAAAAACAAAACGATGTGACCAAATATCAATTAAATAATGGTACAAGAACAGACAAGAGTTATATATTATTTATTTTTTAAATGGAAAGTTATATCATGTTATGATATACTGATAAGCATGCATAAACTATAAGCCATAGTTATAAAGTTAGTAAAATCAAATAATTTAAAATATATCAAAACATTTTATATATAGATTTTTTCAAAATCCGATTCACAACAGGATTCTTATTCAACATAGTTTCATATATAATTCAAAACAGAAGTCGAATAAGATATATATATATATATATATATATATATATATATTAGTTATTTTCATCTATACATATGGATGAGGTCATTTTATCTGAAATTTATTGGGTACAGCATAATAAATCAAGTTAAAATGATAGCTTCTAGAAAATAAATCTATGACATTTTTACCATATATATATCGCATACAAAGAGAATGATAATTTTACCCAACCGCATTTCATGCAGCTCCATATATCCACCGAGAGATCCTCAATTCCAATATCTAATAAACTATTGGAAATTACTATAAAAATCATGCATTAATTAAGATGTATGTTTTCATCTTTGCTGTCTAATGTTTTGGACTAAAACTCATTAATCCGAGGTAAGATTAGTTGTTTTAGAGTGGTGAAAATTTTCTCCGGTCCAATGGCTGATCGAATTACAAAATATGCAAAATATGGGATTCAAATTTCTTGTAAAATAATTAACGCTGATCACTATCGTACATATTAAGTTTTATATATGACGTGTCGAATCATCTCCCATTTTTCTATACTATACTCTCAATATGGATCATCCGTCTGTGGATATATAAAACTATTCCTTTTTAAGTCAACAGATAAACTATTCTCTTATAAATAACAAATCGTTTCAAAATAATAAAATATTAAATTAATGATTATAATTTTATTGTTTTCTCATACGGATTAATTCCCACAAAATCTGATTGTTTTAGAATGAATTCCTCACATAATGTGTATGGGATATATATATATATATATGACTAATCAAAACTTATTGCAATTAACTATGGTAACGTCCATGCGAAGTACTGGTCCCAAACTACATTAATTTACGTATATAAGTTTGCAGATTTTGGACTTCACATGATGAGTCACAATCTCTTTACTTTTTCCACAAAAAATCACATATCAATTAAATCACTGTTGAAACCTAACACCCGGTTTAAAATTTATACCTATCAGAGAGCCTGGGAAATAAAAAGATATATATTAGTGAGATTTATTTTAAATTTTCCTAATACTATTTTAATTAAATAAAATAATAAGAATGTTTAGTATTGGACTTTTTTACAACCAAAAAGGTAAATAAAATGTAATAAACTAACTTAATTAATCATTTTAATTATATCTCTGATTTTTTGTAACAAATAAAATCAGATTATATATAGAATTTCAATTTCATATATTTTTACACTCCTAAATCTTAAAATTAGTGATTTATGTCTGTCATATTATTGTCAATATATACTCTCTTCGTTTAAAAATTGTGTCATTTTAGAGTTAAATTTTTGTTTTAGAAAAATGTCGTTTTATAATTTCAAATGCAATTTTTAAAACTAATTTCTAGATTTAATTTTTACTTAAATCAAATAGTTTTTGCATTTAAATCATTATAATTTAATTAATGGTATATCTAATAGGAATATATTATATATTTAAATAATCTTTTAAAAATGTGTCAAAACGACAATTATGTAAATAGTGGGAACAATATTTTAAAAATTGGTTATGATACCATGCCAAACTAAGAAAGTTTTCTTGGTTGTATATTAGTTAAGAAACAAGTATATAAAATACAATAGATTAGATAATATATTTAGATTAAGCTAAGCTAGTAGATAAGGATATATCTAATAAAGATATACGATATATATATATATATATATATCCTAACTCTAACAAAATTCTTTAAGAAAACACAAAAATAGTGCAAGAACTCATATAGTAAAGAGTTACTTTGCGGTTTAGAACCAATCTAAAAAATGGTCTCAACGAAAAATAAAACAAATCTCAGAAAATGTAATTGGGTCCCATGAATGGCATTTGAACCCCACAAAAAAACATGCACTTAAAAGCCCACAAATCTCCCAAACCCTAACAGCAACTCTTCATTGAATCATGCAATTGCAAACCTCTTTGTTTTGCCAATAAAGTCACAGTCATATGCTAAGAGATTTAATGGCTTTTGTTGAGGGGACCATATCTCTCACTTTCTTGCCCTCACATCCATTTCTTGGATTCAACTCCTCCACTCTTATATACATATATGTATGCAAATTCCCTCCTTGTATATATTTTCTCAAAAGAAAATTGATTAATTGTTTGGCCAGTAATAAATAAAGATCATAATATGAAAGATGAGAAAAAGAGTCTAGATTTTGAGGGACAAGCATATCTTGTCATTTTCGTTATATGTGACCACAAATTGTTCAGCTATATATATATATATATGTATATATAAGGACCGAACTTCAAAGTAATATAAAATATATAAATGGTGAAAGATATTTTATTTTAAGTAGAAGAAAACAGAAAATAAAAATGAGAGAAAACCCAAATTAAAAGCTATAGAACAAATGCAAGTGGAGTTAAAACAACATGAAGAGCTCGCCGGTCTCTTTCAGTGTTAAACAATCTACTCTTGACTCTCCATCACTGCATCGAACTCACCAAACTCATTATTTAAAATTTATACAATAATGACAAGATCAATTAATATTCCACGGTGTGATAATCTTTCATTATGCATTAGAAAGTGGATCAATTTTGTAGAAAATGTGTACTAGTAAATGAAAATGAGTTTTACGTTGTACCGACTTCATATGTTTTTTACTAAAATAGCTTTCTAACAGATGCGAAAAAAAAGATTCAAGAAAACATTTCTATGTTCAGAACTAATCATCAATGTTCTAAAAATCCGCATCAACCAACCCATTTTTTCAAAATTCGGTAGAAGAAAATGTAACAACCTAGTTAGATTCTTATCATGTTCTCACTTCTTAGAACTCCTCACGTTTGATATTCAATCGTCAATGTTTGAATTTTATAAAGTTAATTCTAGAACGTACGAGAGAGTCGGAGAGTCGAATAAAAATAATATATGAACATATATCTAACCATAAACAAAAGAGAGTTGAAAATAAGCACTAGGAAGAAAAAATCATGATTGAATGAGTAAGATTTATATATGTATTGTGACAACAACATATAAAGAGAACGGGCTCTCAACTGTGTATTTATATGTCTGTGAAGTGTCAATGAAAGGATAAATATGCATACAAATGTGAAATGTGTATTATTATAGCTTTTGGGAGGTCTAAAGCTTTTGGTGGGTTTGTGATTATCATTATTGTCTGAAACTAATATGGGTCTTGTTTCTTTTAAATGGACCACACCATTTAATATTCCTATATATATATATATATGTATATGTATTGTGAAAGCATCTTTTCAGATGATGGTTTAACAATTTATGTGTGGGACTTTCTCTACATTATGTGATATGTCTCCGGCCCTCTTGTCAATTTTCTTTCTTTTTAATATGACTTTTTTTATATTAGAACCCTCGTGCGTGGGAGATGAGTCAAGTATACATATATTTATGTCATTTTCTTGCTATAAAATATTTTGGTTATGAACTTAAAATTTCGTTTTATAATTTTATGTTAAGCTGATAGAGTAGTTCGACACCTGTCAGTCGATAGCTCTACCGGTTAACTTTGGAGAGAGCATGGCCAAGTTATGGGTTCAAATCCTACCGATAACATAAGAAAGATTAATGAATCTGCTCTGATCTCTGGCCTAAAGTAATATGGACCAAGCACCAAGGCAAAGACTCAAAACTCTTCCTTTAAAAGTATAAAGATATATTATTGGTAATTGAGGATTCCCTTTTTTACTACTAGACTTTATGATGGGGAGAATCTTAAATGGGCCTTTTGTGTCGGCCCATACGTATGAACGTTTCATTGTTTTTTTGTTGTTGTTGTTAAAAGGCATTGAACCTTTCATTGTTTATTCTCAAAGTTATTAATCTCAAAGAAACTGTACAACTGCAATAAATTTGGGTAATCAAATGTATATAACTAGAACTGTTTCTCTGGTATCAACTATAGCGGACAGAAATTTTAGAAAAAAATAAAAATATATATCAATTAATTTCATATGACATAAATATTGAAAATTACAAAATCTAGATGTGTGAGTGTGACAGAATTAATAACAGCGTTAACTTCACCAAACTACTGATCAGAAACAAATTTGAATCTTGGTGTCTCGGAGGAAGAATCTACTTATCTACACCAGTAGGAGTTCATTTAATACTTTCTGAACTTTTAGGGGCTTTTGTGAAATAACCTTAAAGTGTGTAAACTTGAAGGTAGCTTATTAATATTTGATATATAACTTATTATATACTAGTGTGTAAACTAAGGGGTCTTTAAGCATTGCCTCTTGATTCTCTAGTATTCTTAACATCAATTCCTAAGCTTGTTTTGGTTCCATCATCTCTGAGTTTCCGGAACACAGTGTGACAGACCATGTTTGCGCAATTGCACTAATAACGAAACAGTCAACCATGAAAACTTCATATTAATGAACCAGAAATTAATCCTATTTTTCTTTAACAATAGTTTTGGTTTTCAACGAAAGAAACAAACTAACACTACGATAATAAACACAACCCAAAGAAAACTACGAATGATAAACCAAAACTTTTGAGATGGTTCTGCAAAGGCACAAAGGTGAACAGGAAGCAAATTGGGTCTCGGATGCTCCTTGATGATCTTCAATTCTCTGGCTCTTTTTAAAAAATACGTAACTTTTGAGGGCCACTGTGCAAGTTTCCCCAATTTCAATGCAATTTCCCTAGGATTCTCAGTCTCCACATTCACCGGAGGCTCTCTGATCTTTTTGACTACTCCACGCAAGAAGCTATGATCCAATAGTGTCAATGCATCTCTTCTCTCATCGGTTTCCATCGCGAAGCAAGTCATGATAAAGTGTGTTGCATCGCAAGGAAGATCACTCGGAATCAGTGGCGCGTTGCACTTGTTTAGATCCTCCAAGTCATAGTTCTTATGCGACCATGGTCTCTTCCCAGTGTACATCTCCAACACCACACATCCCAACGACCATAAATCAAGTCCTTTCCCTGTCTCGCCGTGCGAAATCGATTCCGGTGACATATAGATTGTTGTTCCCGCAAACGGACGACGAGGTTGCCACCAGTCACTGTCTCCGTCTCTTTTTGCCAACCCAAAATCTGAAATCTTCAATTCGTAAGAAGATTTCCAAGCGCCATTCTTGTAGACACATCTCGGGAAAACAAGGATGTTTTCAGGTTTGAGATCGCAGTGAACATAGCCGTGTCCGTGAATCGTAGCTAAGCCTTCGAGAAGCATACAAGTAAATTCTCTGATCAAAGGATCAGGCAGTTTATTGTCTTCGGATCTGTTCATGAAAGTCTTCAAGGTTCCTCCAGCTGCGTACTCCATTAACATCAAATACTCTATGTTACCTTCACCGTCCAGATTCTCAATCACTCTGTTTTCATAACACTGGATGATTCTTGAACAACCCTTGAATTGGGACAGGATTTGGAACTCCTTGTCGAGAGACTCGGCGTTTTTATAGTCGCAAGTCTTCACGGCGGTGTAGAGCGTCGTGCGTGGTTTTGAATACTTGAAAAGGCTCACCGAACCGTACGAACCCTTTCCCAGATCCTTTACGAATTCTAACTCTGGCGGCACCATTACAGTGTAATATGATCAATTCTCTGATTTCTTCGGCTTTACGCAAAGAAAAAAAACCCTAGGTCAGGTGAAATCTGAGAATCACAACTATTTGGTGAAAGAAGAAAAGTGAGATAGATAACCTAAAACGATTCTCAGCAAACCATATATATAGAGCAATTAACCGACGGTCAGCGGGATTCAATTTCCTTTTTTAATTCTCAAAAGAAAATAAGAATTTTTGCGACGGTTTGATCTTACGGTAACCAACACGACTATCGTGGGGTGGCGTGGGTATTGGATCCTAATTGAGACGGCTTGAGCCATGGCTGAGTAGCGCCTACGATGCTCGCTGTAAGCTGGAGCCCATAAACCCCCTCGATCGTCAATACGGTTAGCGTGAGATCCGACTTAATCAATACGGTCTATCGTCGGGTTCTTGCTTAGTTCATCATGGGTTCTCCCTCGTCTGTTAAGATTATGGTGTACAAACTTTAGCTGCCTAAAAAGGAAAGAAAAAAAATGTACCCTTGTTAACAATACCAACCACTAATTGAGAGAACTACCAAGGCTGTTATGACTTAAATGAGAAATAAATAGTATGCATTATAATTTTCTTGCTTGTCAATAATCTGATATTTAATTTGTTAACAAAAATAATAATCAGATAACTTATTTCGAAATAAATAGTTCAAACAATGAATGGTCTCCATGTTCAAATTTAGATTCTGTTTACTTTCTATTTAATCGGAGATTAGTTTGTAGTTTTGTGATTGAGATTTGTCATTGATGTCTTAACTTGAAATTATTATGTAACTTTGTTGAATACTTTCAGTCACTTAACTCATGTCTCAAGAACCAGAAACAGGACAAATATATAACAGATATCATTGTAGTGTAGGCTGTGTTGCAATGGCTTAACTCACTAGAGGATATTTACCCATTTACCTTGCTTGTTCTCTGAACCAGAACCAAACCTCAACACCAAAAAGTATGAATATTTGTGTTTACTGAGCTAAATTTTGTATGAGCCCTCATAGCCAAGCAATTAGCAAACCCGCATATTACCAAAGAATTATGATACAAATCGTCGCATTATATTTAGTTATTTACTGAATGATGCAGAGCTCAATAAGAAAAAAGTTAACTCTGTTTCTTGGACTAAACATATGAAACAGAAGAACTACAAGATCAAACATCCTTAAGAACCACAAGAGAGATCCTTTGATCTCTCAATCCTTTTAAGTTCTTTGGCCACTTCAATCATCTTTGGAACGTCCTCTTGACGACCAATACATCTCAACGCCAGCTGAAGAAATGCTTCGATTTGCAACCGCTCTTTCTCTACATCTCTACCTTCAACAACCAACATCTCTTTATCTACAACCTTATCAAATATTCCATCCTTCACCAGTTTAGACAAATGTTTTGGATCTTCCACAGAGAAAGACAAATGATCTGGGTTTGTCCAGAATAATGGTCTTGGTATTCTTCCAGTCAAAAGAACAAACATAAACGCTCCAAAGCTATAAACATCAGTCTTCTCAGTGACTAAACCCTTTGACATATAGCTAGGATCAAGATACCCATATGTTCCTTCCACTACATCATCATTAACAAATGTTTCGCCTTCTGGTATGAAAACAGAGTTGCAAAACTCACCCAACTTTGCTGTTCCATTCTCATTCAAGAAAATCTGACAAGGTTGTATATCTTTATGGATTAGAGTTCTTGAAAACGCTGTGTGAAGGTAAGTTATAGCATTTGCAATCTCCTTTGCTATAACAATTCTCATACTCCATGTTAATGTTGGATCAATAGGACATCTTGTTCCTCTTAAGCTACGGGTTATGACTTCTGCATATTCGCAAACTAGAACCGGGTAAGCGAATTCTAGGCAACATCCCAACAGTTTAAGGAAGTTTTTGTGACCACTCACCATCGATGAAACCGCTAAGTCACGATATATCTTTTCAGAGTAAATCGATCCTCCATAAGCCCATTTCTTGATAAGCACGATACGGTCATCGAGCACACCTCTGTAATGTCGGAATCTATCAATACGAACAAGATTACTACGGCTGAAGTTATTGGTGGCTTGTATGATCTGATCAGCTGAGAAATTTTTGATAGGATTTGATTTATCATCATCACTAATCGCAATTACCTCTTCAAGTAGTAAACTCCCATTCTTCATAAACATTCTCTGTCGTTCGTTGACTTCATGCTTTTTCCTTCTCCACCAAACCATTCTTAACAATTTTCAGCAAGATTTTGACAAAAAGATCAGCTACAAACGTATTTTTCAGGAAAAATAGACTACAGAGCAAACAAATCCAAGTAAAACCAAAGACTTCACAGAGAAGATTTTGATCTTGATTTTCTGGTCAGCTCAAAACAACAGTAAGATCTAATGTGGTCGAACATGAGAAGATAAGAGAAGGGATAACTATCTGCTGACGCGTGTACCAGACATCTCAGATTAGGTCAATAGAAGGATATGATTGTTACACCAACCCGTAGAGGAATTATCAATTTGTGTGGTGATTATGAATGATAATGATTGAAATGTTCCCTAGGCATTTATTTCCTAACCAAAAAATAGCTGAACATCATATATATAGCTAATAACTAACTGGTTTGTGGTAATGTTGTTGATAAGTTATTTTCCAGATTCAAATATGTATATTACATGTTGTTAATATTCATAGTTTTAATTTTTTTTTTTGTTTTTTTCATGTGAATTATCTATAACTAGATAACTTTCACAAAGCTTTATATGTTAAACCCAATAAATGATTCATAATCAACTTACAATTATATGTATCATATAATTGTAAAATTCTAACTTGCTGGTAGAAAATAATAGCTAAATATGGCATAGTAAACAAAATATGTTAGTAATATAAGGAAAATATATGAAGGGAAGGAAAACACATATTTTTATTAATCAGCACTACAGAAAAAAAATCTGACCATAATCAAATTAGTCATTTCCCGTTTTATTCATGTTGCCTGTCTAAACAACACACCCAAAATTGGACATCGTAGAAATTGATAGAGACATTTTTTTTTTCTTTTAAATGTAAGCTTAGTTCAAGTAGTAGGCGAAGAGAGACACAAGGGAAGCCCCAACCAAAGAGCCAAGAGCCGGTACGGCTATGGAGGCTCCGCTTGCCGCGGGTCCTGGTGCCGGAGCTCCGACCTCTGTAGCCATGACAGCGGTCATGGAAGCAGCAGCGATAACAACTCCGCAGGCAATCTTCTTCATCTCCATTGCTAGTTTGAGACCTGAAAGTTTTTTTTTTCTTTTGTAGTTGTGAATTTCTTTTTCTTCTTTTTTTTTTCTCGCAGGTCTGAGGATAATTGGATGATGTTTACAGAGATTTATACAAGCGGTAGTTAAGTTATTTTTAGAAAAGTTTATTTTTAGAAATTGATTTCTTACCAAAAATTTTAGAAATTACAAATTACGTAGGTACCTGACGTTGATTTTTTCGTTCCATTGTGTGACTCTGAGTCATTTACGCGATCCCATCCATATTTTTACCATATAGGTGTATTTGTAATTCCATTTAGTTATTCATCACTCAGATTGTTATTCTTTGAAAATAATTATTATTTGGGTAGTTGAACTGAAAATAGTCGACTGAGAGTAGTGATCTTTACCGTTACATCTGTGACACTAAATGTGCATTTGTACAGCCTACTCTACATGAAGCCTTTGGGTTAATTGTTGTTGATCTTCTGATTCTCTTGTGTCAGTTTTGCTTGCTACTTCTTTTTCATCTTCTTCTTCTTCTATTGGTTGTTTCAATTTGACCTAATAAAGTCTCTTGTTGTATCTTGTAACAAGGGGAATGGATGAGGATTACAAGCTGCGGATGGATTGGTATCATCATGGAGAAGTAATTAACTCAGGTGCTGAATGATAGTTATTTGCAAAATGCTAATTGGCTATAAGTTTTGATCTATAATTGTTTTGAATGTTTTAAATGGATCTTGTGAGGTACAATGTCTTCATTACGTTTTCTTATATATGGGTTTCTTTAAAGAGCTTAAAAGCCAACTAAACAGACATAATTTTGTGTTAGAGATTTTTTTTTTGTTTATTCTGATTGTAAGCCGTTTAGAGATGGCGATTTCCGTTTTTTAGTTGTGTTAATAACTCTTTCTGAAGCTAAAGGACTATATCAAAAACCTCAAACTTTTTGCTAAAGTAGATTTTACTGGTAGAGGTTTTGGTATTTACATTGATGGATGAATGACAACAAAGTGATAAATTTGAAGACTTTTGGGAAAAACAAAGAGAATAATTAAAAGGGGAAGAAAGAATGAATTAGCTTCTTCTATGCTTTTTCTTCACCCTACTTTCTCTGTTTATGTTTCTTTTCTTTGCTATTTGGTTTTGATTAAAGTTTTTTTTTTTGATAATGGGTTTGATTTTGATCAAAGTAGCGTCCAAATCAGCCTATTCTTTTCTTTTAAAATTATAACCCAGAATAATGTTTGTTAAAGGAATAAATTCTTAAAAACATAAGAAAAATTATTCGTGAGTATAATATATTCTCAATAGGTTTGGTGTAATCTTGAATAAGATACTCCGCATAAGTCTTGTGATTTGTGTTTGATCACATCACCGCAAAGCTTTTGGTGAATTAAATATTAACAGAAATATAAAAGGTGATCAAGAAAATCACTCAAGAACAAACATATGCACCGAAAGTTGATCGCTGAAAGGCGACGATCACCTATTTATTTCTTTTCTCAAATCCATTCGTTCTCTTTAATTTATTTATATATCAGGTTTTACCGATTAGAAAATAACAACTTCCAACGTCATATACGCTCTAGCAAAAAGAAGACAAAATATTTGAACAGAGAATATATAAAAATAAATAAAAATAATAATAATAATAAGATTATCCACAGTGGAGTGTTGTAAATAAAATTACAACAGTTTAAAAGATGCAATGGATAGTTATAACAAGGTGTTGTAAAGATGGAGTGTTGTAATTTAAACACGTTGAAACATAAAAAATGGGGTCCATTTGTGTCATGTGTCACGTTTTCATTAGTTATTAAGATTTTTAAGATTTTATCTCTTCTAAATTATTTAAAATAAATTATTGAACGTAAATTAATATACATTTTTAATTTTTTTATATCAAAATTTGTCATTTTTTATCCTCTATAAATAGACACTTGTTTCATTGAATTTGGACAAAAAAAAACACATTTAAGCTTCCAATAAACTTTTTTTTTACAATTTTTTAAACATCTTTTTTAAGAAAAATAGATCCCAACAATAATCCTTTTAACTCCCAAAATTCTTCGAATTATCTTTTTAATTACCCAAATCCCAACAATTATCAATTTCAAAACCAATCTTCTAGCCAATCCCAAAATATCTCAAATTATGGTTTTACTCCAAATTTCTTGATGTGTTTTATCAGTGTGTTTTATTAGTGTGTTTTATCATGTATTAGAATAAGTATTTGGTGTGTTTACCAATACATTTTATTGAAATTTAAGTTGTATGTAATTTTATTTTTTTTAAGTACTAAATGTTTTTAATTATGTGTCTTAATTTTGTTTCAAATTTATTTTAATATTTTTTAGTTTAATTTTGATTCATAACAATAGAATTACAAAAACATGAAAAAATAAAAAATAGAAAATAAAAATAGTATGGTAGGGTGTTGTATATTTTAAGATAAAACTATTGTAAGTGGATGTTGTATAAATGAGTGTTGAATAATTAGGTGGAAGAGAGAGGATGATGTGTAATGTTAAAAAGTGAAAAGTAGGATGTTGTAATTTAAAATCAATGTAAATAGTCTAAGAAAGAGTCTAAAGAGAACAGTCACGTGAGCTCGAGGATTGAAATTAGTTGCACCAAGGAGAGAAAGAGATTAGAAATTTATCAAATTTAGATAATGTAAACTATATTAATAAGATAACTGAGCATTAATCAACCCACCAGGCCACCATCTCTATACGGAAAAATGATCTTTTACAACCCGAACGTTACACGTAAATACCAATTCATGTCTACATTTTTTAATAGTGCTAAATCATATTACAATACGATTAAATCATATTGTAATACAATACTCTGAAACCGAAAATAGAAAATAGAAATGACAAAGGGGGGAAGGCGGAGCCAATGATGCCAAAGCCACCGCACTCCGGCTACAACGAGACGAAAATGCCGGCTATAACTCCGGCTACTAGGCATTGGTCGTCGACGGTGGTTGGTTCCTTTCAAGGCGTAGGAAGTCGAGGACTCTTCTCTCATCGGAAATCTGATTGACGATTTCACATGATTAGCTCCGGTTAAATCCGGTTTTTTGTAATTTGTTTTTAATATTTGTAATTCTCAGATTGTTCGATTTGGGAGAATTAAGAAAGTTAGCAAGTAACTTATCACCCAATATTAATCAGAAGACCAAAACATTTTAATTTGGTTTGGTTGATTTTAATTTGGGTTTCTAAGATCAAAACCCAATTGGATTGATTTTAATTTAGATTGGTTGTATAAATTAAAATAAAAAAATTGGTACATACAAAAGACAAAATAATAGTGTTTATAAATTAAAACGTTGGTATAATACATGATGATGGTTGTGGATCAACTGGTAAAAGACATACAATTTCGAGGATGAGTTCGAGAGTTTGAGTTCCGGAGGTAACAAAAATTCTTTTTAATTTCTAAGCAAAACGACGGCATTTCGTAATATCATCACACATGTATGACTAACATCCGTTAATGACGACTTGCAATTTGGTACGATATGTTAAATTCGGATATAAAATATAAATTTTAATCGTATTACATTATAATTTAGCACTATTTAAAAGTGTAAACATAAATTACCACTTCCGTGTAAACTTCATATTGTAATAGACCATTTTCCCACCTCTATACAAAGCTAATTATGCATATCCAAAAGCATTTTAGAAAAAGAAAATGCGATTGATCAATTTATCAAGTTGACCGAAAGAAAAGAACTTTAACCAAAAAAAAAATAACGAACTTAAGAATCTTTTTTATATTACATTTAAAGATATATATCGCTTTCACCTGTCCCATAACCACATCCACGTCCCTAAGAAATCCAAAATAAATACTTGTCTCACAAGAATTTGCTTCTAAGGCTCCTCTGGTTTCGGCCAAAAGAACATAAGAACAAAAGGTATAACCGAGAAACCAAAAGATTAAAGATTATAGAATTTAATTGCAAGTACTCATTATAACAAACGATAACAAAATAGTCATAACAATGAAAATATAAAAAATAATAATATTAATAACAATAATAATAATGATAATGGGAGAAAGAAATCCTATAAAAATGAAAATGGGAGAAAGAAAACCAAGAAGGTTTTTTTTCTTCTCTTTTTTTACCATAAGCCTTTTTCTTGTTTTGTTCCCTTCCCTTCTCTAAAACAAAAACTGTTTTTTTGTGAAAATTAATTGACCAAAAACAAAGAAAACTTCTTTCTTCACTTCTTCTTTGTTAATCTTGTTACCCTTCTACCACCACCACCACATGTAAAAAAGAGGTTTTTATATCTACCACAGATAGAGAGACCAGACCACAACACAAAAATGTGATTCTTTGGTTTTAGTCTCTCAGTTCTGCTGAGCTACGAGCTGATCGAGCTGCATTTGCTCAATCCAAGCTTCTAGCCCAGCATGATCCATGACTGGTTCAACCGCTATTGGCGGCTTCACTTTTTCGCCCGAAGAAGATGCTGCTTTCTCTTTGGCTTCTGTTGGAGACTCCTTCACCAATGACTGGACCCATGACACATCAGGCTCATCACCATCAAACGATGAAGATGATCTCAACTTACCAAGCGCCTCTGAGTTCATTCCCCAATCCGGTTTACCATTTGAAGATCCCCATTTCGATGACCACGAGTTGTTAACCGGTGAACCAACAATGGGGCTGCTTGAATTTGTTCGAAGCTCTCTGGAGCTAAGGCTACGGAACTGATGATGTTGTTGTTGTTGCTGTTGTTGCTGCTGTTGCTTCACGCACTGAGCCAACATGGAAACACGAGAACTCATTGGTGAAACTGGCTCAACCACATTCCGAGGAGACATTCTTCCTCCACCGGAAAACAATGAGTGATCAACACTCTTTGGTGAAGAAAAGCTTGTGTTGATTGGAGACAACATGCTCTGTTGTTGGAACTGGTTGAAGACAGCTGATTTGTTTGTGGGCGAGAAAACTGCAGAAGCTAAAGCTGAATCGGTAAACCGAGGAGACGAAGAGCCTTCCGCTGAGAAAAGATCTTCAAGATTTGAAGGAGGCATTGATTTCATCCGACCAGGACGGCTCAAAGAATTGGAGTATTCATTGAGGAGTTGCTGCTGATCGTAATCCGCTAACATATTGAACTCATCTGTAGGGATATCTCTTGCATTGAGAGAAGATCTTAACCTGCTTGACTGTAGATTGCTTCCAGGTAAGTGCAAAGCCGGGACATTCGGTTGCGGCCAAGCCATGTTCGAATGAGACATCCCGTTACCAGCTGCTGATGGCGAAAGCGGAGACATGACAGAGAGGCTTGATGGAGAACCAGGAAGGAGACTCAAAGCAGCTGCATAGTCAGCATTAGATCGAGGCGAAGGAACCACTGAACCGGTTGACGCATACAAAGGTCGAAGCTCCTCGGGTGTATGCGCAAAGAAACAAACTCGTCGAGCACAGCCTGTTCCGTCTTTACAAAGACGGGTCCTGTACTGAGCTGGATGAAGCCAGCATTCAAACACACCATGCGCATACTCACACATATCTCCTCGTCTACAAGCTCCTTTCCTAAAATCCGGGCACGGAACGCAGCTGTAATGAAACTTCCTCGGGTCTCTTCTCCTCGCGTTTTCACCAGGGTGAACAAAAGGACACTCGGTCCAATCATGCGAATAGGCACGCGAGCAAGGCCGAACCTTGAAGGAATACATTCTGAACTCATCAGTAGCGTATATACTGTTCTTGATATCCGGTAAAGACGGATCAACCGGATACTCTTTCTTGAATTCCGTATATTTCAGCTTTAACGGTGAACCGAGGGGAGAACCAGACCCCGAGTCGCCATTCTCTTCAGTAGGAGAATGAGACGGAGAAGAGCTTCTATTTGTAACATTCGTCACAACCCGTAAATTCCTTTCCGCAGTCGATGATCCATCAGCAGAGAGAAGCTCCTGAAGCATCAGCTTCACACCTTCAAGCTTAGGAGGAACACCAATAACATCTCCAGCTCGTTGGCCTTCAGCATCCAACATATTCAAATCAGCTCCAGCTGCAAGAAGCAGCTTAACAACTTGGATAGCATTCATAGCTCCACCAGAAGCAGCACAGTGTAGCGCGGTGGTCTGATCATTCCCACAAGCACGGTTCACGTTAGCATCAGTCAAAGAAACAATAAGCTTTATCACATCTGTGCTTCCGTAAGTAGCAGCGACCATCAACGGAGTCCTCTGATCGTTGACCATAGCTTTAGAACCTTTTTGACGACCGTACCAAAGACCAGCTTCGTCTACACAAGAAGGGTCTCTCTCAATAGATAGCCTCACACCTTCCACATCGTTGTTAGCTGCGAGCTCAAGCAAGCTCGCGAACGTATCCTCTGTTTCGACTCTCAAGTGATTCATGTCTGTGTTAGTAACAAGATTGTTATCCTCAAATGAAATTGTCGATGAAGATCTTGATGACTCGATCTGGTTTAATCGGTCTGATCCACAGCACATACTTCCATCTGTGAAATCGGATTCTGAAAGTTAAAAAAGATCACAAATTGAATAAAAAAAGATCAGTCACATATATAAAAACCAATAAATCGATCATAAGATATATTGAAAGCTAACAGTGAATCGGAAGATTCTCTAAGACAGGCAAATAAACCAGATCGGAATAAGATGAATCTCAGCTTAAGTCATTTTCAGACAAGGAGCGGGGGGTTGTCTGAAAACAAGACTATGTCTTTTACGATTTCCAAAATCAACCGTTTTTTTTTTATAAACCAGTAAGTCAAACAGATTTCAAAGAAGAATCAAGCAAGATGGATATCTTAAAACGCTACTTCTAAAAATAGAACAGGAAACGCACTCCGGAAACTAATAACATGAAAGAAAGAAAAAAAAATCTGATCAGAAAAAGTGAAAAGCCCAAACAAAATCTTCATCTGATTTTGTTCATAAAAACCAAAGTCAAATAGGGAAACAGAGAAGAAAACACAAAATGGATCTTTTGTTGCATGTTAATTCTCGTTTTTTCGTCAAACATCCATAGAGATTACAAAAACATATAAAAAGAAGAATCATGACACGATATAAAACCAAAATATATCATCAAATATAAAATTTTGTTTCTTCCGTGGCCACAGCGAACTGCTTGGGGCCTCCGATGATCAACAAATCTCACCTTATTATTCTCGTTTAAAACAAGGTGAATAGATTACAACCAAATCCATTTTTTGCCGGAGACTTTGATGGTAAATCGTGAAAAAAATCAGTTTCAAGTAGATCTAGGAAAAAAGAAGGGAGTGTTAAGGAACAAGTGAGAAGAAAGAGGAGGAAAACAAAAGAAAAAGGAATAATAAAAAGAATCGATGAAGTCCTTTCAGAGAGAAGAAGAAATGGCGAGAGCTTGTTCTTCTACCATCTCCATTTCCCAAGCACAGATCTCACTAGAAAAGTATTTACACCCAATTGAAAAAAATAAAAAATAAAATAGAGAAAACATATTTCGACACTTCGTTTTCGATTAATGAAATTTATTAAATTTCCCTATCCAATAGGGAAAGCTAATAAAATAAAATAAATTTGTAAACAAAGAAAAAGACAAGCGCTATGAGATCTTATTCTAACCCCTACCCGTCTTACGAATTTTAAATCAGCTCAAGCAATAGGAACTGTCCACGTCATAGTTACGCGGAAGAACCCGAGGGTAACACCGTCATTTAGAATGCAATAGATTGAGTTGGCAGAGTGTAATTGGCTGACATTGGAAGTGGACACGCATGTAAGCTTTGTCCCGGGTCAAATTCTATACTTAATACAACTTCCTGAAATAAGGGGTTAGCAATCTAGTGAGTCAAGTTACATCGTATTAAAGCCTTATACTGCTACGTGGCGAGACATGAATGGATATTCACTTTTTCAACATATCTCCGTTACAGAAATCTCTAGAGACGCTCTGCTTTCTTCATCAGTTTTTTTATTTCCCGAAATGCCCTTAGAGGAACTTGATAAGAAGTCGCTTTTACCCCTTTTATCTTTGTCGAAGAGACACGTCAAATAGAAGCATTGAGCAATGAGCACAATCAGACACAGGATTTTCAATGGACGCGAGCTTTATGATCTTACCGGCTCTATCGGTGACCCAGTGGTACAGATGGCTAATGGAGGTGAAATGGGGTCAGAGTGAGAAAACGGGAGAAACCGGTAGCCTGTGTCGGACGTAATTGGTAGGATTATTAAACGATATTTAAGAAGGGTAACTGGCGTCCACCAAGCGTACGGGGAACGGACGCGATACATTTTATTTAATTCCAGTTAATTGTGGAAGACCAAGAGAGAAATAGAAGTGGGTCCAATGAGTAAATAAATATTTTTAAAATTAAAAATTGCACCAAATTTCCAAATACATAAAAAGTAAAAGAGGGAATTAAAGATAAATTGCCATTATCGGGTATGATTTCCCATTGTTTTCCATAATTTGTTTTCCACCGTTCTTTCGAAAAACTACTAATTAGTGTCTAAATGTCACTTTATACTGCTAAAAATTATTCTCAATCTGGGATAAATGATAATTAAACTGTTCTCCAAAGTTGTTATACATTACTTTTTATTGAGAGTTAAGTTAATTCAGTTAACCATATATTTTATATAGTTGTTGTAAGATTTTATTTTTTTCGAACAAATATTGTTATGTATTTTCATATAAATTTTAGATAAAAAATTATTATTTTAGGTTAATAATTTGAAAAACAAATTTATTACTGTAAAAACTAAAGGTAGAATATAAATTAAAGATTTTTATGTGTAAAACTGATAAAACGGCATAGTTTATAGTGAAGGGGATGTTAAAGGACAATAGTTCAACATTTAAACAGAACCATGGAGTTATAAGAATTAAACAAAACATCTTATAAATATTAAAATGAAAATAGAGTAGAATTTACAGAATGTCTAAGCGTTAGCCAAAACCAAACAAGTTTTGCACCTTTGTATTTGTCATTTGAATTTTACTTGGCCTTGAAAATACTTTTGTGATCTAGTTTCAACCTTTCTGGTGATCTGATAGTAAAAACCTGGTGCTGGGAAAAACTAGACACCCCAAAACTAACTAGAAATGAAATGCAAACCCATATACGTATTATAAAATTATAATGCTCTCTATTGCAATGTCCATGCATGATCACACTCATAAACAACATATAATTATATATATATATAGTATCATTATTGAATAAATTAATAATTGTCCGAAACCCAAAAAAAATAGAATTTAACGAAGTGGAGTTGTTAATATCTTTTGCCTGGATTCAAGAGTTTATTTTGAAGATTGCTTGAACTTTAGTTTTTCTTAAAGCTTCTTAAAAATTGTAGTTTTCTTATTATATAAAAAAAAACTCATTGGTCAGTCTGGTTTGGCAGAGAACATGTTGCCAATTCCGAATGATGGTTAAAGAATTACGTCAAGATGAACACTAATAGGAAAAAACCAAAACTAACTCAGAAATATCATTGTTATATATAATTATGATTCTTGGAAGTATTAATCATAGCATAACCTAAAGAGATGAAAATTTACTTTCTTCGAACACTTTGTTTAACTTTAACATGAAGAATGTCAAGAGGGAAATTTCCATAATTCATAGAAAAGCAGGTTCGTTTGATTAAAGTGTAATTAGGGCTCCAACAAAACCAGCAGTAAAAACCGGCTGGTCTCTGTGCTTACCTCAACCACTACTAATATTTGAAAAGATCATAGTAGAAGATGAATATTTTGTAACAGAAATCAACAGCCGAATTGTTATTCCTATTAGTTATTTCCGTGATAAAGAAAAAAAAAGAAAAAGAAAAAATTATGATATATTTATGTGTCGGCATTTTTCTTTATTGATTATAGACTTGTAGTGTTGATAAACCGTCTATTTTTTTTGTGATCGTCAATTTTCTGAACTAAACTGAAATAATAATGGTTAATCATACATAATTATTGCTCGAGTTTTGGCCTCCTCAAGTCCTCATCCCGTGTGAGGGAAAAAAAAAACACTAGAGCGGCTTCACTCCCCACTAATCATTATTAGTGACAATAATTTGACATGTTGTGACCACATACTCAATAGTGCTGCATCCATTAATATTCTTATAAGTTATAACAGATTAAAAAAAAGTTTTTTTAAAAAAGCAATATCCTCATGCACGAGATTGGATCATGTGGAATTGTGGATAACAAGATAATAGAATGAGTCCGGCATTAATTAATGACCAATATCACAGTCATAAAATTATTGATCCAAAAAAAAAAAAAAAAACTTGACACAGTGGATCTTCTCATAAGTAGCTATACGAATAGAATGCTTTCTTTTAATATGCTATAAATTGTCATACTTTTTGACATTATAAACTTTCATCCTTATTTATGGTAAACAAATTATATTACCACTAAATATAACAACTTCACATAACTCCAATAAAAATATATATAATTTTAAAAGCGACTGTTAAATTCATATAATCATTAAACATAAAAATTCTGTTAAAATTATATCATTTAACAGCTTAAATTTTACATAAAATTCTATAATTTATTATAATTTTCATGGATAACCAATTCAAGAATCGGTAATAAATGAATTGACTATATATATATATTACTCTAAATTTCATCTCATTTATGTTGTGAGATTTATGATAGGTCATATATTATCTCTCGGCTTTTCGATGCTTCTTTTTATCTATCTCAAACAAAATTTTACTATACAATCAACAACATATTCTATTTAGGTCTAGTATTGGACATGTGTCCAAAGTACAGATGCACATGACTTTGTTTAACTAAAACTTAGATTTATTTTAGGATCCAAATTAAAAAAATTAATTTAAAATTAATATTTTATGTCTCGAAATTAAGATCAATTAGGACCATGAAAAATATCTTACAGGGTCCAAAATTTTAACGAATCGGCATGAGCATATTTAGATCTCATATCACAGCTTTGTATTGAATTAAGCATTTGGAAAATTTTGAAATTTGAGTTTAAATGATAAATAATATGTTATTGAAATATGAATTTTAAATTATTTTTTTAAATCTAATATTATTCGATTAATAATTTTTAAATGTACAATCAAATCTAGTGTTATTAAAAATATTTTTAAAATTAGATTTGAAAGTTTTATGTGAAATTTAGTGGGATTTCTTAGTTAAAAATACAAAAATCAAAATTTTATAGTTTAAGATTAGAATTTCAAAAAGTTTTAGTAACAATTTTTTTAACTTAATAAAATTTATCAAAATCATCTCAAAACGCATTAAAACTCAAATTATTTCAAAATTTTCTTCTAATACTATACTAACTTTTAAAAAAAAAATCAACTTAAAACCTATAAATAATTAGTGTGTTAGTCCTTACTATTTATATATCACTTTAGATTATTTTCAACCTAGATCATTAGACTATTATTTTTTGTTTCAACTAATTAATTAGCATGGTCAAAACTAATTTTTTTTAAATACCAAGTGATAAAAAAGTGACACGTGTAAAGATAAAAGAGTGTGAGAATTAGGGGAATAGGAGAAATAATAGAAGGGCCCTGGGTGACCAAACTTAGGCAATGGGAAAATGTGAAAGTGTTTACTTTGTGTGTTTTGTCTGCGTCTCTCTTTTGTTTGATTTCCACCTGAACACTTGCCAAACTCTAATCTCGTGTTGCATCCACGGGGCGCAGCTTCTTCCAACTATCCCTTTGTCTTATCATATGTATATAAGCATTAATTCTATTTAGTTAATTAATAAGTATATATGTATTCATATAATTTCTTTTTAAGTTATATTAGGAAGCTCAGGTCTATTACTTAATCTGTCTAACATTTGCAATGCAGTGGAACTCAAACTCGAATTTGTGCTGATGGTTTGCATTTACGGAAAACCGGTTTAGTCTATAATCATTTATTCATCGGTTATGTTCATACTATTATATCTTATGTTCTATTGAGAGTACACCAAAGATTATAGATCAACACTTGATCAAACAAAAAAAAAAAAAAACTTGTAACATTTACAGTTATATACTAATTTCTTCTCTATTTTTTTTTAAATATTCTTCTTTATTTTTTGTTAAAATATTTACGTCAAATGATATAAACAAGAGAAAACAAGCGAACCTAACCTTGGTCCATTTTCGGAGATACGGGGTTTTATGTTACGAACCGTAGATGCAACTTTTCTTCTGATATCAATGTTTGTGGCTCCTCTTCATTTTTCCTTTTTTTATTTATTTATAGAAATTGCGGGGTCCCTCTCCTTGCAACCTTTATTTCAAATAGAAAACATTAGATGAGAGTCATGACGATGGACACTATTTGTTCCCACGAGTTTTTATTGATTTATTTCCATTTATTGTCGGAGTCAACGACGAATCAAGAATTCTCATTTCAAGCCCAACTAGCCATTAGGTGAAGACAAATGAGCCCAACAATACAAATGATAATGTACTAGGCCCAGTTCATTGACGATTTGTGGATTCGTGATTATTTCCTGTAATCTAATCACTACCCCGATTTATTAACGCATTCCAAATTATTCAGGAATTCAGAAAATCTGTTGGAAAATAAACTTGGACAGTAGTCAGTATGCAGATTATTACGGAAATATCACCAATATATATATATATATATATATATATTTCCGGTATGTCAACCTCTAAAATGTGTGATTTTATGAAGTATTATTGATTATAAGATTTGATTAGTAATATCTTCCATAGACGACTTGGAATATTGATTGAACTTAGGTAAATCAAATATTTATCAAAATTACAAGTCAATCATTTTAGAGGTATTATTTTCATGTTTTGCCAACCCCATGTTGGTATTATTTTCATGTTTTGCCAAATTTTAATTGGGATTTTGTAAATGTTTTATTGGTTTAAATAAACAAAAAAAAATTGGCATAGAAAATGATATATACATTCTTTTAAAAAAATTTCGATTTATTGGTTGCTAAAAAGTAAAAAGTAATAATTATGATCTAAACTACGAAAAGGAAGCAATTAGCTCAACTGCTCCATGCTAAAATGGAGATGAATGATGAGTGGACCCTATGAATAGTAATGTAGGACAGATCCATCCTCTTTATTTGCATATCCCATTGTTTTCTTTCTTTATAAAGGTTTTTTTTATGGGTCTTTACCCCGAGTGAAGCCTTTCGAAAAATTGTCAAAGGCCATGAGTTAAACCCAGACCCATGAGAGTTTGGAAATAGTTTTCAACGCCTCGGTTGGAACCCATTTACCTGCGTCATTGCCCCAACCGCAAAGATTGCATATATCATTGTTTCTCTCTTTTTTTATGACGTAATATTGCTTTAACTTTGTTTAAGTATCAGTTTTTCGTTTCATTAACCAATTATTATATGGGATTAACTTAACCAAAAAAAGGATCAAGAAATGTGATTACTTTCTGTTTTATTTAATACTCGTGGTTTGTAAAGTGTAAACTGCATGCAACGCATGAGCTTTATGACAAAAGTTATGTTGCATTATTTCTCTACCAAAAAAGCGAAAGAAAGGTTTATTTTTGAAACTTAAATAAATGGAAAAAAAAGTTCTAAAAGCTTGTCAAGGGAATCTCTCTCGTCTTCCACTCATTCGTTACTTTTGTAATTAGTCCTTCTCTAATTAAATAGAAAACGTGTAATGTAAAATCTATTTTCTTCTCTAAGATACTGGTATTTGAAATCGGATACGGTGTAATTGAATTACCTCGGTAGCCGATCGCTTTGATAATAGAGAATTGACGCAGAATATTGTCAAAATATGTAACAAGTTGCCTCAATTTTTTCAACAAGAGAGTTTTGAAATTGCGAACATTAAGCGTTATTCTGATTTTGCATCAACAAAGAAAAAGGTGAAAAGATAAGAAAGCGAATTTAGACACACGTGCTAGATTGATAGGGCCCGACATTCTTCAACGGAGGCCGCAACTCGTCAAGCTGTCCAAAGCTGACCCTCTTATTATTATATTACTTATTAAAAATTGACCGATGCACTCAAATTCAATATTTCATTTGCCGATAACTTTTTCCAGTTATAATGGTAGTATGCAATAACAGAAGTATGTACTGTTTTGAATCTCATGAAGATAATTTTATAAAAAGGATACACTGATATATTCCTCATATCGTCCAACTATTTCTTATGGAGATACAAGTTTCACTCGGAGCACTTCAAAAACAATTTTTTACAAAAGTTTATTGTCCATAATATCACATTAAAAAAAAAGTATCACTAAATTTTGGTTGTTAAAAAAAGATTGCTAAAATTTAGAAATAGTTGTTATTGAAAGTTTTTTTTTAAGTATGGTGCTTTTAAATATTAGAATTTTCTTATGATAATTTGGAAAGAAATTATAAAAAAATTTCAATTATTAGAAGAGATGTATCTTAGCCTTAAAATTTAAAGGGGAAGTGTATGTCAACCATTAATCCTTTGTATAGCTTACCACTTCTTCCTATTCACACTGGCAGGTCCAAGAGAAGAGAAGCAAAATTCTTCTTTTTTTAGATTCACTTCGTTGTAAATCTCCCTAATAAACTTCAGAGATCTCTCACATTTTCCACCACTTGGATCATCTTCTTCAAGATTTCAATTCAGTCTCTTTCAATTTCTTGCTGCTTCCTCGTCTACCTTACTGGTTAATGCACTGTCTTCCTCTTCATACTCACAGCTTAACTTCAGAGTTTTTAAATCCTCAAACTCAAAATCTTGGGTCACATTTTGAAGCTTAAAGTCTCTGGTTTTTCTGGTCAATCTTTACAGTAATACCCTCCACAGTTCTTCGACGAAAGTTCCCCTAGCTTTTTCTGGGTATAAAAAATCAAACTTTTTTCAACAACACTATTTATTGATACTTACTTGGTGATTTTATATAACTGTGGGTCCATGGTGAGAAATTAAGCTTCTTCAAGTGCCAATCCTGGTACAACTTTTTTTGAGGGTCTTACTGATTATACTCTTTTTTTTTGTTATCCTTTCAAATTTTGGATTTTCTCAGGAAATTGAAACACAAAGTTTGGATTTTGGAATGATGTTGAGATGAAACCAGAGTCTTTCTCCTTGTATGTTGTTGGATCTCTAAATCAGACACAAAGATGCTTCGAGCTCTGCTTTTGTCTCTCTCTCTAGGGTTCTTCTGGACGTTTCAATTAGTGGTTTCAGATATTCAATTGGGTTCTAGACTCGTCGTTGGTGAAAACAGCTTGTGGGTATCAAAGAATGGAGATTTTGCGTTAGGATTTTTCAATCCCCCTGGTTTGCCTAACCGGTTTAGCATCGGTATCCGGTATAACTCCAATTCTATCCCTTATGATCGACAGAAAGTCGTCTGGGTTGCTGGAGCAGATGTTGCCGTTACCGACAATAGTTCTTACTTCGAGCTTACTCGTAATGGAGAATTGGTTCTGTTTGATTCTTTGTTACGTGATCCGGTTTGGAACAGCAAGACGAACCGGTTATCGGTAACCTCTGCTTTGCTCCGTGACGATGGTAATCTTGTGTTGTTGAAAGATAGAGAGGAGATTGTTTGGCAAAGCTTTGATACTCCTACTGATACTTTGCTTCCTAACCAAAAGTTAGCAGCTTTTAAGACGCTTAGAGCTGCTCGTGAGATTTCTAGGTCTAGTTATTATAGTCTTCACCTGGAGGATTCAGGGAGGTTAGAGCTAAGATGGGAGAGTAACATTACTTACTGGTCAAGCGGGAATGAAGCTGTGACGAATAAGAAGAAAAGGATTAAGGCTGTCCTTACTTCTGAGGGAGCTCTGTTTCTTGAGGATCAAGATCTGATGAGACCTGTTTGGTCTGCTTTTGGGGAAGATCATAATGACACTGTGAAGTTCCGGTTTCTCAGGCTTGACCGGGATGGTAATCTGAGAATGTATTCGTGGAACGAGGATTCAGGGATTTGGAAACCGGTTTGGCAAGCTGTTGAGAATCAGTGCCGTGTTTTCGCGACCTGTGGATCGCAAGTTTGTTCCTTTAACAGTTCTGGAGACCCTGAATGCAGTTGCCCTTTTAATACTTTTGCATCGGTCTCGGATCCTAAATGCTTGGTGCCTTATCAGAAGCCAGGTTGCAAATCTGGTTTCGACATGGTGAAATTCAAGAACTTGGACTTGTATGGGATTTATCCGGCTAATGATTCGGTTATTTCTCAGATTAGCTCCCTGAGATGCAAAAATATGTGTTTAGAGGACTCTGCTTGTACCGCAGTCACTTACACAAACGATGGGGATGCTCGATGTCTCATGAAGCTGACCCGTTATATCAGCGGTTACTCTGATCCGTCTCTGAGTTCGGTATCGTATGTTAAAACATGTTTGGATCCGATTGCAGTTGATCCAAATGTTACAAAAGGCAAAGGGCCAGCAGTGGCTGTGACAAAGGCTCACTCTCACAGTGTCTGTCTTCCTTGTCTTGTTGGCGCAACTTCCTCTACAATTGTTCTGTTTCTTGGTTTTCAGCTTGGTATCATTGTGTACATCTACCGGAGGAAGAAGAAGCTAGCCAAGAAGAAAGCTGATCGATTCTCCAAAGCAACAAATCCGAAAGGTGTAATGGTATTCTCTGTCGATGAGATTAAGGCCATGACCGATAACTTTGATCATAGCATAGGACCGCGGATATTCAAAGGGGTTATGCCGGAGAATGAACTTGTTGCAGTTAAAGAAATGGAAGCGACATTAACAGAAGAAAGGAAGTTTAGGAGCTCTGCATCAAAGATAGGAACAATGCATCACAAGAACCTAGCGAAGCTTGAAGGTTATTGCTGCGAACTAGGCAGGAGATTTCTGGTTTACGAATACGCTAAGAACGGTTCTATACTTGACCACATTGTTGACCCTTTACGAAGCAAGAAACTAACTTGGAGAAAAAGAACCGAAACCTGCTTAAGTGTGGCTAAAGCTATGTGTTACCTCCACACAGAATGCAGGGAATTCGTCAGTCATGGCAACTTGAACTGTGGAAGCATTCTGCTTGGGGAGGATTTGGAAGCTAAGTTAACAGAATATGGATTCAGTTTTTGTGCGGCAGATAAAGACGTTGAAGATTTTGGAAAGACGGTTTTAACTCTAATAACGGGTAGATACGAACCAGAAGGAGTAGTGAGTGAATGGGTGTATAGAGAGTGGATTGAAGGACGGAAAGAAACCGTTGTGGACAAGATATTAGAAGATGATTTCGATGTAGAGGAGCTCGAGCGGGTTTTGAGAATCTCGTTTTGGTGTGTTCAGGGGGATGAACGGTTAAGACCAGCAATGGGAGAAGTGGTGAAAGTTTTGGAAGGTACACTGTCTGTTGATCCACCACCACCGCCTTTTGCTTGTGCAAGATCATCTCCGACTAACTCGTCAGAGTCTAGTCAATCATTGTATGAGCCGTAGAGGCTATTAGTGAGTTAAGTTTGTATAGCTTGAGAATCTGATTTAACAACAATTGTAGTAGTGATGGCTGATGATTCTTGTTTCTTTTTTTTTTGTTGTAACGTGTTAGCTTTTGATCTTTGATTCTATTTAAGGAACCAATGTTCTGTTGCAACTAGCTAGCATCTATATTGGATCTAAAAAACGTTCGTGGGCTTTGTCTTACCAATATGATACGTTTCTATTCTTGTATGGATCAACTAGAGAATGATGTTTACTCATTAGCTCCATTGATTGCACCATGATAATCTAGTGACTCAAGCTCTGAGAAGTTTAATGATTTTCAAGACCCCCTGGAAGAGAAGGAGGCTTTGTTAGTTACACACTTCCTGCGCGTCACGCCACGCGCTTGTTTTGGCACAGACTAAAGTATTTTGTACAAGTGTATGTAATAGTGGAACAGGACCAGGTTCAGGAGTAGGCTTACACGAATCTTCCTCCTTTCACTACAGTTCGACCGACTTTAGGACCACCAGAGTGATCCTTAGCCTAAGATTCAAAAGCAATGGCGATAGATGAGAGAGGTGTAAAGAGCAAGATGAAAGGACATGACACATGGAGATTCTGTTCCAACGTCCCAACTTGTGTTTTGGCTGTCTCTCTCTTTTGTCTTCCTCTTTGTAATTTCATTGGCTGTTTTTCAAATGTCAACTGAAAACTGACACTAACTGCTGTCCTTTTCCTCCCAACAAAGGACAAAGAATCAAGCTTTTCGTACATCCAAATCTTGAGTCATGTAATATCACTATGGAATTAATCTTTTAGATATCCAATTCAAGTTTAGCTTTTCTGAATTTGATTCTTATTCAAAACCCACAACTAAAAAATCTTAACTTTAATACTTCGAGTCTTGTCAATAAAAATTACAACGAATAATATCAACACCCCCACAATCTTTCATCATCATCATCCTAACTTTTTGAACAATCTTCTCAAATGCTCTCTCTTTCTTTACCGCATTGATATTTTAAAATCCAGGGAGAAACGATTCTGTAAATGAATGAAAAAACGGTTTTTCCGGTTAAGTCTTCCACTGAAAGAAGACGCTCTCTTTTGTCAGCTTATAACTCAATGGAGTCCACAAGAATCCCCCTTATTCTACTCGGTGCTCCTCCATTAAGTGCAGATACATCCAACACAATCCTGCATATACATCATTTACCACAAAGTCAAATTATAATCTTACAAGCTCAGAGAGATTTATCAATAACATTAACATATGAACATTAGTTCTTACTGCCTACGTGTTTCGTTTTGCTTCTCCCGTCTCTTGAACAATTATCTTTTCTTCCATTTTTGGTATCGTGTGCTCAGCGGGAAGATTGATCCCTTCTACTGCAGAATCACACGAAAGCAAGTTATAGTTTCACATTCACTTTCTTTCTTGGCATGTATGCGTAATAATGTTCAGTTTCTCACTTTCTACACCATTTACAGGAGCGTCTCTGTCTAGGCCCAAGAGTTTCTGGAAACAGAGCCGGCATTGTTATGAATTTAGATCGATGACAACATTTTTTGAGCAATTAACAAAAGTGGTTCACCTTGAGCTTCAGATAGCATTCCTCGAGGTTGTCATCGGGGCCAGCCTAATGTTATGGATTGAAATTTTACAAAATTGATGCCCCTAAAATTCTATTATAATTTTGGTGTCTAAAACCCTTGCTTGTTAGGGTTTACCTTAGAACCGGACCTGGTTGTCATTACACAGAGTATAACCGAAAAGATCCGAGGATTTCCCTTCTTTGATCTCTGCCTCAGCATTTCTAAGCCGCCTTTGAATTTCCCAGAAGGACCGCTTATAACAATAGGTTTCTCAGCATTGCCTCTTACACCTTTACTCCAAGCAACAACCTCTTTCCCTAGTAACTTCTTCTGTTCTCGCACATAAGGACTATCTACCTATCAATGTTCCACCACATTAGAACTCCAAAACAATACTCTCTAAACATTATAAATTAATGCAACAAATTACTAACCTCGAGGAACCAGATAGAGTCATTAGGAGGTGAACCTTTCTTAATAACCAAAATCCGATCTTGTTCAAAAACAAACACAGAGTACCCCTTGCTAGGATTAGGACCTGTCCCAAGCACAATAGAAGTAAAAACCTACAACACCAAGTGGTTCGCAAATCTGTAAGATTTCTTTTGACATTAAAGTACAATTCTTGTAACAAAATTTATAGAATCTAGATAACATTCACTCACCAGTTGTTACTGTTTTTGTCATGAATTTGAACCCCAATGGAAAATTTGTTCTTTTCATGATTTCCACCTATCAGAAACTACACAAAAATAAACCTCAATCAGATCATATCAACCAAACAGATTTGGATCAAAACATTAAGTGGTCTTACTGTTTGATTGCCGATATCGACTGATATCTCAGTGCTCTTGGATTCAGATATTACACCGAGGCCTTTGGAGTTTCCATTCTCCAGATGATCCACTACTTGTCAAATTGTTGTTAGTCCTTTTTGTTCGTCAATTGTTATTAGTCCTTTTAAAATGAGATTTTAATATACTACTCATGAAACATTGGGCTCACTTCAGGGAAAGACACCCACTTTTTTTCTTTTCGTTTTTCTCGTTTTGTAATTTGTAGGCGATTGCGAAAACTATGGTCTAATTATAATTAATGTCTATTTGCTTGCATGTAACGTATCTTAGTTAGTGTCAATTTTAGTTTACTTCTTCGTCTATTTTGAGATGAATTTTCAGCTAGAAAGGTTTGCCAAAAAGGAAACTTAACTGAAACAGAAATTTCATTAGAAAGATATTATGTGGAGATTGGACCATTTAGGTGGCACGGGTGTATTTGGCCAGAGTATCGGTCGGGTGTTTCTCCATTTCTAATTTGTTTTTCTTTCCGTTTTTAAATTTTTACAAGTGTCAAGTGATTTTCTTATCTTGTAGGAACCAAATGATCATAGCAACCAACACGATAGATAATGTCAAGTCGTTTTGTGATTGGATAGGAATACGTGACTCCTTAGTTCTCTCTTGTCAAAAACAAAAATATTATTCTTTTCATTATTTAAAGTCTTTGGGTCACAATGAAAGTATATTAAAAAAAGGGAAATAAACGAATTGGAATGCTTCAAACTAAAAAAACAAATATAGCTGAGCGACCCAAAAATTTTGGATGGAGAGAAACCATCGATTTCATCGGCAATTATTCAGATCCAGTCACAAGTCAAAAACAACATGACTTTTCATACAAAAATATTTCCCATTTTAATCGAATTCTGTATCAGCTTCAACCTTCGCCTTTGGTTCATTTCTAGTTCTCTGAATTTGTAAGTATTATGGACTGCAGTAGAAACTTTTTGGATCATGTTTTTATTTTCATGTAATTAATCAGAAAATCCTTAACAAACAAAAAACAAATGATGGACCTCAAAAAATTGGGGAGTTGAAAGAAAGTGTAAGAAAAAGAACCTAGCAATTTGAAATAAAATGGGTGGCTACACCGAACGTATACACACATGCAAGATGCACCCATGGATACGTGTATAAATGGATACATATATCAACCATAAGTTGAGGTGTATATGTGATTTCAACCATAAGTTTTGAATACGTGTATATATGGATACAATTACCATAAGTTGAGGTTTTGATTGCCCACATTTTGCCGTTACTGTTTCTTTTTTTCGTTGAGTCTTCCTTACCGTTACGATTTAAAAGGACTTACCCCCCGCTTGGCCGCTTCACATGTTATTGATGTTTATTTACTCAGACTTAAACTTTTTTTTTGTTAAATCGAAACATGGTTTAGTGTTTGGCGCCACCCGTTTTATCAAATCTGTACTGTTTGTTCAATTGTTCTAACCCGCTAATTAAGAAAATTTTACCTCACCGTTTTAAACTTAATCACTAATCAAATACGTGATGCAATGATTAAATTTTAACGCCACTATAAATGGTTATGATCCATTTTGTTTCTTGATATCAAGTGTCTCACTATATATGATCATAGACATAGTTAAATAATTTAGTACGATGTTGAGTTATATGAAATCAAAGAAAAGTTGGATAGCGGAAAATAAACGAAAGAGGTAATGGGCTATGGAAATATAATTTTTTTGGGGTTGGATCTGGTTAAAGACTCAATGTCGGATGCAGATAGATCTAACAAATTGATAAATCACTAACAAGCCTACTAGAAAAGGACGAATTTAATCGGAAGTAATACTTTATACGTGGCCACGCGCTAGTGGTACTATCTCCAAGTCATTCGATTCATTTTATGATGTTAACATTCGTTTGGCGGGATTATTCTACTAACCATAGATGGTCACGTTGACAACAATCTCTTATAACTGACACGAGTTTTATCTTGTCTTTCGTGGTGGGGTCAAAACTTGCCGACACTCCCTCTTTTGATGTTAGTTTAGTTTCTCCTCTTTAAAATTTGTCTCTCCTACCAAATATATTAAAAATCAATAACGAAATATTGACTTGCCTAACGAAGCTCCTTAGTATCACTATTACATTTGTCGTACTTTAGAGATTGCCGTATAGATTTAGATTAAAAAATGTGAAAAATAATTTAAACGATCTCTTAATTCTTGTCTCTTGCTAAGCATCATAATGGTTAATTGCAGTCGCTACTTACCGGACGGACGTAGTTTTCATAAAGTGGTCCTTTTCTTCATGTTGTAAATTTTATAACCTTCTTGAAATTTCTACATTTTAATCTTTACATTTTCTCATTTTGTCGTGTTGTGTTATATTTCCTCTAATCTAAACTATAACCAAAACTAAACCTTTGACAATATCAACGTCTATATCAAAACCCATTTAGCTTTGCGAAACCAAACTACTTTGATCAGACATCTTCTTCTTCTTTAACGATCCCGATTCCTAAACCCAAATCTCAGATTATGCTGACTCACTACGGTCTAGAGAGGTCTCCGGACGTCGTAAGTAACCACCAGGATGAGACGCCGGAGACTGCCGTGAGAGACATCCACGCGCTAACTCCAGCGGCGCCGGAGGATATTTCCCAGACGACGCCGTTGCCTCTACCGCCTGCTTTCAGAGGCTATTTTTCTCCGACGAGGTCAACAACGGCCACGAGCGAAGGAGCTTCTTCCGGCGAGAACTTCACAACCATAAGTAGAGAGTTCAACGCTCTCGTCATTGCCGGCTCCTCCATGGGAAACAACGAACCGGCGTCTCGTGACGTCAGGCAGCGTGACGATGAGAGACAACACGAGTTGACGAGGATCCAAGAGGAGAGAGATGAAGAGGAGACGAATCCTTTGGCAATGGTGTCGGACCAGTATCCGGGTTTGGAATTGGATCCTGGAAGTGAACATGGGTCCGATCAGGGTCAGGGTCAAAGTAGGATTGAAAAAACGGTGCAAAGGGTGAAGAAGGAAGAGGTAGAGGCGAAGATAACGGCGTGGCAGACGGCTAGTTTGGCTAAGATCAATAACAGGTTTAAGAGGGAAGACGCCGTTATTAACGTTTGGGTTAACGACCAAGTCCACAAGGCGAATTCTTGGATGAAGAAAATCGAGGTGATTTTTTTTTGTTTTTAATTAACTTCCGGTCCCACGTACAATGGTATTTAAAACATAATTAATTCTAATTATACCATATAGTATATGTCATTTTTAATTGAGCTATGAGACTGTATTGGGTTAGTAAGTTGGCAGGTTAATAGTTAATTAAATCATGTGATTGTATAGACATAGTTGGCAGTATAAAATCACGTTTTTGTTGGTTTTACGATATGTCATTTGGAATCGCAAATATTGGATGTCTCAAAAGGGATTGGAATTGAAAACATTAATTTCCATTTTATAAGAGCTTTTAGACATTTTTTCTTGTTCCACTTTACTAATTTTTTGTAAGTTTCTATGCAAATAATTAATTATATTTAGCTTTCGTAATTATTAATATTGTAGAGTATTATTTATTACTGATCTGATTATTTAAATTAAATTTGTATTTGTGTTTTTAAGATAAAAAATACAAAATAAAAATCATTTAAATGTAGTTTCTTAATCTCTGCTGTTTTTAGCTAAAACTTCTTATAAAATGGAGCGGAGAGAGTATTAGGTAATATGTATGGTTGCATAAGGGCATAATTTGTATGTAATTAGTGATGATAGATGTTTTTTTATTTTCTCTTGTAAATAGTCGCCATGGTTTCATAGTTGCATAAATTGAAAAAAAATTCCGATATATAAAATATAGTCCAAGAAAAAGCAGGATAAACGAGTGTAAAGTACACACATAGGCATATATGTTCAAGTTTAACTTGGAATAGTTACGTTTGGTGCATGTAGAGGAAGCTAGAGGAGAGAAAAGCAAAAGCAATGGAGAAAACACAAAACGATGTGGCGAAAGCACAGAGGAAAGCGGAGGAGAGAAGAGCGACGGCAGAGGCGAAGAGAGGGACCGAAGTTGCAAAAGTTGATGAAGTTGCTAACCTCATGAGAGCACTTGGACGGCCTCCTGCCAAACGCTCTTTCTTCTCTTTCTCCTAAGTTTCATTTTAGTTTATATCAAATTATTAAATTCACATTACATATATATTGTATATTTGGTAAATACGAGTAATTTTTTTATTATTACGCATATACATGTGAGAGTGTAGTATTGTTGTGTGGTGTTGTTCTTTTCTAAGTTTTTTTTGTTCTTTTTGCCATGAGGGGTCGATTCAGTGAACCACTTACCCATTGAAAGGGTGACAAATCGAACTCCCTACAGTGAGAAGAAACTGCCACAGGGATTTCCCCTTGGACGAGAGAACTCGGTAGGCGCTTCTCCTGCTTTTCTTAACTATATGCATCATACTAAAATGTTACAAGATGTGCGTCCAAATTATTAAAAAGTAATAATTTAATATAAGTTTTAATTATGCATTTGTTACAAAAAAAAAATCGACGAGACCATTTATTTTCAGGGGTTTGGGGCCATCCATCTAAATTTTTTTATAGTTTTGATTTAATACAACGTTGATTCGACACAACCTTCATTGTGACTATTTAGCTATTTTCATATTTTTAAATTGATAATATTTTTCTTAGATGCAAATTTGCAATTCACCAAATGATATAGCATTGAAAATCATAGAAGAACGAATTTTATATTTAAGAAATTTTCGTTATATGGAAATATGGCCTCCTGTACTTAGGCATTCATTCATTGTTATTTGGTATCCTAACTCCCAAGTCCCAACCAAAAAAAAAGAAAGGAAAAAAAAATAGTCCCAACCAAAACTTTGTTTCCACGTACGTAATTTGGCTCTATACATTGTCAACCCCGAGTGTTCACTAAACACAGATTGGTTAAAGAGTTTTACACCACTTAATTTTTATTTTTTTTAATTCTCGACAATGTCGACATGATTGCCACAAATTTTTTTGCAGATTGCACTTCTTAGTTTTTGACAGTAAAAATAATCGGGAAAACAATATTCTACATACAAACATTGTCAAATTTTCTTACTATTTGACATAACTGATTTAAGCAACATTTTGTTTTCTCCTTGGGACAATGTTCTCCGCATATTAAACACGAAGATAATCCTAAGCCTAAAAACGTTCTTTTCATTTGGGTCTTTTTTTCAGAGTTGCTTCGCCATTACGGGGAAAACGTCCTTAAAATAAATGATTAAAATAAGACATGTCTGATTTAAAAAAAAAAACAGAAAACAGGATAACAATAAAATACAGAGAGGTTAAGGAGGGAAGGAATTTGAGCTTTTTAAAAAACCTTCCTTCCATATCTCTCTGTTATTTTCACAACAACAGTTTGAATTTGAGCTTAAAAATTCAAACTTTCTGCAAATTTGAAGAGAAACAACAACAGTTTCATATGTTTCGCTTCGTCTTCTCTGACTCCAAGGCAAAGATCCTTTGACTCCGTTTTATATTTGTATCTATGTTCGTTCGTCTCCTCTAGCTTCAGGAGGGATTTGATCAGGGTTCTTGTTCCTCACGTTATTTCAAGAAGATTTGAATCGGTTAATTGATTGATCTCCCTTTTCTTGTATAATGGGGAATTGTTGTGGAACAGCTGGATCGTTGATTCAAACTGATATAAGGAAGAAAGGTTTTAAATTGCCAAATCCTTTCTCAAACGATTACGGTCACCACCACGATGGCCTTAAGCTTATGGTATTGAAAGAACCAACGGGTCGTGAGATCAAGATGAAATACAAATTGGGTCGTGAGTTAGGTCGAGGAGAGTTTGGTGTTACGTATCTATGCACCGAGATTGAGACCGGAGAGGTTTTTGCATGCAAATCAATTTTAAAGAAGAAACTGAAGACGAAGATTGATATAGAGGACGTTAAGAGGGAAGTTGAGATCATGAGACATATGCCTGAGCATCCCAATATTGTTACATTGAAAGAGACTTATGAGGATGATAAAGCTGTGCATTTGGTTATGGAGCTTTGTGAAGGTGGTGAGCTTTTTGATAGGCTTGTGGCCAGAGGGCATTACACGGAGATAGCTGCAGTTTCGGTTATTAAGACGATCATGGAGATTGTTCAGGTTCGTGAGGTTTTAATATATGAATCTTATTTTGTCATTGTGGCTGCTTGAACATTATTGATATGTGCCATTGCTTAAGTGGCTCAAAATGCATTTTCTTGAAGATCTTGGGATTTTGTGTTTATCATGAAGAAAATTTCCAAGTGATTGAGGATATGATTCTAGTAGATGCGAGAATAATGTGTTTCTTATTCATTGTGTGTTGCAGATGTGCCATAAGCATGGAGTAATGCATAGAGACTTGAAGCCTGAGAACTTCTTGTTTGCAAGCAAAAAGGAAAGTGCAAATTTGAAGGCTATTGATTTTGGTCTCTCTGTTTTCTTTAAACCAGGTAATGTATCATCTTTAGTGCTTCACTGGTTTCGCGGAATTGGAAGCAATCTTTTAATTCACAAGTGTTTTTGTTTGCAGGCGAGAGATTTAACGAAATCGTTGGGAGTCCTTACTACATGGCTCCCGAGGTATTAAGACGGAGCTATGGACCAGAAATTGATATTTGGAGCGCAGGCGTGATTCTTTACATATTGCTCTGTGGTGTTCCACCTTTTTGGGCAGGTTTAGTTTTTTTTTTCAAATCACTTTTTTTTTTGTGTTGGTTTTTGTAGAATCATACAAAGATAAATGATGCCTTTGTTTGTTTGCAGAAACCGAACATGGAGTGGCAAAAGCGATTCTTCGATCTGTAATAGATTTCAGAAGAGACCCTTGGCCCAATGTTTCTAAAAATGCAAAAGATCTGATCAAGAAAATGCTTCATCCTGACCCAAGGCGTCGCCTTACAGCTCAACAAGTTCTTGGTATCAACTCTGCTTTCATATGCAACATTGTTTTTAGTCCTCATATGAAAACTATGTTAAAGACTCATTCAAGTTTTGGTTTACAGATCATCCATGGATCCAGAATGGTAAGAATGCTCCCAATGTATCATTGGGCGAAACCGTAAGAGCAAGGCTTAAGCAATTCTCTGTTATGAACAAGCTCAAGAAAATGGCACTCAGGGTATGTACTAATCTCTTCTCTTGAAAACATAGTCAAAATTTTGGTATCTGTTGAAAAAGCTTAAGATAGTTACTCATTTTATGATAGGTTATTGCTGAGCATCTATCGGTTGAAGAAGAGTCCCGCATAAAAGAAAGATTCCAAGTAATGGACACAAGCAATAGAGGAAAGATTACAATCGACGAGCTAAAAATCGGATTGAAGAAGCTCAGAATTGTTGTTCCTCAAGATGACGTCCAAATCTTGATGGATGCGGTAAGCTATTAAAGAAATTACTTTCCAATGCTGATTCAAAAGCTTCACACGCAAGGCATTAGGCATTGATTTTAGCGGGTTTTGTTATAACAGGGAGATGTTGATAAAGATGGATACTTAGACTTTAATGAATTTGTAGCCATATCGGTACACATCAGAAAGATAGGCGATGACGAGCACTTAAAGCAAGCTTTTACGTACTTCGACCAAAACAAGAGTGGTTATATCGAAATAGAGGAGTTACGAGATGCTTTGGCAGATGAATTTAACACCACTAATGAAGATGTTGTTGAAGCCATTATCCTTGATGTTGATACCAATAAGGTCAGAAGACAATATTTTGAGGAAAAAAATAAGTCTTGTAGTGTAAATTTTTTTCCAAATAATGCATAAAAAAGACTAGAAATTTTAATGTTCTTGAATTGGAAACTTCTGTAGGATGGAAGAATAAGTTATGAAGAGTTTGCAACGATGATGAAAACTGGAACTGATTGGAGAAAAGCTTCGAGGCAGTACTCGAGGGACAGGTTTAAGAGTCTTAGTCACAAGCTGATGCAAGATGGGTCCTTGCATTCTAATGGTGATACAAAGTAGAGCTTGAAAGACGCGACATATATAGATACTTATTCTCAGCCGCTGAAGATTTTTCGACGGGTAAAAGTTTACCTTTAGGCTTTGATATTGTTGAGTGATCGAGCATGCATGTGATCAAGGAGAAGCCCGTTTGTATAGATAAATTAATAGTATGCGCGGGAATTAAATGAAGATCGTTCATTTTTTGTTCCTTTGTGTGAAAAATGAAGATCATGAATTATGTTATTTAATTTCTTATGTCATTTTTAACGTCTTACAAATTATTTGATTTTCCTTTGGTCAAGACAAATTGAATTTTGTCCTAGTAATATTTTGAAATAGGATTTATGTGGTTTTATAATGCAAGTGTATAGTTTTAACAAATTAATTACATATTGTGAAACGAGTCACTAGGTTTGTTTTTGGGTATATCAGTATTATCTAAACTATAATTTTATTATGTTAGTAAGAAAAACTCATCCTACCCCAAAAAAAACAGCATGGTAAAAATTGCAGAGATTGCAAATATTATCCACAACATGGCACCATGCATCTATTATCTCAGATTCTAATATGAGATTATAAAAGACGATTCACCGCATACGACAAATTAATTTAAACAACTTATTAATAGATTATCTAACCTGTAATTAAAACATAGAAAGGTCTGATGCAGAGAATAGTAAAGAAAGTCATGGCTTCGGAAACTTTTGGTAACTACTATATCAAAAGTACCAAAATGAATGCATGTTCTGCGAGAAAAAAATGTGTCTCGATTAGCTTAAATTAAAAAATGTGTCTCGATTACGTTGGTTCGGTGATTTCCTCCAATCTTCATAAATTTGGTCCGATTTTAATCAAATATTCATGAAGAAGAAGTCGTATGTACGTAGTATTTCTATTGAAGTTATTAAGTATTTATTTATATTTAAACTTTATCAAAAAATTTATATTTTAATAATAAAATTTTAATTTTTTTAAAATTGAAATATAAATAGCAAACCGACTAGAACATCTGATGCAAATTTCTAAAAGGATATTATCGTATTCAATTCAATTCAATTTAATTCCTTAGCACACTATGCATGTTATCCACAAATTGCCGTGTAATGCGATTGTGACTTGTGATCTGGCCACTCCATGATTTCCATCCCAACTAATTTACCAGAAACATCTTTTTATATAAAAAACTTGATATAGTTGTACACAACACCCCTTCATTAGCTTTTATGGGCGTTTACCAGTTTCGAAATATTTATTAATAAAATTTAATTTAATTTTCCTTATTTATTATATCGCATATGCAGCACAAGAAATATGATATTTACGTGATCCACACTTTACCCAAACGATGGATGTCCTGATGTTTGTGTAAGTAGGCCACAGTGGGTAAAGCACATAAAAAGAATTTTAAACGCCAAATTATATTAATAAGTTTAGGCATATTATTTTACATAGTTGTGGTGTAGTAGTTTCAGCTGTGTTTTTATATTTTTTATGTTTTTATAATGGATAAACAATTTATTTTTGTTTTAGGCAATTTTTGTTTTGCTTTATGCTCATAAACATCATTAACGGACACTCTGTGTAAGACCATCATTAATGGTTAAGAAATTCAAATGAGTCTCTTACAAATATTATAACAATATTTTTTTAATAAAATATAATTGTGTGATTTAATTTTAAATTTTTTTAAAAAGGTAACCAATCAAATCAAAACAAATATAATATGAAGTTTTTATGGGGTTATTAAGAGTTTCTAAAGTTTCTTATTTAAAAAACTCATTTCATTCTCTTTCTTCTCTTTTCATTATTTTTCATTTGTTTAATCCTAAAAATCTTTCTAAAAAATTCACTAAGAACCCCATTGAAGATGTCCTAAGTGTTTCTGGAAATCCGAAACAGTGTCATTTGCAATATTATGCATATACAGCTGAAGTTCGATGCTAAAATTTCGTAATAAATATTTACTTTTATTGAAATTGTTTTTTTTGTCTATCACATGTATATGAATTTGCCAAAAAAGTTATACGTGTATATGAATTTTTTTATGTGTGTGTGTGCACGAACAATATTTTTCTTATTTAAAGTAAAAAAATCTAACTATTAAAATATTTTTATATGTATGTGTTTTTTATGTGTTGTTGTTGCTCTGTTTAGAGCTCGTTAGGCTCTGTTGTGAGACCAGTAATTCTATTTGAATTTATCTATTCACAATATCCTAAAAATACAGTCAAATGCGCTTTTCTATGGATATCCATATATGGCATGGGCAACTGGCATAGTTGGATATATATATATATAGATCCTTATCCAAATGCCAAAGCAAATTGTGAAATTTACTTGTGCAACACAGAATATGACATATTACAGACATATATATACCATTATATATGATTGACCAAAAAATGTATATGCTGTATGCATGTACCAAAACTGAGAGAACATTGAATTGATATAATATAATCAACCGCTTCCTTCCAACTGTCACGTTGCTTGACCCTGATGATTGACATTGTATGATCCAGTTATCATATCTTTACAAATTACAATAGATTCGAAAGATAAGACTCTCTAAAAGTTAATAGTTAGAACAAGAATTCCTAAGATAAAATTTGGGTCTATGAAATATTTTGTTTAAAAGAAATTTGGTTCTATTATACCATATAGAATTATGCCATTGGATTTTCCTTTATCCGTTTAAGAGGATTCATTAACTAAACATGGGTAATAGAAAAGGAAAAAAATATTGGTTGACAGTTGGAAACAGAAGAATAATTAGTATATTTAAACCCTAACCATCAGGGAAATAGAAATTCAACGGATGAACAAGCTACCTGTAATTAAGGAGAATTATAACAACGAGAACGAAATTTTCACGGAAGTAATGTTTCGTCCATACCTTTGGGTCTTTCAAGCAAGCTTCACACATGCCTTCAGCCTTATCATATATCTGTATGCTGTATACATACGTATTTTTATTCTATGTATATCAAATCAATATACGTCTAAATTATATGTGTTTTATATATAGTCGATAATTCGTACGTTGATTTAATTTTTATTCAGAAAGATATGCACCACGAGTCTTTCCCGTTGTTATCGGAAGTTCCATGTCTTAAAGTTTTATTGTTAAGATTTTTTTTTAATTAATTTTTCCATTGTTGTTATAATGAAGCTGTTCTGTTGGAAGAAAAGAAAGAAAGAAAGAAATAGCTGTTTTCTTAGAATATTAACGTATGATTAGAACTTGTTGCTAATTTCGAGGGTCACGCATGATTCTTAACTTTCTAGTTTCTAGAAATGCGAAATGGGGTTTTACTGCTCAATCATATGTTAAAAACACATTTAAGTTTTGACCACGTGTTAATTTCAAAATGCCACAAATCAACGGGGAGACACATGTGCTTAACTCTAGTTTAGTCTCACGGGCTGCGCCTAACTCTGCTTCCCATACGTCCATGCGTGTGCCGCGGAAGAGGTTGAATGTACGACATCGGTTTCACTTGGAGCATTTTATTTTATTTTTTCTATTTTATGAACCTGCCCGTTTTTTATCAGGTTCCTAATTTACACAATATATGCATTAATAAGTCTGACTCACGTGGGTGATGGGACGAAAAAACAAATATGCATTTTAGTAATGAATTATTGTCCCACTTGACAAACAAACAAATAGTCTAATATGACGTGGATATATTGACAATATAAACGCCAAATTTTATTCTTCCAATAAGAAATGAGATGAAGAAGGAAGAAAATGCGGCGGTCACGTGAACGGTAGTCATCGCCAATCAACTGAACTTTCACGAACATATATGTTCGGTTTTTCTTTTCTTTTTGATAAAAGGCTTTTTATGTTCGGTTTTTCGTTACTAAAATTACGCATATCTATATAGTACACGAAATTACGACTGTCATAGCAAAATTTGCTTCTTTGGTATTATGTTGTTATTATAGCTCATGTACATTAGTTCGTACGTAACTTGAATTTATGGGGGATTGGCGATAAAAGTGTATTATCATCATACGGCACAACTACATGTTTTGAAAATTAAAAACACTGATATACGAATAATCTTCTATATATATTTATAAAATAAGTTCGCCTCAACGCCAATTGTCTTTTTACGGGTTCAGCATTTCTGTAAATTTTCTTTAAAACAATATTGTAACTCTAGGGTCCAAAAATACTTAAATATTATCATATTTTTAAAAATATATATTATAACCAATATATTTTAGATATAAAAGCAATAATTTTCCATATAGTGTATGTTCAATCTACATCATAACCATCCAATTTCTTGTAAAAAAAATTCTACAAATAGTGCTTATAGTTAACCTAACCAATAATCTAGCGCTAAAAGAAGATTTAATAAAAGAAAAAAAAAAACTCCAATCACCTTAAATCCCTAAGCGATGTTTCTTGCAGAAAATACGATACGCATGGCTCGCTAAGAGACAACTAATTTTAATATAGATGTTTTAATAAACAATAGAGAGAGTAAAAGTTAAAGGAGTGGCGTTCATATTGTGACCTGACGATGTAATTTACGATAACATGGTATAGATTATTATCCGTATAGTTTCGTGCGGGCTTATGGGGATATATGGGCCGTGGCTCCGAGGTTCGAAGTTATCAAAAACAAAACAAAATAAAATAAAGGTACCTAAAGTAATGTTTACGTGACGATCTCAATTTCACTCCATACCTCGAACTCATTCAAGCTAAAGAAACCTAACTCTCAACGTTCCTTTTGACTTGCCTATAAATACACGTACGTCCACACTTCTCCATTCTGAAACCAAAGCAACACAAGACAAGAATCACAAACATCAAACATTGTCAACCTACTCCCAAAAAACGACACGCATTCCTTTCCGAAAAAGCCATTTCCTTACCAACCTCAATGGCACGTTGTTGCAAACTTATTACCGTTTTCATATTATGGGCTCTTTTGATGCTTTCATGGTGCGAAGCTTCAAGGAACAGCCTTAATGGATATGATCATTCTTACGGAAGGTTCAAATCCGATAGCTTAATCAAGCGAAGAGACGATATCTCGCGTTTGAAGAGCTTTGTAAGAGCTTCTTTGCGGGCTCCAACCACCGTCAGCGTTTCTGATTTTGGAGCTAACGGAGATGGAGAAACCGATGACACGCAGGTATAGATATAGACATATACATATATATATATAAGATCAAAGTTATTTTTAAATAAATTTTTTACACGATTTCAAAATTGTACTAATGATCCATTAATGCATGCATGCATTGATTAGGCGTTCGTGAATGCGTGGAAGAAAGCTTGTTCCTCAAATGAAGCTGTTAATCTCTTAGTTCCCAAAGGGAAGATTTATTTCCTTAAGTCAATTCAATTAACTGGTCCATGCAAATCTCTTATTACCGTTCAGGTAATTACAACAAATTTATCATTGGACGATACTATATGATCATATATACATGAATTCGAATATATTATGAATGAGCGTTTGGTAAATGGAACGACAGATCTTCGGAACATTATCGGCATCTCAAAAACGATCGGACTACAAAGATAGCAGCAAATGGATAACGTTTGACGGCATCGACAATCTATCAGTCGATGGCGGCGCCACCGGGACTGTTGACGGAAACGGCGAGACGTGGTGGCAAAACTCATGCAAATGGAACAAAGCTAAGGTGTGTACGTGCATGTAAAACATATATATGTGTCGTCTTTAGATACAATCGAGTTATATGGAGATATTGACACGTTTTGTAATATATGCAGCCATGCACAAAAGCCCCCACGGTACGTTGAAACATAAATGTTTATATAAAAAAAATATATGCTTTGATCATAATTGGACAAATGTTTGTTAACCTATATATATTATTTATTATATGAAGGCGGTTACTTTCTACAACTTGAAGAACTTGAGAGTGAATAACCTGAGGGTGAGAAATGCGCAACAGATTCAGATTTCAATAGAGAAATGCTCCAACGTTGAGGTCTCTAATGTTGTGGTAACTGCGCCTGGTGATAGTCCTAACACCGATGGTATTCATATCACTAACGTCCAAAACATTCGAGTCTCCAAATCCATCATTGGAACAGGTTACTATTTTATCCATTTACACCCGTGATTAGTTAAAAATAGTTGCTTGCATACCAAGAAAGCTAAATTTAAGAGGTTATTAATTATAGTTTGTGGAGAATATGTTAAAGGAGTTTCTTAATTGTTGTTTGTATATACGTAGGCGATGATTGCATATCTATTGAAAGTGGATCACAAAATGTTCAAATCAATGATATAACTTGTGGTCCCGGTCACGGTATCAGGTATAAAATAAAATTATTTCAGTATTAATAGACCTAAACTTTTTTTTTTTGTAAACTATAATCTTCCAAATGTTTGATATATGTATTTGAAAAATGAGCAGCATTGGGAGCTTGGGAGATGACAATTCGAAGGCATTTGTCTCAGGCGTGACGGTGGATGGTGCTAAGCTTTCCGATACAGACAATGGAGTTAGAATCAAAACTTACCAGGTGAAGTAAACAAACCTACCCCCTTATTGATTTTAAGTAACGTCTCAAAATTGCCCCACTTTATCTATATATATATATATATTTTTTTTTTTTAAATTTTTTTTGGCCCAATTTAATTCAGGGAGGGTCAGGAACTGCTAGCAACATTATATTTGAGAACATTCAGATGGATAATGTGAAGAATCCGATCATAATCGACCAAGAATACTGCGACAAGAGCAAATGCCCACAAGAGGTTCACTCGAATATGAGCAAAACTTCCAATACTCATCAATTCATAATGGTAATATAAGTGTTTTTTTGGATCTAAACATTAATGCATATATATATATTCAGAAATCTGCGGTCCAAGTGAAGAATGTGGTGTACCGGAACATAAGTGGCACGAGTGCATCGGACAATGCAATAACGTTTAATTGCAGCAAGAACTACCCATGCCAAGGGATTGTGCTTGACAAAGTGAACTTAAAGGGAGGCAAAGCTAGTTGCAGCAATGCTAATGTGATGGATAAAGACGCCGTTTTGCCTCAATGCGATTCCATTTAATTAATTAGATCTATCAAAAACACACATAGATGTATAAATACAGATAGATAAAAAATATACAAATGTATACTTGTGGATATATTACATGGACAATGAATTGAAAGATATTGTCTAACGACTATGAAATATAGTTTAGTATAGGAAGAATACATATAAACAGTGTCCGAGAGAGAGACTAGTTGTTTTATTTTTGTATTCTTATATACTAAATTGTTTGTCTAATGAATAAAGGAAAATATTTTTAAAAAAGGTTATGGACCTTAATTATGGCATTCTTTGTTCTGATTAATGTATGATGTGCACTGAAAAGGCATTAATATGTCTCGTCAACGATGATATTTGACCAATTAATACAAGTTATAATTGATGCTCGATCAACATCTATCTAATCTGATGTAGTAAAAGCTAGTCAAGTGACGCTTATCAAACAGGCTGGGAATAAAATTAGAATATTAGGCCCATAACAGCCCATTTATTTCTACCAAACAAGCCCGACAAGGCCTTTAGAAACCCTAAAATCCTTTTTGTCGCAGCTGAGCAATATATACTACCATTTGCCAGAACTAGGGTTTTCTCTTTCTCACACAACAAGCCCATCGCAGCTACTCAGCTCTTAAACTCTCCACAAACTTCGACAATGGCGGAACGTGGTGGAGAACGTGGCGGCGAACGTGGTGGTTTCGGACGTGGATTCGGAGGTCGTGGAGAACGTGGAAGAGGTGGACGTGGAGGCCGTGGTGGTCGACGTGGCCGTCAAACGGAAGAGGAGAAATGGACTCCAGTGACCAAGCTTGGTCGTCTCGTGAGGGGTGGGAAGATTAACAAGCTTGAGGAGATCTATCTTCATTCGCTCCCGGTTAAGGAGTACCAGATCATAGATCTTCTCGTCGGTCCAACATTGAAAGATGAGGTGATGAAAATCATGCCGGTTCAGAAACAAACCAGAGCCGGTCAGAGGACCCGATTCAAGGCCTTTGTTGTGGTTGGAGATGGAAATGGTCATGTTGGATTGGGAGTGAAGTGCTCTAAGGAGGTTGCTACGGCGATTAGAGGAGCGATTATTCTCGCTAAGCTCTCTGTTGTTCCAGTGAGAAGAGGTTACTGGGGTAACAAGATTGGGAAGCCACATACAGTTCCGTGTAAGGTGACTGGGAAGTGTGGATCTGTGACAGTGAGGATGGTTCCAGCTCCTAGAGGTGCTGGTATTGTTGCTGCTAGAGTTCCTAAGAAGGTTCTTCAGTTCGCTGGAATTGATGATGTTTTCACTTCTTCCAGGGGATCCACCAAAACTCTGGGAAACTTTGTCAAGGTTTGTTCTTTCTTCCTTTTATTTAGATGAAAATTTGTTTCCTTTTGATTTGTTTCTGGGAACTGCTTTGGAATCGCAATCAGATTATGTTAAATTTGCACATTTTCTGTCATTACTATGTAACTAGTCATCTAGTTACGAAAAAAATTTACTTCAAAATGATTAGCTTTTGTCTAGTGATTCTCCTAAGCCGTAATGAATGATTGCTTTGTATCATCTTTTGCTGTTTTCTGAAGTAGTAGGAATATAGCAAATGAAGAGTAGTCTGCAAAACTGTTTTCTTTATAAACTCTTTAATTCTCGAAGAGACAAGATTCTGGAATTTTTATCTTGTCAATCTGGATTGAGTTCCCTGAACCTGAGCTGTTACATTTTCATATGATGTTTTTGTTTTATTGCTAATCGTGACTTCAATACAACATAACCTCAGTTTTTACAAATGAATTGTTTTCAAGAACATGAGTCTAATGTTTTTGTTATATGGGTTTTAATCATCATTGACTAATCATCTGCGTAATGTGTTTTGTAGGCTACATTCGATTGCCTTCAGAAGACTTATGGATTCCTTACACCAGAATTCTGGAAAGAAACTAGATTTGCTAAATCCCCATTCCAAGAGTTCACAGATATTCTCTCCAAGCCTGAGACGATCACCAAAGTCGTCACTGAGGTTGAAGACCAAGCCTAAATAATGCCTTCACCTTGTGTTCTTTTTGGATAATCCTTTGAGTTTAGTTTTGATGGAACCTTGGTAGTATATTTTGCTGGATTGTGCACCGCATGTTTTCATTTCCTCCAAACCATTTATTTTTGCTCAGTTTTAATTATGGATCGTGTTGTTCTCGTTTTCAATTCTAAGTTTTTTTGGTTCACAAAAGTTTATACCTTTGCTATATGGTTTATGATCGACACTTGGATTTAACATATTCCATTTATAACTTAAACCAAGAACATTCTATTGATAACTTGAATCAAGAACACTGTTGGATATAGCATTTACAACTTAAATCAAGAACAATTTCATTGATAACATATTTAAGAACATTGTTGGATTTATCAGTTCCAATTTTGCAGTTGGGCAGGTTCTAGATTTTTTTATTAGATTTGTTGGAATAAAAGAAAAGATAAAGACTTTGAAAACAAGAAGAAATATAAGTTGACGTTCCGACATATAAAAGCTCTCGCGTCGCGGCTTCTGCGAAATTTCAGCTCATCTAAATCCTCGGAATCTGATTTCCGAAATTTCTCTCTCGCTCCGGAGAATTGATTTCAATTCTATCTTTTGGATAATTATTTTGTCGGAATTGTTCGATGGGAACACCGGAATTTCCAGATCTGGGGAAACACTGCTCCGTCGATGTTTGCAAGCAGATTGATTTCTTGCCCTTCACCTGCGACCGTTGCCTCCAGGTCTGTTTGAATCACAGTCTAATAATCGTTTTTTCTATTATGTTTGTCGCGAATCGTCTATGACTCTGACTAAATGCTTTATCTTCGATTCTGGGAACTACGATCATCTTTTGCGATTAGTTTGGTATAGTATTTAGTTTAATTTGTCTCTCGAATTTATCATTGGAATCCTTTTGATCATCGTTAGATGTTCAGTTTACTATCATTTGGAGCTTAAGTATCTGCATTTGGCAAATTTTCCGCACTTGTTGTCAAGTCGATTGAGTTGAGTTCTTCGACATTTGCAGTTCAATTTCTTGATTTAAAAATATATTTCTCGAAACAAATGCACTGATTCTTGTTCTGGTTTCGTGACTCAGGAGTATTCTACTCGAAACGTATACAATGATTCTTGTTTGTTTTCTTGGTTCGGTTGTTTGTTCTCATTTTCCTCCTACAAAATTGCCATTGAAGATTTGATTTTTGTTTGTGGCTTTTGTGCTCGCTTTTTAAAAAAAAAACTTTTCAGGTGTTTTGTTTGGATCATCGAAGCTATATGAAACATAGTTGCCCAAAAGGCGACAGAGAAGATGTTACCGTCGTTATCTGCCCGCTCTGTGCTAAAGGAGTCCGGTTAAACCCAAACGAAGATCCAAACATAACTTGGGAGAAACATGTCAACACCGACTGTGACCCATCAAACTACGAAAAAGCTACAAAGAAGAAGAAATGTCCGGTTCCTAGATGCAAGGAGCAACTAACATTCTCCAACACCATCAAGTGCCGGGATTGCAATATCGATCACTGCTTAAAACACCGTTTTGGACCTGACCACAACTGCCCTGGACCGAGAAAGCTCCCATTCATGGGTTTCTTGAGTAGTAGTAGTAGCAACAGTAGAAAAGAAGCTAAAACGACAAGACCCAACAAAGCTTCTGCATCAACTTCATCATCTTCTTCAAGATGGTCTAATCTTTTATCGTCAGCAGAAGCAGGAATCAGCAGGCTCGGTAACGACATTAGCCAGAAGCTACAGTTTTCGAGTAGCGGCAATGATGGTATCGTGGAGGTGTGTCCACAGTGCGGTGCAAAGTTCTCTTCGGTTACTACTCTTGTGGATCATGTAGAGAAAACACATGAGAGGAACAAGAAGCAGAATCATGGCAAAGTCACCGTGGATGTTTGCCCTAAATGTAGCAGAGGATTCCGTGATCCAGTGGATCTTGTGAACCATATCGAAAGGGATCACCAAGGTACTTCTAAAGCTTAAGAGCGGAGTATGACTCGAGGTGTTCACAAGCCACATATCACAAGAAATAAGTACTCGGCATCTTTGTATTTGTTTTCCTTTCTGTTTACTTGTAAACGCCTCATTCTTTGTATTGGACTCATGTCCAGAAATGTTGACCAATGTAATCATTTTTTTGGCCTTTCTCTTACTTAGAAGTTGAAATTATTCTGACTGACTCTGACGTCATCATTGGCGAGTTCTCCGCGGGAATTTTTACCGCCGTAGTTTTATCAGTTATAAGTAACAGATTGCCGACCCCACGTTAAGGTCATGTGCAGTTAACGACGTTAATACAAGTGACAGCTAACTTAACGGTGCAATAAACTTAATGATTTTTTTTAGCATAATGAATTTGTTAGAACTTCTTTCTTAATTTTAATCTTTAATCAAACATTTGGAATATACTATTACACCGAGTTTAAAGAAATAGGTATATTGACTCACTGAAGAGTGAATCAGCCCATTGACCTTGTTCAGTGAATTTTCTATTAGTACAGATTATTTCCAGGGAATTAAAAGATAATCTCCAAATATGATTTTCTTTTCTAAAACAAATTAACCTTTTTAAAACCAAAAAACAAAACATATTTAACCTTTTCCACATCATGCCCACACACACTGAATGAATATTTAACTATTTATAGAATAATATAAAAGATTTGCTTTGCTTTATTTACACTGTATGAGCTGGCGAAAATGCGAATAACAGCTCCAGTAGAAAAGATCAGGAAAAATTAAAATAATACGTTTTACAATCAAAGCCGCTGTTTATTCGCATCTGACGGCTAAAATGTTTTATCTGAATGTTCAAAAGTGATTAAAAAAAAGAAAAGAAATAGCAATTAAACGGCAGAAGGTGGAACCCAAACAAAATAGCATAGCTGAAAGCTTGCCGGACGATCCGACGACTAAATTCTAGTGAGAAAAACTAACTTCATTCTCGGAGATTGGGTTTCGAGTTTGCCGATCAATTTTTTTTCAGTCACCGGTTGGCTTAATTGTGCTGTTTTGATCTGAGGTAAATTGATGTTTGTTGTTGTTTATTCTTGTAGCATTACGTTAAATTTTTAGCTCAATTCAGAGGCTGAATCAATCTGGGTATGTGTCATCTGGGTTGTTAAATCATTGATTTCTGGGGATGTGATGATTTCCAGACTTTTTTTTTGGGTATTTCGTTTTCGGCGATTCTGATTCTGGATTACTCCATGAATGGGTTCCGTTTGATCAATTTCATGTCTCTTCTCATGGCAATGTTAGTTGGTTTTGAAAAAATATTTTTTTGGAAATTTCAGGTGAAGGGTGGAGTTTGAAGGAGAGCCTCGTTTAATCATTGAGCTCTGTTTTCCTTCTTGTCCGAGGAAGCTCTCTAGGGCTTTTTCTGTTGTTCAAGAGGGAGGATACACGTTATTAGATTCAACATTGCGTTTTTGGGTATAATATTCTGAGTTGAAGAAATGAGCGCAGTCTCAGGTGTTATCTCGAGGCAAGTTTTGCCTGTTTGTGGTAGCCTTTGTATTCTTTGCCCTGCGCTACGTGCTAGGTCTAGACAGCCTGTCAAGAGGTACAAGAAGCTCATTGCTGATATTTTCCCTCGTAATCAGGTTCGTATTTTATCCATTGTTCCCCCTTCTATTAGACTTATGTCGACTTGTTGCTTCTCGTTGTCTAAAGAAGTTTAGTTTTGATTCCCTTCTTGTTTCTAAGTTAATTTCTTTAGTCTCTTTTGACAGGTTCATATTTACCTTTCTTTAGTTACTGACGGTTATGCCTGACGATTGCTACTTTGACTTATATTGTCATGCTATTGGTAGCACAAAGTTGTTAAATCAGCCACTCTTTGGCTGCAGTGACATTTCGATCGTGACTAGTTCTGCAATCTGTGTTTCTATTTTTTCCAGTGTGGCATCAATTTTGGTTTTTAATCTTGCGTGCTTTCTCTTTTCTATGTTAAAGTTTGTTGATCTGCATTTCATTTCGCTTTGAGTCATTGTCTAGTGAACGATACATTATCTTCTTTGGTACTATAATAGAAAACAGGAGCTTTCCTCTTGGTGGGTTGGTTTAACTTATCACTGCTTACTATTTCTGACAGGAGGAAGGCCCAAATGACCGGAAGATAGGAAAACTATGTGAATATGCTGCCAAGAACGCTGTGCGTATGCCAAAGGTATAACTCAATGCCAAGTCTAGGCACACATTAATTTCTAAAAATTTTGTGTTGCACTGGAATGTTAGTAATTCCCTGACATTTGGTTTTAGTTGGTTCAGATAGTTGAGTCAGATTAATCGTTATAGCCATGTTGTCAGATTGCTTTTCTCCCAAATTTACTTCTCTGCGTTGAAATTTACAATTTTCCAGATATCAGATTCTCTCGAACAAAGATGTTACAAGGAATTGAGGAATGAGAATTTCCAGTCAGCAAAGATAGCCATGTGCATTTACAGAAGGCTTCTGGTCACTTGTAAGGAGCAAATGTGAGGTCATCCTTCTTTTGTTTTCTTTTCAAACACCTCATATGTTCTCTTATGTCCAAGATATTCTATAGGTTAACATAAGAACCCAAGAGATTTACCTGAAAATTGTAACCTATCATGAGAGCAGGACTATTTGGGCAAGTATAGGTAACTTGATTATTTTCATTGTTCTTTTTCAGCCCTCTTTTTTCTAGCGGTTTTCTAAGGACGGTGCAGGCTCTTTTAGATCAAACTCGACAAGATGAAATGCAAATAGTTGGATGTCAGTCTCTTTTTGAATTTTTAAATAATCAGGTCAGCTTCCCACATCTTTGATAGAATTCTCTTTTAGCCACATGTCAGGGTGTTTTAAGATAGAATGGTTAAGGACATATGAAATAATAAAATAGCATGATTGATTCATGCTATCAAAATTTTCAGAAGGATGGCAGTTCCCTGTTTAACTTAGAAGGCTTTCTCCCAAAGCTGTGTCAATTAGGACTGGAAGGTGGGGATGATGACAGGTCGCGGAGCCTGCGTGCAGCAGGACTTCAAGCCCTTTCAGCAATGGTAATTTCGTTATGCTGCTATTTTTCTCGAGATACAATTCCTCATTATTATAAATCTACAAGTATCCTCTGATGCATTCTTGTCCGTTGAACTATTTCCAGATTTGGCTGATGGGTGAATACTCTCATATTCCCAGCGACTTTGACAATGTAAGTAACTCTCAGGTTCGTGCATTAGTTTCTTTTGTTTTCGTCGCAGGTATTCTTGGGTTTCCGGGTACCTATGTATTCTGGTCTACTTTTTCCCATTGAAACAATTGATTTGTGGTATCTAACAATAGACAAAGTGGGGAAAACGCTGTTAGATTTCCTTTTCAAAATTTCTTGGCCAAAGGTTTAAAATACCATAACAATCTACCAGTCGTGGTTACTTTATGTAGAACTAGGAGTTGGGATCGTATTGCTAGAATTTATCTTAGTAGAGTTCTGGTAGGACATGTTAATTTCTGTTAACTGATAAATTCAATACTTGCATGGCAGGTTGTCGCAGCAGTCTTGGAAAACTATGGTCACCCAAAAAAATTAACAAATGTTAATGATAGTGGCAGAAAGTGGGTGGATGAAGTCCTGAAAAACGAAGGTCATGTAGCTTATGCAGATTCCCTCATAAATGTTCCTTCTTGGAGAACGGTTGTGAATGACAAGGGTGAACTTAATGTGAAAATGTAATTTCTTCTCTCTTCAGTTGTGTTTACGATTGCCTTTTTTGGTTCTTTTCCTCTCTTCAATATATATTTTCTTTTTCAGGGAAGATTCCTTGGACCCTAGTTTTTGGTCCAAGGTTTGCCTACACAACATGGCCAAGCTAGGTGACGAGGCCACAACCATGAGACGCATACTCGAGCCTTTGTTCCGTTACTTTGACGAGGGAGATCTGTGGTCAACAGAAAATTCGATTGCAATCCCAGTTTTAGGGGATCTGCAATTGTTAATGGAAATATCTGGTATTACACTCTCAATAGTATTCATTCAGCCCCTCTTGCATGATCAGTTCTCTGAAATAATTCTGTAATCTTGCAGGGCAAAGAACACACTTTCTATTATCCATGTTGGTTAAACACCTTGATCATAAAAGTGTGCTTAAACAGCCAAGCATGCAGCTCAACATTTTAGAGGTTACTTCCTCCCTTGCTGAAAATGCAAAAGTTGAACACTCAGCAGCAATAGTCAGCGCAATAAGTGATATCATGAGGCACCTGAGAAAATGCATGCATTCTTCTCTTGATGAAGCAAATCTGGGAACTGAAGCAGTAAACTGTAACAAAACGATCAGTGTAGCTGTTGATAAGTGCCTCGTCCAACTCACGAAAAAGGTATGTTACTATCATTCTCAGAGCAAGTTTTATATCTTTTTTTCCTCGTCTATATATTCTTCTTTAAGGAGATGTGAGGCTGGTACGTCAATTTTTAAGGTTGGAGATGCTGGCCCAGTTCTAGATGCTATGGCTATAATGTTGGAGAATATCTCAGCTATTACAGATGTCGCAAGAACCACAATTGCTGCCGTTTTTCGCACTGCTCAAATTATAGCTTCTATACCAAATCTGTCATATCAAAACAAGGTAACCTCCCAATAATATCTAGGATTACTTTTTCTCTTATCGTTGAGAGATTAAACCAATTCTAATGAAATTGCTAAGATTTTATTTATTTTCTCGTTTCAGGCTTTTCCTGAGGCCTTATTCCATCAATTACTTCAAGCTATGGTCCATCCAGATCATAAAACACGGATTGGTGCCCACCGTATATTTTCTGTTGTGCTGGTACCAACCTCAGTCTGCCCCCGTCCTTCCTCGACCACTACTAATCTTAAGAAAGGAATGGGTCTTCCTCGTTCACTTTCTAGGACCGCGTCTGTCTTTTCCTCCTCAGCAGCACTTTTCGAGAAGCTGAAGAAGGATAAATTTTCGTCAATGCTAACTTCTGATCAGAGCCAAAACGAAATGCCTGAGGATGAATATGGAAACAATAGGGGGGAAATCCTTGACAGATTGAAATCTTCATACAGTAAGGCATATAGCGCTTGGAATCAACCAGTGACCTCGGTAGCAGATAACTCTGTGACACTTTTAAACTCTGAGCTGGTACATCCTTGCAACTTTTTTTTGTGTGAAAAAGCGTATTAGAAGAGTTCTTATTAACCTTAAATATGACCATAGAGCCCTATATATAATGTAGGTCAGAAAAATATTCCCAAGGCTCTCAACTTAGCTTCAGGATGAGATTAGGAGTGTATTTAACAAATGAATTCAAAGTAGTCTCTTGAAACCACAGTAATGTTTGTACACTACTCTACGTCATCTTATAAGGTGGCCATGAGATGGCTACATCTCTCACAATACTCTATAATAGTCAAATATAACTTCAAAGGGTTGTTTCTTTAATGTCCAGGATTCATTTAATCTGCTTTGCAGCTGTTACCTCTTGATTTATGCTTCCAGTTCTTCAGTACACCTTAGATCAGTCTCGACTGTCTAATTTGATTTCTTATATGCTCCTCAGAATGTTTATATAAGGCTAAGTAGTCACCAGATTGGTCTTTTGCTTTCATCCATCTGGGCGCAGTCTATATCTCCGGCAAATACACCAGACAATTACGAGGCGATTGCTAACACCTACAGTCTTGTATTGTTGTTCTCTCGTGTTAAGGTAACATATATTTCATATCTCAACACGCACAACCTCTGCATCTGAATGTTTCTTATTGTTATTAAGATCTATGAGAAAAGTCTGACTAGATCTCTCCTTATGAATTATTTGCTAACAATTTTTTATTAAACGTATCACAAAATGCTTATCTTTCAGAATTCAAGTCACGATGCTTTGATTCGAAGTTTCCAAATGGCACTTTCCTTGCGAGATATTTCTTTAATGGAAGGAGGTGAGCTTTCACATGTTTTAACTCCTCCTCGAGTTGTCTTATATCCTTGGTTTTTGGTTTGGAAACTATGATGTAGAATCTTATCTAACGTGGGGCATCAATTTGAAAGAAAAACATCTGTAGTTTTTGTCACATTAGAAAAAAAGAACAATTTCTTTGTTTCTTGGAATTTCCTAGATACATGCTGAAGTAGATATCCGTGCAGAAATTATCTTTGAAACGAAAGATAACTATGTTTGAGCATCTTCGTAAAGATGCTATTATGTTACATTGAAAATCTGCTTCATATCTTTTGGGATGTAAGTCATTTATTCCTAATATTTCAGGACCACTTCCTCCATCACGACGAAGGTCACTCTTTACTCTGGCTTCATCAATGGTTCTTTTTTCCTCAAAAGCATTCAATCTTTTTTCTTTGGCGGATTTCACAAAAGGGGCACTTCAGGGACCAAGGGTACGTCGATCATTCTGGTGAAAAATGTTGCCACGTTAATGTTGTGTTTCTCTTTGAATTATAGCATGCAGCTCAATTTGTTAAGCAATATTACCGAGCTCTTTAAAGTCGCACCATACGTCTATGCTCTATATTCTTATGAGAAAATCTATGGCTTGACACAGAAAGAAATTACTTTCCATTTTGCTTTAACTTCCCTCTTCTACATGATTCAGCTTGATCCATTCTTGCACTTGGTTGACGATCACAAGCTGAAGGCTGTAAATTCAGATCAGCTACTAAAAGTTGCTTATGGATGCGAAAAAGATGATGCTTCAGCTTTAGATACTCTTTCAAACATAGCAGTCTCCACTGAGCATAGCAGAGGAACCCTTGTCTTTGAAATTGTCAAAAGCTTAGAAAATATGTGCAATGTAAGTGTTTCCTGTCACAACCTCCCAACTAAATTACTCTATCCTAGCTTTTGATAATCACAGTAAACTAATAAAAAGTAAACTATTTCCAGTCTGAAATGGACAAAATGCGTGAGCAATTGCTCACTGAGTTCATGCCAGATGATGCATGCCCACTTGGAACCCGGTTTCTAGAAGACACACAAAAATCCTATCAGGTTGATTCCGGTGATGTTAAACCTCAAAAGGTGGTAACTAGTTCTTATGCTTCCCATAAATTTTCTCTTAAAACCTCGAGATGAAAATTGTACTGAAAATTGATGTTTGTGTATTCAGAATACAGCATTCTTCTCTCACGAGGATCAAGAATTTGGAGAAGGCATTGAAACCGTTGCAAAGAATAATCCTGTAAAAGTTGCTGACATCCCAGAACTCCTGACCGTTAATCAAATTCTAGAATCTGTAAGTTGTATGTTCCGTCTTCCTAGAAGTTAGATTACAAAGCCACCACAAAAAGAAACTAATAATAATCTATACTTTTTTTTTTTTGTTCGTAGGTCCTAGAGACAACACGTCAAGTGGGTAGAATTTCCTTCCATACTGCAGCTGATGCTTCATACAAAGAAATGACGCTTCATTGTGAGAATCTGTTAATGGGAAAACAGCAGAAGATCTCCAGTCTTTTGAATTCTCAGCTACGACAGGAGAGTTCCATTAACTGCTCTCCACGACAACATGATGAGGAGATTAAGATGGCAACTTTCCATCCTATGATCAACCCAGCATTTCATACCGAGGTATGTGTGCCTTTGCTATAAATTACTGTCTTTTATATTGTGGTCTGTATATAGATATCTGATGACAAAACCAATCACAGCCTCCGGTTTCATCTTTTCGAAGATAACTCATTAATCATTTTTGTTTTGATTAATAAAATTTGCTTAGGTTGAAGTCCCTTTACTGGCGAAGGAATTTGACATGAAATCACCAAGAACACCAGTGGGAACTATTCAGACACAGTGCTATTCAGAACTACAAAGTAACCCGTTTAGACTACCAGCATCAAGCCCTTACGACAACTTCCTTAAAGCTGCTGGCTGTTGATGATCATCTACAGGATCCAAACCTTATTTGGCTTTGACTTCACTTAACAAGTTTGCTTGGTTTTTCAAAGTCTTGAGTTACATTTTTTAGTTTCTTTAGCATTATGAATCGGAGGTATCTTCGTCGTGCTATTCTTAGATCATCCCTCGTAGGTTTTTATTCCCATCTTCTCTTTTCCTTTTTCCCTTATTCTTTTACCCAATTTATTTGTTTCTTTTTGGTGTGAAGTGTAAAAGACTGAAAGAGACCATCTGGTTTTCACGTGGTCTTGTAATCTAAAGATTCTTTGATTCTACAACCAAAGGCTTTGTTCAACAGTTTCACCAAGATGTACATTGATTCTTCTATGGTCTAATTTATTAATTTGAGCAATTGGATAAGTAAATTAACCATACGCGACCCAAGATTTCAATTCACCATAAAACTTTACATAATACACAGGATAAGCTCGCATATATAGGCATGCGTATTTTGTATATGAATGCCACAAAAGGAAAACTATATATCATCATCGTTCATTTGCTCATTTGATTTACTTAACCTCCTGAAGCATTTCAACTACTTTCTTCATCTTTGGCCTTTTTGCAGGTGTGATGTCTGTGCAAAGTAATGCAACTTTCAGAGCTGCAAGCATCTCTCTCCTCCAAGCAAAGGACACGGTGCTAAGCTTGGCATCAAGTATCTGTTCCGGTGTTTCTCCTCTCGCTGAAGCTCCATGGACCCATTTCACCAAATCTACTCCTTCACCAAACTCTTCCTCGACTGGCGCTCTTGAGGTTAGAATCTCAAGCAACACCACTCCATAGCTGTAAACATTTCCCGGTGCAGTAACTTGCATTGTGTACGCATTCTCTGACAAAAAAGGAAATGTGTTGGGTTTTTTCTGAAGTTATTGGTAACAACAAAATTAAGACTTTATACCTGGAGGAATATACCCAAAGGAGCCTGCAACTGAGCTAATACTTGCAGTGCCTCGGGAGGGATCTAAAAGTTTTGATATTTCGATTTCCCCGAGCACGGCGTTGTAACCAGAGTCTAGCAAGACATTGCTAGAGGAAACGTCGAGGTGAATAATGGCAACATGGTGGAGAGATGCTAAACCTTCTGCTACTCCAACGGCTATGGACAGTCTCATTGGCCAGTCGGGTTGGTAATCTGGTTTCTTGGTGGATTCATGAATCAGCTGAGTTAAATTACCATTAGATAGATGCTGATGTAACAAGAGATCCACATCGTCATATATAACAAACCCGATTGATGTAACCAAATGGTCATGACAAAGTTTGCTGAGTCTTTCGAGTTCTCTGATCATCTTGTTCTGATGATGAGTTATGGCTCTATCCATAGACGAGTTTCTTCACAGAAACAATCATCCCTGAAGGCATAACGGCTTTATAAACCGAACTGAAAGTTCCTGTGGTGAGTTTATTTGACTCCTTCATAGTTGCTTTTACAACTGCACCAAGATCAATTCCTTGTTTGAGATTCTCAAGGAAGACATTTCCCGCTATAATCGCCAGTTGCTCATCCTCAACGTTTTCTTCAACATCGATGTTTTTAGCTGCCACTTTCTCTTGTTTCTCCCTCATCATGAAGAGAAGAACAACCACAGTGACTGATACAAAGACAGCAACACCGGAACCAATCACTGCAAGCAAAATCCTGTAGGAGACTCTGTGATTGTATCTCAAATGTTCAAGATCTTCAGAATATCCACAAGAAGAGCTCAATGGCGCTTCACACAGTTTCCAATCTCATGAGGTATGTCTCCTCTTATGGAATTTTGATCAAGGAGCAAATACTGAAGCCTCGGCATGCTGCAGATATCCTTTGGGATGGTTCCATTGAGTCTGTTGTTACTCAAATCAAGCTTGTTAAGGTTTCCACATCCAAGGAATGATTTAGGGATTTCCCCAAAGAGACTATTCCCTGAGAGAATCAGTTCTTGAAGATTCATGAGCTGACCAAGCTCTGTTGGAATGGTTCCAGCAAACCCATTTGCTGCCAAATTCAGTAGAGTGAGATTAGAACACTTTGAAAACGCTGCAACAATTTCACCTGAGAGATTGTTATTGTCTGCTTCAAAGTAGGTAAGTCCACTAATGTTTCCGATTGTCCTCGGAATGACTCCCACAAGCTCGTTATTCCCAATTCTAATGCTCGAGAGCTCGCTGCAGGTTCCTACTACATCAGGGAGTTCACCGGTCAATCTATTCTGTGTCAAGACCAAAACTTTAAGCTTCCTTTTCTCAAAAATCCCCTTTGGAATCTTCCCCTCAAGCTGGTTTGAGTGAAGATTCAACAATTCCAATTCAGAAACCAAACCTAACCCATTTGGTATCTCACCTCCCAAATCATTCTCATAAGCTGTAAACACCCTGAGATTGCTTAGATTCCCTACCCAGTGAGGTAAAGAACCATTCAAGCCATTTCCAGAGACCTGAAACTCCTCTAACCTCTCTAGAACCTTAAGCTCATCAGGTATCTCTCCCACAAGCAAGTTATTGGAAATGTTGAGTGCTTTAAGACCTCTAATCTTACCAAAATCAACTGGAATTTCTCCAACAAAACGATTCAGAGACAAATCTAGAAACTCAAGCTCAGACAAGTTGCCAAAAGAAGCAGGAATTGGTCCATTGAAGTTGTTACTAGAAAGATCTAGATGCTTTAAGCTTCTGAGGTCAGAGATTAGAGTGACATTACCTCTAAGCTGAAGCCCTGAGAGATTAAGCATTTCAACAAATGAGTTATTGGCACCACACTTGAGCCTAACCCAAGTACAATAGTCAATGCCATTGCTACTCCATCCTGGAACTCCAAGCTCTCTATTAATAGCTAACAATGTGGCTTGGACATGGCTCGGCTGTATAAAAATATATAAAAAAAAAACTAAAAGGAAATGTCAAAGGACATGGCTCGGCTGTCCATCTTGTAGTGTACCAAATGGGGCATTTGGAAGGTTGAAGGAAAGCTATCCCCACTTTTTGTTGATTATTTTCATCATTTTCCCCCATCTATTTTCTATTGCTTTTTCAAAAGAAAGTGATTATTAAATTTCATATAAATATGTTTTTGGCAGTAATATTGATTGAGACTTAGTTCTTCTTTATCGGACACATATCATATACCTTTGGATCATGGTCTGTCCCTCCTCTTTTAAGCATTCATCGCTCTTTTGTTTTTCAATCACTTTTCAACATTAATTCATAATAATGGAAAAACAACAAATTCTATTTTCAAAGTAGATTCGAGGCTCCTGGATTTACAATTTTCCGTTTGTAGAAACGTTCTAAAACTTCAAAGCGAAACGGAACGGAGCTCGTAGTTTGGGCCCAAATGGTCTGGGCTATAAATCTCATGGGACTACTGTAGAGCTACTTCCACAGTGACGACAAGAATCTTATTTTCCATTTGAAATGGGAGGATTGAAAACGTTACAATAACCAAATCTTCTACTGCATGCGGATAAATTTCACAAACAAGAGCGAAGCTACCTCTTCAATTTTTTTGTGTGTGGCCAAGAGCATCCCCTAACAGATTTCATTTTCTTAGATTTGATTTAGAAGATTGGATTCGAATAACTAAAACCTTTAAACCCCTTTTTACATAATTCTCCTGCTTTGAATATTTCCTGAATGGGTCGCTGGAAGCAGAAGAGAGAGGTTATTCCGCCGACCGATAAACAAATCTTAGATTGTTTGCGGCGCAAGCAACAAGGCAAAGTTTTCCCTCCAATTCCAACCCAAGATGTAGAACTCATTAAACCCACATACACAATTTAGGTCATTACGTTTTTTTCCTTCTTCTAGTTCATTTGTGGGTTTAAGCTTTTTCTTATACCAATTATTGGTTGCACCATTTTTTTTTGCAGTGTGGTCCTTGTATTTTAGCTCTGTGTTTATGTTCAGTCTGTAACCTTTTTCTTTTATCTTAGGAAACTTGGTGAAAAACGGAGGATTCGAGATCGGTCCACACGTTTTCGCTAATTTCTCAACTGGAATCTTGATTCCGGCGAGGATCCAAGACGTTATCTCTCCGCTCCCCGGATGGATCGTTGAATCCCTCAAACCGGTGAAATACATCGACAAGCGTCATTTCAAGGTTCCTTTTGGACCAGCCGCCGTCGAGCTCGTTGCCGGAAGAGAAACCGCAATCGCTAGATCATTCGTACCGTTACCGGGAAGACTTACAGCCTCTCGTTCAGTGTGGGCGACGCGCAAAACGGCTGCCACGGGTCGATGATGGTGTAAGCGTTCGCGGGAAAAGAGGCGTTTAAGCTTCAGTTTGTATCAGAAACCCGTTTCAGATTTGTTGCCGATTCGAATCATACCAGGATAACATTTTACAGTGCGTTTTATCATACCAAGCTCCATGATTTTGGCCATCTTTGTGGGCCTGTTCTTGATAGCGTTGTTGTTCTTCTGGCCCATTAATACTTTGTGGTTCTTAATTCCTTGTCAGTTATCACACTGAAATTTACAATAAGTACGATATTTTCGTAAGCAATGTGTGGCTTGACTACTTTTTGTGTTGCACAAATTATTTCCGGTATATATGTAAGTTGAATAATGAATATGTTCGAATACTCCGTGAGAACTGTTAACTGATATAAAAATGATGAAACATATTTAAATTTAGTAGATATCATATAAATGTACTATTTAAGTATTTATTTCAGTTAATATATTACTTTTTGTGGGAGTTGGTTTTTCGCAAATCCCTACACAAGAGCTTGTTGACCATAGCAGCTAATCACCTGAAATTATACCCAACAACAAGCTTTCAAAATTTTCTAAATCGAATCAGAAACGTATTTGTGTGTTTAATAGCTCACATTATAAATAAAGTTGATCTCCAATTCTACATCCCATGATTTTGTAAATGGAGTTGGCGGGGGGGGGGGGGGGGGGATTTATATACCTCCTCCTCATCATCCATATATATTGCTAAAATATATGACAGATACGAAGTGAAGTCTGATATAAATAAAAACCATAGAAGTTAAAAACAAAGACCACTTACAGGGTCAACTTATATTAGTATGACTTCTTCTGTAAGCTCTATTCTATGGAATATATTCATATACGTATGAAGTTAAGTCTGTTTCTGTTACGCTGTTGGATTCGGATGACGTGGCCAAATTTACGCCGTTAGAAATATTCAGACGTATACTTTAGTACAGTATATAATTCCCCTCCTCTAGAGAAAAAAAGACGCCGGCGAAGCGAGACTATACAAAGAGCGAAGACCCACCGAAGACGAAACTTTAATCCTTAGTTGTAATCGAACGAAGATGACCGTCGAAATATCCAACATGACGGTGGAAGGTGTCGAGATACTGAAGCCACGTACGGATAACAGAGAATATCGGAGGATTGTGCTCAAGAACTTGCTCCAGGTCCTGTTGATCAGCGATCCCGATACCGATAAGGTGTGAGATCGATAAGATTTGATTTCTGATATTGATTCATTTGATTTTGGATTCATTTACTGATTTAAAAACTTTGAATACAAGTGTGCTGCTTCAATGAGTGTTAGTGTTGGATCCTTCTCTGACCCACAAGGATTAGAAGGCTTAGCTCATTTCTTAGGTACGTTAAATTTGTAATTTCTCAAGTAGGATTGGAATTCTTCAGGATTTTGAAAGGTGTGCCCAATAGTTCTTTGCCATGTACTGATTTAATCACTGTGCTATTTCATTGATTAAATCTGGTTTCAATTTTATATTTTGTTATAATGTTTTTTATTATTGTTCTTCGTGGTTAGAGCATATGCTATTTTATGCAAGTGCAAAGTACCCAGTGGAAGATAGTTACTCCAAGTACATCACAGAGGTAATATACATATATCCTTCGAAGTTGTTCTTAATTTCACTCTGATATAAAATTTAGAGAAATATAAAACTTTGGTTGGTGTAGCATGGAGGCAGTACTAACGCGTATACATCCTCTGAAGAAACAAACTACCATTTCGATGTTAATGCTGACTGTTTCGATGAGGCTTTGGACAGGTAAAGTTTTCTTTTTTTTTAATTCCGGCACTCTTTTGCTAACTAATCTTCTCTTATTTTTACCATTTTTATTTCCTGTGTAAGATTCTTATGTGGCTACCTAAATCAGATTTGCTCAGTTCTTTATCAAACCACTAATGTCAGCTGATGCAACCATGAGAGAGATTAAGGCTGTTGACTCAGGTTCGATATTATTTTCTTTATGTTTTCTCTTGCTACAGTTCGTAAAGTAAACAGATATAACGAGTTTTTTTCTTTATTCAGAGAATCAGAAGAACTTACTCTCTGATGGTTGGCGAATGCGACAGGTATAGCTATGGTTTAAAGAATGATTATCACAGTTATTTGTATTTATAGATTGAGTCATTTTAGTTATTATTGTTGCTGTTAAAGGATGTGTTTCAGCTATTCATCATGAAAAGAAAACTTTTTCGTTGAAACTTTTCTCACTTCAATCTTTCCAACGACTGGAGGTATATGATATATCTAACATCTCAAAAACCTCTGACATCTAGTTTTTTTGGAATCATTTTCTTGGATAACAGTTGCAGAAGCATCTAAGCAGAGAAGACCATCCCTATCACAAATTTAGCACAGGTCTTTGTTCTAATTTTTTTTTTATATTGATATCGCTGTTGAATGTCATTCTTGGAAGAAGATTTTTTCTGATGCATACGAATAGTCAGTTGTGATTCCAATTTTTATCTCATGCTAAATACGTGAGGTTTGTGGTTAGGGAACATGGATACACTTCATGTACGACCCCAAGCGAAAGGAGTGGATACAAGGAGTGAGCTTATTAAATTCTATGAGGAACACTATTCTGCCAACATCATGCATCTGGTTGTATATGGGAAGGGTATGCTTTGGTGCTAACACAAAACTCAAAATTCCTTTTTCCAGGTAACATCTGTGCTAATGTCTTTGCTTTGCATGTTTTCAGAAAGCCTTGATAAAATCCAAGATCTTGTGGAAGGGATGTTCCAGGAAATACAAAACACCAACAAAAATGTCCCTAGATTTCCTGGACAGCCATGTACTCCGGACCATTTGCAGGTTTTTGTTCCTTCCGAAAATTTAAAATTTAAGTTTTACATGAAGAAATATCATACTAGAATGTTTCTGAGGTGGTATTTTTGTTGTGTTATTTTGGTTTTAGATCCTTGTGAAGGCCGTCCCTATAAAGCAAGGACACAAGTTGGGTGTTGCATGGCCTGTAACTCCTAGCATTCATCATTATGAAGAAGCACCAAGCCAGTACCTTGGCCATCTAATTGGCCATGAGGGCGAAGGAAGTTTGTTTCATGCCTTGAAAACCTTGGGTAAGTTTTCTTTGGGGCACACACTAATAGCTTTTAAAGTATATTTTTCATAAAAAGGGGGCGTGGGGTGTCAAGCTCGATCTTCAATCTCCTTTTCTTACCCGCTTGAAATGTGACAAGACTCGTTTGAGGTTCCCTAAAAGATGATTTAGAAATTTTCTTCAGAAACTACAACTCTCTGTTGTTTCAGTTGTAGATGATATTGATAAAATATTTTTGTCTAATAACTTGGCATGGAGCATATAGCCTAGGGTGCCCTAACTAATTTCTAAATAGAGTAGTATGGGAAGATTTTATAGAATCATTTATAGAAAGTCTTTGTCCTCTTGAGAGGTTCATTCTAGTCGAGTAAACAAACATCTTGGATGGGACAGGTTGCTGATGTTATTCCTGTAAGAAAAATGCTGAATTACTAAAGTTAGTAGTCATGTTTAATTCTTCTTATTGCTTGCAGGTTGGGCAACTGGATTGTCGGCTGGTGAAGGGGATTGGACTCTAGATTATTCTTTCTTCAAGGTTTCGATTGATCTTACTGATGCTGGTCATGGTGGGTTTTTTATTCTATTTATTTCATTCTAGGAAAGTTCACTACAGTCTTTCTTCTTTCTTGTGTCGAATCGAGAGTATGGGTCTGTTTGGTGTTTAGTAAGTACATGATATATTCCTGGTTTTTCACCTTGGTGGGTTTACAGAGCATATGCAAGAGATTTTAGGGTTGCTGTTCAGATACATTCAGCTATTACAACAGACTGGTGTTTGCCAGTGGATTTTTGATGAGGTATGGATATATTAACTTGTACAACGCGTTCCATCTGTAGCTACTGATATTCTAAGATTTTATGTGTCCATTTTTCTTCTTGCTTTTTTTGACCTTGATCTTGCTAATATATATTGTTGATTCAGCCTCCTTAAAGGTTTTGATACATCTTTTATTGTTATTGAAGCTCTCAGCTATTTGTGAGACGAAATTTCATTATCAAGACAAAATACCACCAATGTCCTATATAGTAGATATTGCATCAAACATGCAGGTAAATAGTTTATAGCTCTTTCGGTTTTGTGTTAGCTTTATTTTTGTTGCATATATGATATATATGCTTACCTCTGTTACCATGTTATCAACCATTCCTTTAATAAACCATCCAAATGAAGTTAGGTACTGTGACTGCAGTTTAGTAATTCATATCTTTAAAGGGCGAGCCCAAGTTCATGGTTACGAAATAACACTTCTTTTAAAAATCTTCTGTATCCTTTGCAATTATGCTTCAGGTGTACCCGTCCAAGGATTGGCTGGTTGGATCATCACTTCCTTCTAAATTTAATCCAGCTGTTGTACAAAAGGTTGTGGATGAGCTTTCTCCTAGTAATGTTCGGTGCGTATGTGGTCTTTAAGACTTGTACTTTCCATACATAATCAATGACCTGCAATTCTTTTGGGTAGCTGCCTATTATACACTAAACTTGTGATAAAATCATTGGTTTTTGCGTAAGCTAATTTTACATCTGTTCCATTTATCCTGAAAATAACAGAGGATGGCATTAAGCTTTTATTGCTATTGATAGGGATATTCGCTAATTTATGTACTATTCCCATTAGCTTTTCTGCAGTTTACTTTGACCATCCCATCATGTTATTAGATTTTACATGTTAAAGCACTGGAATTCTATTTTCACAGAGGAGTTGTTGCCAAAGAATCTTGCTAATGCCATTGTTTTTGTAGAATCTTATGGGAATCACAGAAGTTTGAAGGACAAACTGACAAGGCTGAGCCGTGGTATAACACTGCCTATTCTCTTGAGAAGATTACCAGCTCCACCATTCAGGTTTACTTTTTGATATGTTGTACTAACTCGAAATATTTCATCTATTTTCTATGCCACTACTACCTCCACTTCATATTTTCTTTGAAAAATTTATTTTTCATTTTGGGTTTATGTAAAATAATTACAGGAGTGGGTGCAGTCTGCTCCTGATGTAAAACTGCATTTACCAGCGCCTAATGTCTTTATTCCTACGGATCTATCATTAAAGGATGCTAGGAACAAGGTTCAATTTCACCGCACAAATTAGAAGAATCTTTTTTTTTGTTTTTAATGCATGAAGTGGTCATCTTATGTGATCAAGTTCTTGAACAGGAAACTGTTCCAGTTTTGTTGAGAAAGTCACCTTTCTCAAGATTGTGGTACAAGCCAGATACAATGTTCTCGAAACCAAAAGCATATGTTAAGATGGATTTCAACTGCCCACTTGCAGTCAGCTCTCCTGACGCAGCAGTTCTTACTGATATTTTTACGCGGTTGCTGATGGACTATTTGAATGAATACGGTAAGATTTGATCGATACATGCCTCAGTATTTTCCTTTCAACTAAGGATTTTCTCTAGGCTTTAGTTTATACTTTAGAGGACTCTGTGCCAAATAAGTGGAACCAAGCTTCTGAAATTGGTAAATTTGTCCAATAGGCACCAAAACTTGTCTCATGCAAAATATTTCCATATGATCCTCTTGATTGAGCATTTCTTTTAGCATTTGAAAATGTCATTACTGCTTTTGAGTTTTCTGCTCTGTGTTGCATCTTCGTTGTATGTCTTGAAGACAAAAGAAAAATGGTGTAAATAAGTAAAATAATATAACTGAGTAAAGACACAACAAAACTTCTATTTTGATATTATATTATCGAAACTGTCCCATCACTCTTTACCTCTTCTATGTTGTAGCTTATTATGCACAAGTTGCTGGTCTTTACTATGGAGTGAGCCTTTCGGACAATGGTTTCGAGGTGAGTTTGACATTTACCTCATCTTCACCACACACATTTGCTCATATTTTACTTAATGCTATTTCTTTTATATTTTCTGGCTAACTGTTTTTATTCCCAGTTGACCCTTCTTGGTTATAATCACAAATTGAGGATCTTGCTGGAAACTGTTGTTGGAAAAATAGCAAATTTTGAAGTCAAACCTGACAGATTTGCTGTTATTAAGGTAACCATGTCAGGCTTTGTCTCTTTATATAATTTAACTTAATGGTTGGACAAGTCCTCTGCATCAGAATAATTCTGTTTCTGTATCCTTTTCTAGGAAACTGTCACAAAGGAGTATCAAAATTACAAATTCCGACAGCCCTATCACCAAGCAATGTATTATTGTTCACTGATATTACAAGATCAAACCTGGCCTTGGACAGAGGAACTGGATGTCCTTTCTCATTTGGAAGCTCAAGACGTAGCTAAGTTTATTCCAATGTTGTTATCAAGGACATTTATTGAGTGTTATATAGCAGGTACGGACTTGTTTTTTTTTTTCATGATTTACTTTGGCTGTGATGGTTTTGGAAGCTGCTTTGGTGTTCCAATATTTATATACACTTCATTTCAGGTAATGTGGAGAATAACGAAGCTGAGTCAATGGTCAAACATATTGAAGATGTTCTTTTTAACGATCCAAAACCGATTTGCCGACCTTTGTTTCCGTCCCAGCACCTCACTAATAGGGTGGTAAACCTTGGAAAAGGAATGAAGTATTTTTACCACCAAGATGGCTCAAACCCTAGTGATGAAAATTCTGCTCTGGTGCACTATATTCAGGTAATTCCTTATTCAAATTTAGAAGGTAGCTTTGAAATTTATTCTTAGTATCTACCAGTTGTTCTTTGGAATTTCTTATTGTAGATCTTGGTACTTGTTTCTTGTTAGCTTAGAACATATTTCCAGCGATTATATTGTTTTAGCTAACTGTAACGTTGGTTGCCACAAACAGGTTCATAGAGATGACTTTGCCATGAATATTAAACTTCAGCTATTTGGTCTTGTTGCAAAGCAAGCCACCTTTCACCAACTTAGAACAGTCGAGCAACTTGGTTATATTACTGCACTTGCTCAGAGGTAAATTGGAATTTTCCTTGTGTTTCCTAATATACTCCCCTGAATTCTGTTTCATCGCGCTTTTATGCAACTTAGGAACGATTCTGGCATCTATGGTGTACAGTTCATTATCCAGTCCTCAGTTAAGGTACCAAACCATCCAGCCAGCTCTGTCATCTTTTCTAATTAAGCCTCATCTCCTTAATTTCCTAGAGGGTTTAATCTGTCATAGGGTCCTGGACATATTGATTCGAGGGTGGAGTCATTACTGAAGAACTTTGAGAGTAAACTTTACGAGATGAGTGATGAGGAATTCAAGGTGAGATGGGTCAACCAGTTAGTTATATATCTCAAGTAATCTAGCTATGCCAAAATGATCCTTAACAAGAAATATTAACTGACATGAGTTACTCTTCCTCAAGAGCAATGTAACAGCTTTAATAGACATGAAGCTTGAAAAACACAAGAATTTGAAGGAGGAATCCCGGTTTTACTGGCGAGAGATTCAAAGTGGAACACTTAAATTCAACCGTAGTGAGGCAGAGGTAGAGGGAATAACTTCCTTTTCCTTCTATATTTTCATTTAAACTAAGAAAAGAGCCTTTCAAATCAACCACCTGGTTGATCCATGACCCATGCATATATACTTCCTCGAATAGTTGTAGCACTTCTATGATTTAGTTCAAGTCAGAATGATGTTTTATTGATAGCAACTGATCGATGAGAGAATGGGGTTTATTGTTGGCAGGTTGCTGCGTTGAAACAGCTTCAGAAGCAAGAGTTGATAGATTTCTTCAACGAATACATAAAGGTTGGAGCTGCACAGAAGAAATCGCTGAGCATAAGAGTATACGGGAGCCAGCATTTGAAGGAAATGGCAAGTGACAAAGACGACGTCCCATCACAATCAGTTGAAATCGAAGACATTGTTGGTTTCAGAAAGTCTCAACCTCTTCATGGGTCGTTCAGGGGATATGCGGACAACCCAAACTGTTGAGAGCTGAAACTCATTTCAATTATACAAAGAGAATATTACTTCTCTTTTATCCTTTTTCTGGTTGTAATAGTAATAATATGTAGGTGAACCTTAAATTTGTTGGAAAACAGAGTTTCAATCATCTAAGAAATGATGAAAAGCTGAGAAGATATTTGATGTCTCTCTACAGATTTTATCCTTTGTTGTCAAATCCATAGAATTGGAACCCATTTCGCTATAAGAGGCTGTACCAAATTTAATCAGCTCTACAGCATTTTACAGTTTACTTGCTTCACCCACACGCTAAGGTTAAGGCTGTTTTTCATGCACCAGGAAAAGTTTGGTTATTTTGTTTGTTTTATTTTTACTTTCTGCATGGGTTCAATAAATTGGATCGTAACAAAGTAGTGAAGGGATAGATCTTTTTCTTTTTTTTGCTTATAATGTTGTGAAGCGATAGATCTGTGACAGCATCCCTCTATATACTCCTATTAGATCAGCAAAACATTGCAACCAGTGGCCTTGATCATTTTTATCATCCCGCAAAATGTAAATACAGAGTTTCAGCATCCCTCATTTCACAAATAGTTTTTAGTTTTTTGATAACTTTTATCAAATACTTTTGTAGTTGAATTGAAAAATTCGTTATTGGATGATTTGGATCATAATATTTGTATCCTCGTATCTCTTTTCTTACAACTAATTCTAATTTTCTATAGTAAGTAAGTAATAACATTTTCGTATATGTTCCATTTATATAATATTCTTCTAGCTTTGCTTCATGTGATGGCTTCCCTGGTCCTAGACAGATTACAGTAAGAATTACTGTTTAGTTGTCTCTTTAGGGGATAGAGAAGAAAGATAACCCAAAGTTTGCATTGACCTTACAGCTCACAGACTCAGACTTCGCTTTCCAAGCTCTCTCTTTGCCTTGCATTCAAGCTTAAGCAACGTCAATTCCAACAGCAACTACAACAACCGCATTACCATTTCACTTGCAGACAAGACACGAACCCCAATCTCCATTTTGTTCTGCTCTAAAAATCACAAATCTGATTCAAGAGTTTGGTCATTATCCGATGTTGGTTCAGGATCGTGCAGCGCCATCTCCTCCCAAGCCGCCGAAATCTCAGATCAGAGCACTACCTACTCATCAACAGATCCGGCGATTCAGTGAACCCAAAAACCTAGATTTCTCGACTTGGTTCTCGGAGAATCTCTCCAGAATTGCTGTCTTCTCTCTCTTCATCGTCACCGTAGTAGCTCTCTTCTTTCTCTACAACACCACCGACACTGCTTCTCTCCTCTGTTTCCAATCTCAGTCAACTCAGTCGCTTCAATCTCTCTCTCGCCCTCAAATCAATTGGAATTCGATCCAACTCGTCTCCGATAAGACCTCCCCTTACGCTAATTTCCTCACCGAGAAATGGATTGTAGTGTCGGTGACCAAGTACCCAACTGAGGAGCTCAAGAGCTTGGTGAAGATCCGTGGATGGCAAGTTCTAGCGCTCGGAAACTCAATGACCCCAAAGGATTGGAGTCTTAAAGGTGTCATCTTTCTATCTCTCGATGCTCAAGCTGAATTGGGTTTTCGAGTTTTAGATCACTTGCCTTACGATTCTTTCGTACGGAAGAGTGTCGGTTACTTGTTCGCGATCCAGCACGGTGCTAAGAAGATCTACGATGCGGATGATCGTGGTGAAGTGATTGATGGAGATCTAGGGAAGCATTTTGATGTTGAGTTAGTTGGTGAAGATGCTAAGCAAGAACCCATTTTGCAGTATAGTCATGAGAATTCCAATAGGACTGTGGTTAATCCTTATATACATTTCGGGCAACGTTCGGTTTGGCCTAGAGGTTTACCATTAGAGAATGTAGGTGACATCAATCATGAGGAGTATTACACTGAGGTTTTTGGTGGTAAGCAGTTTATACAGCAAGGGATTTCGAATGGTTTACCGGATGTTGATTCGGTGTTTTACTTCACTAGGAAAACGACTTTAGAAGCCTTTGATATTAGGTTTGATGAGCATTCTCCTAAAGTTGCTTTGCCTCAAGGTGTAATGGTGCCTGTTAATTCGTTTAACACTCTTTACCATTCGTCAGCTTTTTGGGGGTTGATGCTTCCTGTTTCGGTTAGTTCCATGGCTTCTGATGTGTTGAGAGGTTACTGGGGACAAAGGCTTTTGTGGGAGCTTGGTGGTTGTGTTGCTGTTTATCCACCTACGGCTCACCGGTTTGATAGAATCGAGGCGTACCCTTTTGTAGAGGAGAAGGATCTTCATGTCAATGTTGGTCGTTTGATAAATTTTTTACTTGCTTGGAGATCAGAGAAGCATAGTTTCTTTGAGAGGATCCTTGATTTGAGCTTTGCTATGGCTGAAGAAGGGTTTTGGACAGAACAGGATGTGAAGTTCACAGCTGCTTGGCTTCAGGATTTGATTGCTGTCAGGTACCAACAACCCAGATTGATGTCGCTGGAATTGGATCGCCCGCGAGCAAGTATCGGTCATGGGGATAGAAAAGAGTTTGTTCCAAGGAAGTTGCCTTCGGTTCATCTCGGGGTTGAGGAGACCGGCACAGTGAGCACTGAAATAGGCAACTTGATTAGGTGGAGGAAGAATTTTGGGAATGTTGTGCTTGTTATGTTTTGTAAGGGCCCTGTTGAACGCACTGCACTCGAGTGGAGATTACTTTACGGCCGAATATTCAAAACTGTCGTGATATTGTCTTCTCAGAGGAACTCGGATCTCTATGTTGAAGAAGCCAAACTCGATCACATTTACAAGTAAGAATTTCTAAAGAATAGCATTTGTTGATTACAATTCTTAGGTTCTAACAGTAAGTTTATATGTATATTTCAGGCATCTGCCAAAGATATTCGATCGATACCGCAGCGCTGAAGGATTTTTGTTTGTTGAAGATGATACAATTCTCAATTACTGGAATCTACTTCAAGCTGATAAGTCTAAGCTTTGGACTACAGACAAGGTACAACATTCCCATCAAATTTTCAGCTTTTTTATCCGCTATCTCGATGTGTATCTTACAAGGAAACAAATTTAGGTATCGAAGTCATGGACATCAGTGAAACCGACCGGGAACTCTGATTGGTTTTCTGTACAAGCAGACTTAGTGAAGAAAACTGTAAGTACAATGCCAGCCCATTTCCAAATTAACTACAAGGAAGCCACCAAGAACAATCATGAGACCTTAAGGGTATGCAGTTCAGAGGTATTCTACGTGCCTAAACGACTCATAACCGACTTTACTGATCTTGTTGATCTCGTGGGTGATATGGACTTGCATTACAAAGTGGCTGTGCCAATGATCTTCCTGTCGATGGATTCACCTCAAAATTTTGACCCTGTTCTTGGCTCGATGGTATATAAGAGGAAATCAGCATCGTTTAACACTTCTTCGAATCTGTATTCTGCCAAAGCACCTGCGGTTCACCCGTGGAGCATATCAAGCGAACAAGATTTCATCAAATTGGTTCAGCAAATGGCTGAGGGTGACGCGCTTCTGATGGAATTGGTATGATGGACTCAGGGTATAGAGCTTGCAGTAATGCAATGATAGAAACAGAGTTATACAAAGATTGTATCTTTATTTCTTTCTTTTTGGTTCCCTTTTCAGAAATTTTTTCTTCTGGGGGTTGTGGAGAAAGTCATGTAATGTTCCATTGTAACCATACACTTTGTGAGTGTATAATGTTTCCCCATCTAATATCAGTCCCTGCTTGATCAATGAATACAAACACAACTGTTTCAGACAGTTGGAAACAAGGCTAAATTTATATGCTATGGCCTAGTTTTGATCCCAGAAAGAAACGACATTGGATTGTTAAGGAAGCTTAGTTACCCAGTTTTGATCCTGAAGTTGAGTGTGACTCACAACAATACCAAGTTTCTGGGAAATTGCTGATCTCACTGTTTTGGGATCCAAGCTCGACAATGTAACCCAGCGCTCATGGCAATGTACTCGCTCAAGTTGTGCAAGATTCCGTCTTCAAGTAAGACAAAAGCGAGCTGAGGGAATGAACATCGTTGATAGAAGGATGAATGAAATGCTACATCTTACCTTGGGCAACGATGGGTTGATAGGGTGGAGGTTGAGCAGTCCAACTTCCGTCGGGTTCTTTCATGTGTCTTCTATCAGAAGCAAAGTGCTTAAAGAACAGAGGAGCATGCACAATGCGGAAGAACCTGATCTCAACAAAACCAGCTACATCACCTAGTGCTGAATTTACCAGCTCAACATAAAAATGACCACAATACTTTTCCGTGCCTTTCATAAACTGCTTTGCGCATAAGTGTAACGTTCATGAACACAAGACGTGCAAATAGTTACTTAGTGATAGAAAGGAAATCGCAATAAAAGGCTACTACTTGGGCATCCTGATATGGGTTACTTGATAGTAGAGTGATGGAAAAGTTTAGAAGGATAGATGTATCTCTGATATTCTGCAAAAAGCTGAAAAGATGGCTGGAAAGTTTCAGTCCCGTATGAGGCTAAGGGTGAAGGGAAGGGCAAAGTGGAATAGAGATCCCACACCAAAGGTTCAAAATCACTTTCTTTCTTCCTCTATTCATGCAAATAGTTCAAAGCTGGTGGCATGGATATTATCAGTTTACCTGGACACAGATGACATGATAATCCCACAGAACAATCCCATCAGATCTTGTACTGGCTTAACTGATGCCAAAGGGGAACCTGCAAGGACATCTAATAAACATTATCGATAATCACCAAATGAGCAAATTTGAATAACTGAAACTCCAAAACTCAAAAATGTAATGGAGATGTAAATCTAACACGTAACAAGACCAAACACAAGAAACTACACTACAACGAACAAAGATGATATTATCAACAATAATAGAAACATGCTTGCCTGCTTCTTCTCATTAGAGATGAAAACAATAAACAGATTAGAACCCGTTTCATCGGCGACACCATTCTTGCACAACGTCTTACAGAGTAGATACACGTTCTCTTCGCTAAAAACAAAAACAAAAACAAAAACGGAAGAAAACATATTTTTCTACGGATCTACTTGTACCAATAACAACCTAAAGACGGAAGATTTACGGGGAAAGAAGAACAATACCAGTAGTAAGGAGTGTGGTGGAACCAAGTAGCATCCATTTCCGTAAGCTCCGCGGTGATGCTGGACATTTTCTTCGATCACTGCTCTTCTCTAATTTTTTTATTTTATTTTTGCAATAGTTGTATTGTTACTATTTTGCTTATTTTTGACTATTATACCCTTTTCACATTAGTGTAAAAAAAAAAACAATTCTACTCACCTGGTTTTTTGGTCAGTTCGGTGAATTTACCTAAATCTACTCACATATTTTTTCTTTTCTTCGGTAAAAAAATAAGATGCACATCTAAATAGATCAAACGACGCTGTCTTGTTGACTAGACTTCTAATTTCCCATTAGTATTGGACGATGGAGGAGGAGCCAGCCGTGAATCATCGCCGGCAGATCTGCAACGGCTGCGATCGTCCAAATCCGATTTGTCTCTGCCTCGTCATGCCCCGTCCTCCCCCGCTGCCACCATTTCCGAATTTAAATCCCTAAACCAGGGAGAGATTTCGAATCCGCCTCCGCTGAGGCTAATCGTATTCGACGCGACGTGGAAGCACGCGAAAGAGATGATAAAGGCTAGTGAGAAGGTTCTAGTAGAAGCAGGAGCGGTTAGAGTGTGTTTGGATACGGGAATAGAGGAAGTATCTACGATTCGGAGCTTTTTCCAAGGAAGGATGCGTAACCACGGGCGGAGGCAGTGGCACGATGCTTGAGAGTCATCGAGCCTGACGGAGAGGAATAGGAAGCTGATTAGTGTTTTGAAAGAGATGGTGAAATTGCAATCTAAGTACTTGAAGCCCATGAAACCAAGACCTAAGTTATTGAAGAAGAGATTTCAGAATCAGAAACTAGTTGAAGAAGAAGAAGAAGAAGAAGAAGAAGAATGAGTTTCGTCCTTTATCGTTTACTTTTAATTTCTTACTGTGACTGTTGTTGATGAACGTTTAATTACATTAGTCCATTTGTATTAACTGCTTCTATATCCAATAGTTACATCGTATCAAACAATGCTATAAATGTTGTGAATTACTCAAATTATAATTCACATTTTTTAAGTTGGATTAAATAACCATTCAGTACATATTTCCTTTTGTGGAAAGTAGAAAAAGATGGGACCTTCTTCCACGTGACGTGAGAAATAGAAGGTTACATATGTGATCATATAACATTGGGTATTTCTATATGAGGGTGACACTTTTTTTATTTATACACTCATTCACTCACATGATATGTTTTTAGGCTTTTTATCCCCGATGTTATAACCTATGCCTAATTCCTAAACCACATAATATTTAATCATTATAACCAATTTCTATATATTTATATCCCTTCTTTCCCCTCCTATTCATATCCCTTTCTGTGGTCCATATTCGAATTGGATATCAAAACAAGTCCCAGTCTCTGTTTTGAATGAATCATTTGCGGGTGTATGGCTCTAATATCAGTCGCTGAACAACAAAATGTATCATTGATTTTGTTTGTTTGTTAATATTAGAACCACACACCAAAGAATGATTCATTCAAAATGTATCATTTATAGTCGCTGTCGAGGTCGTTGTTGCTTCTAACATTTTTTAAAAACATGATCTATGTCTACGTTAGAAAAATTCTTCACAACTATTAATTTCAGAATTAGATAAACTTCTAATTTCAAAGCTCAAAACTTATTTGGCTGAGAAAACTATCAAACTGAAAAGTTACAATTTCGACTTGGTTTGTTGTTTAGGTTTACATCTTACGTACTTACTAACTTTAGTTTTGGTCCTGCTCAAATATAAAAGAAGATATAGTTGGTCCCGTCTATGCGATCAGAATTCTGATGGAAACTCGTATCATCCTTTTATAGTGTTTTCTTAACATTTATATATTTTTGGTACCGAGTATATAACTACGGAGTAATTCTAGTTTCTTTCGTTTTAAGTTGGTGTCGGTTGAAGTGATCAATTTAATTATTTTACCTTTTCTTTATGATGGAGTGACCTTCAATCCTAATTTTTATTCATTTCTTGACGATGGTACTTGTTATTAACTTTTATTGTATATATTTTTGACTTTGTGAAGTTGACCCGGCAACATACAAGGATCAATTTAGTTAAGTATCATAAGTTTTTTTTTAGGTTTTAAAAGTTTCACTGATGAAAATTGTGGGATAGAATGCAAGATATGAATTTGGATCCAACTTATATGCATGGTACTCGAGAGAAGTAGAAAGTCTGTTATGTATCGCCACTGAGATAGACGCTAATTTTTGTACCCTTTTTTTTTGTTGCAATTAACAAAATATGGCTTAGAGGTTTCAAGAATATCGATAAAAAACAATTAATTGCAACGGATATACCGAATCTGAAATCTCTTCTTCGAAATGTTGTAGATTAGAGATGCCATAAATACATTTCGTATATAGCAGTAAAAGGTAGAGTTGAAAAAGAGAGTAGACAGAAAAGGACGAGTATCATCCATGGTCCATGACCTCTGCTAAAAGCTTATAAAGTAAAAACTAAGGCTGTTCTACATTTATCAGGTTATTGTATTATCATGATTGTTCGACCCGCAATACTATATATATATATATATATATATATTCTTTTACTATACGGAAAGTGTTTATCCTTCAAAAAGAGTTCAATCGTGCAATTTCACATGCTCAAAAAGGATATCCTGTCATGCTGAAATAGCCAAATGATGAGACACATCTCTCCGTCAACATATGATATATATATATTTGTTAAAATATATCTTATTTATTCTATAATACTTTTCTTTACGAAACATTCTATAATATTAAGTCAGTAATAATAGGGTTTGTTAGTTTGCTAATAGTAAAAAGTTGCAGCAAGTGAGTAAACGATGTTTGTTTGTCGGCCAAACGTAAATTACTAAATCAAAATTTTTAGTTATAGAATAAATTTGGTGATGCGTCTAATACAGCTATATTTGCGGTTATGGCTAATTGGTATTCGTTTGTCTACCGCTATTACTAAATGCATAACTAATAAACAAAAACCGCATCGTCTGAAGAAACAAAAATTAATTGTGTATAATGCATTTGGATAGTTTTTATTTTATTTATTTGTGTTAAAAAGATGTATAAGATCTTATCCTACATAGGTGATATCCTATCTAGTACGATTTCACGTATATTTTCTTACAAACATTTGTATCAATATTTTATAAGTGTCTTATTACTAGGTTGATATTTGTTTATGGTACAACAAATCCCATAAATTAAATTCTTTTTCTTAGTAACTTTAAAAATAAACGTTAAATGTAACATTTTTTATAATATTTCCAATTGCAATGATGTTCGTTAAGTTGGAAATACAAAAATATAAAACATTGATGAGTCTAAGTAATAGATGGACCTAAATTTCTTTTTACATATTTTTCTTAAATCCAGAAAAATGCATATATATATATATATATTATTAATCATTAATAGCTAATAATGGGTGATTTTGTTTACGTTACAAACATTTGTATAATTAACTGTTTATGTTAATTTTTAGTATATAATTAGGTTGATATGTATCTGTTTAAATAAAATTTTGAAAACATTATGATTATATGAGGTGGATGGTTGAACTCCATCTACTCCATTTACATTGCCTTAATATTTGACAGACTCTGTTCTCAAATCTTTGTCTTCTCCATCTTCTTCTTCCTCCTCTTCAACCTCGTCGTCGGCAGTAATTCAACGTTACGAAAAAGCATTAAAAAAAAAGGTTGAGAGAGAAACGTAATAACACAGCGCACAACCTCTTTTCAATTATTCAATTAGCTTTCTCCTCCTTCTTCTTCCTCTCATCTTCTTTGCCAGCTCCTCTTCATCTTCAGGGCAGGTAATTCTTTCTACCTCGATCGATTTGACTAATGCGTGTGTATTGATCATTTGATTTTCTATTTCATTGTGTTCTGTTCCCTTGAATCTGAGTTTTTCGATCTGGCTTGCGTCCTTCTTTGTCTTCTCGGAAAACTTCTCGATTTTTCTTAATCATATTTGATCATTTCCAGCAAAAGTTTGATTTTTTTCTTCTCGAAATTAAGGCCGATCGAGCCAGCCAAAGCCGTTACCTTATATATATATATTTTTTTATCACTAGCTTAAAGTTTTCTAGAAAAGCTTATGAATGTTGCGTGATCTCAATTTATAATTACAAAAAAATGAGATACATTATAGTATTCACTAATTCACATTATATTAAAAACTGAAACAATGCAAACAGCTGAATAAGAAATGCTTGAGATCCCTCACCCAAGTAAATTAATTAGATGTAGATGCCTCTGTTTTGTAATGTATCAATGGTACAATTTGGTTGATTATCTTCTTCTTCTTTTCTTTTTTTTACAGGTTCATTGGTGTGTGTAGTTTATAAGGATTTGATTGTCATACAAAATGTCTGGGTCAACAAAAGTGTTGGATCCTGCATTTCAAGGAGCTGGCCAGAAACCGTATCCTTTCAGCAGCATAACTACTTTTCCATTGCTTTTGTGTTAGTATCAAAGGAGCAATCTTTTTTTTTTTTTAATATTTGTTGTGTGATTCCTGACTGTATGAGCATGTTGAACTTTAACACTTGTTAGAGGGACTGAAATCTGGAGAATCGAGAATTTTGAGGCAGTTCCAATACCAAAGTCTGATCATGGAAAGTTCTATATGGGAGACACTTACATTGTCTTGCAGGTTTGGAATTCTTTTCTTTGCTCTTTTATGTCTTCCCGTTTTATTTGTTCTACATATACTGTCCCAAGTGACAGTTTGTTCGATAAAATATTTTGCTATTTATCTCTTACAAAACAGGGTAACATATGTTTGAGAAATGTGCGTTCCTTTTATTATTATCATTCACATTGTGTTATGTCTATCTTCCATTTGCTCAGACAACACAGAACAAAGGGGGTGCTTATTTGTTTGATATACATTTCTGGATTGGTAAAGATACAAGCCAGGTACCTATTTTCAACACACTTTTTATCTGTTTTTGGAAGACAAGTAAAAGATGAAACAGTATTATATTTACTTATGGTTTGATGATTTTAGGATGAAGCTGGTACAGCAGCTGTTAAGACAGTTGAACTCGATGCAGATCTTGGAGGTCGTGCTGTCCAACACCGGGAAATTCAGGGTCATGAATCTGACAAATTCTTGTCTTACTTCAAGCCATGTATTATTCCTTTAGGGTGGTGTTGTGTCTGGTTTCAAAACACCTGAAGAAGAGGTGTTTGAGACTCGCTTATATACCTGCAAAGGAAAACGTGCAATCCGTTTGAAGCAGGTTTTTAACTATTGTTACTCTCTTAGCATTACAACAGTGATTACCAATGGACATTAACTTTTTCTTCTGTTAGGTTCCTTTTGCCCGCTCATCATTGAATCATGATGATGTATTTATCTTGGACACCGAGGAAAAGATCTATCAGTTCAATGGTGCAAATTCAAACATTCAGGAGAGAGCCAAAGCCTTGGAAGTCGTTCAGTATTTGAAAGACAAGTATCATGAAGGAACTTGTGATGTTGCGATTGTTGGTATGCTGAATTGTATCCTCTTCCTCTGTTTCCCTTCAAGTCAACAAACAGTGTTTGAATGCTTAAGAATAGGTTTTGTGTGTGGCATAGTTTACAAAGATGGTGTTTAAGGTGGATACTTATCTATTTTAATACTTTGCTGGCATAACAGATGATGGTAAATTAGATACAGAATCAGATTCTGGTGCCTTTTGGGTCCTTTTTGGTGGTTTTGCTCCAATTGGAAGGAAAGCTACCAATGATGACGACATTCTCCCGGAGTCAACTCCACCTAAGCTTTATTGGTACCCATCTTCTCTTTGATTCGACTCTGGTCGGTTAATTTCTACTTTTTTCTTTTTGGTATGATACACTAATTATATCTTCTGCAATAGTATCTATCATAAGATTTACTTATGATAGAGTTATTGATTGATATGTTGTTACTCTTTTTGTTTAGCATCACTGATGGTAAGATGGAACCTATAGACAGTGATCTATCCAAATCGATGCTGGAAAACACTAAATGCTACCTCTTGGACTGTGGTACTGAGATATTTATCTGGGTTGGTCGAGTAACTCAAGTGGATGAGAGGAAAGCTGCTAGTCAATCTGCTGAGGTAAAGAGTGGAAATCTATTAAAAATATTTCTCCAGCCTTAGTATATATATTCGAATCATAGCTCTCACTTTTACCTTTCATCTACAGGAGTTTCTTGCTAGTGAAAATAGGCCAAAGGCAACACGTGTTACTCATGTTATCCAAGGTTATGAGTCTCATTCTTTCAAGTCTAACTTCGAATCTTGGCCGTCAGGCTCAACCACTCCTGGTAACGAAGAAGGACGAGGAAAAGTCGCTGGTAAAACACCACTTTGAAACTCGAAACCATTAGATTAAAACACATTAACATAGTTTTTAGCCCTGACTTCCTATTGACACTGCAACATTTCTCTAGCTTTACTGAAGCAACAAGGTGTTGGGCTCAAAGGCATTGCGCAAAGTGTACCAGTGGTTGAGAATATTCCACCTCTGCTTGAAGGTGGTGGAAAGTTGGAGGTCTGTTTATCTATTTGACTTATTATCCCTTTATTTTACACATTTGGCTATGGATACGTCCGTTTTGATATTTCATTATGTCTATGTATTAGGTTTGGTACGTTGATGGTAAAGCCAAGACTCCATTACCTAAAGAAGATATTGGCAAGCTCTATTCTGGGGACTGCTATTTGCTCCTTTATACCTATCATTCTGGTGATAGGAAAGACGAATATTTCTTGTGTTGTTGGTTTGGAAAGAAAAGCATTCAGGTTAGTTAATGTAAATCATAACAAAATGTGAATCCTTAGTATATATATTGATTGTATTATCCTCCATTTCAGTTAGTTTCTTTGTTTTAAACTGTAAATGCAATATTTCTACTTTTATATATTGGCTAACTTAGTTTCTTCTTGGTATTGCTTTGTACTATATTTTAAGGCTAAGCTCGAAGTTGGTTGTGATTGTAAAACTGTGTATCTTCCATATAAGTATGAAAGTACCAAGTAAATGTTTCAAAATTAGATTGTTACCAGATTCATGCTTGTGAGCGCGCTGCAGTTTTACCTCTTAAGATTATTATGCCCTGATATGTTAGTAGTTTATTGTTATGCTTATGAACATATGGATTTCAGAGATTTGACTTAACTTAATTTTAACCATCTAAAAGTTCTGATTTCTCCCTTATCCAGGAGGACCAAGACAGCAATTCAACTGGCGAATACAATGTCAAACTCGTTAAAAGGAAGACCTGTGCAGGTACAATGTTTGATTTTTATTGGAAGCAATGATGAATAGTTCTAGAAAGATCGATAAGTAATGGGGTCTGCTTGCAGGGCCGTATATACGAGGGTAATGAGCCTCCACAATTTGTTGCCCTTTTTCAACCTATGGTGGTCCTAAAGGTATTTGTGTGTTGTTTACAAGATGACTATGAAGTTGATAATACAGTGATTAATATGGTTTACATGGACTTTTTAGGGTGGCTTGAGCTCTGGGTACAAAAACAGCGTAGCAGAGACTCCAGATGAAACCTACACACCAGAATCAATTGCACTAATTCAAGTATCTGGAACTGGAGTTCACAATAGTAAGGCAGTGCAAGTTGAATTGGTACTTGGATAACTTAGCTTCTTTCTTTCTACGTACCAATTTTTAGTTCTCCTATTTGTGAAATATTGCAATTTGAATAAGGGTGTGTGTTTATTGTTCGGCTTTTTTATTAGAGGTGAGACTTTGATTTGTTATTTTGACTCGTAACTGTGTTGAGCATTACTTTCTTTAGGTGGCAACATCTTTGAACTCTTATGAGTGCTTCCTTCTGCAATCTGGTACTTGCATGTTCCTTTGGCATGGAAATCAAAGTGCGCATGAGCAGCTAGAACTGGCAGCTAAAGTTGCTGAACTCTTGAAGGTTAGTATTGTGTTGTTTTCAGTTTAGTTTAAATCTTTCCGAATAGATGCTTTACAGTTTTACATGGAACTCATCATAGAAAATGTTTTTTTTTAATATATTAATCATCTTCTCTTTTTGTTAAGTCAGCCTGGGATCACTCTCAAGCATGCTAAAGAAGGAACAGAGAGCTCAACCTTTTGGTTTGCACTTGGGGGAAAACAGAATTTCACCAGCAAGAAGGCTTCCTCTGAGACTGTCAGGGATCCTCACTTATTCTCATTTTCTTTCAACAGAGGTGAGAATGTAATAGGATAATAATGGTGATTTTTTACTCATATACTTTTGCATATATCTGAGAAGTTGAGAATGTCTTGTATTCTAACTCTATCATTTTATTCTTTTAAATGTGTCTGCCTGGATCCACGCAGGAAAGTTTCAGGTAATATATTTGTGAAACTATTCAACTTTATCTATTTGAGAATCTGTTTTGCATATTTTTAACAACATGCTCTGAAACAGGTTGAGGAGATTCACAACTTCGCTCAAGATGACCTCTTAACTGAGGATGTATATTTACTTGACACACATGCTGAAGTTTTTGTCTGGGTTGGTCAATGTGTGGACCCCAAGGAAAAGCAAACTGTATTTGAGATTGGCCAAGTAACTATTTCCTTATCAGTTTCTCGTTTTGCTTCCCTCTTCTTTTTTTCTACTGTTTGCTCATTGAGACAGTTTGTTATGGGCAGAAATACGTAGATCTTGCTGGATCCTTGGAAGGCTTATCTCCTAAAGTTCCACTATACAAAATTAATGAAGGGAACGAACCATGCTTCTTCACCACTTACTTTTCTTGGGATCACACTAAAGCTATTGTAAGATTTCTTGTCCTCAAAATATGTTTAGTTTCTCTTTTTGTCAGTATTTGGCATGAAAATGTGTCTGTTTTCCACGATATAGGTTCAAGGAAACTCATTCCAGAAAAAGGAAGCAATGTTATTTGGCACTCACCATGTTGTGGAGGTTTTGTTCTCTTGACTTTTGTGCCTGAAATGTCTAGGACAATGTAAACAAACGCTCTTATTACTTTGCGGCTACTTGGGGTTCATGAAATTTATCCTTCTGCTTCTGCAGGATAATTCTACCAGTGGGAACCAAGGACCAAGGCAAAGAGCTGAAGCACTAGCTGCCTTAAACTCTGCATTTAATTTTTCTGGTAGCAGGACTGCCTATTCGGTAAATATCTAAACACGAATTCTGAGAAATAACTGAAGATATTAGCTTATCATGAGAAATTTGGTCAAGGATTATGTCTTTTTATTTTAGTTTTCCATGAGAACTTTTGTATGTTTAGCAAGTGGAATCTGATTATTTAATTAGTTCACTGAGACAGTCATCTATTTTAACACTGCAGAGCCAGGAAAGATCGAACGAAAGTCAAGAGGGCCCAAGACAAAGAGCTGAAGCTTTAGCCGCCTTGTCATCTGCATTCAGTTCTTCTTCATTATCAACTACATCGCCACCACCACCAAGGCCAGTGGGGACTAGTCAGGCTTCACAGAGAGCAGCAGCAGTGGCTGCTCTCTCTCAAGTTCTTGTTGCGGAGAATAAGAAATCACCTGATACCTCTCCTACAAGAAGATCAACTAGCTCCAATCCAGCAGATGACACCCCTCTAAGTAAGTTTTTTTCTCCATGATTTCTTGTTTTGAAACCTCGATAACACAATTGACTATATCTATCTTCCTCCACAGCTGAAGCAGAAGCTTCAGAAGTAGCTGGTGATGAAGCCAAGGAAGAAGAGGAAGTTTCACCTGCAGCAGATGAACCAGAAGCAAAGCAGGAAACAGAAGAGCAAGGTGATTCTGAAATAGAACCAAGTGAAGCAACTTTCACCTATGAACAGCTGAGAGCTAAGTCTGAGAATCCAGTGAGTGGAATCGATTTCAAAGGCAGAGAGGTGAGTTAGTTAGTTAGTATTAGGAGATGAATCACTCTATTTTCACCTAACTTACGGTGTCTTATTGTTGTGATCAATTTACAAGGCTTATCTATCTGAGGAAGAGTTCCAAAGTGTGTTTGGGATGGAGAAAGAAGCATTCAACAACTTACCACGTTGGAAGCAAGATCTGCTTAAGAAGAAATTTGACTTGTTCTAGAACACTTTCACCAATGAAAAATCATCTCAAACATGTTTTGTTGCACAGCCCTACGATTCAGTTTATACTAGACACTGATCCAATTTTACTATAATGATCGTGTGTTAATGGTTTTATGTGGTCAGTCAATTTGTTGTTGGTTTGAAGAGTGTTTTCTTTTGTGTCTCTTCTTCAGTTTTGATTTGACTTTTAGTATTTTCTTACCGCACAATGAGATGTCTTGTAATGATGATGATCCTAGATTGTAATGATTGTTTTACCGAGACAGATTTCTGATTGTGGGTAACCGAATTCTATGATATAGATCTTCTATTGTTTTGACTATTTAGGAACATGTCTAGTTTTACAATCAGATCGATTTGAATATTTCCAAATGATAGGGAAATATCGATAAAGATATTAATTCTCTTAGCCTAATGTTTTACGCAAATATAATTTAACAGCCAATATTTTAGATATTCGATAAAATTTTGTTTTTTTAAACTTTTAGAAAAGTTTATATATAATATTCTACTTGTTCAATTTTCAATTACGATAAAATATATAATATTTGTTTAATTTTTTTTTCAAATAGAATTTCGAGAACTACTGTTCATGTCATCTTCTATTTTCAAACAAAACAAAATTTGTAACATATAAGTAGAAGTGTCAAAATGGAACGACTATCAATGGTCTGTCCATATCTAATACATAATGAACGGTTTATGTACAAGTCCAATTTCGAAGCGGACTAAAATGGTTTATGGACAAGTCTATTTACAAACAAAACGGGTCGGACATCGTTGGAGACGATCCATATTCCCTAAAAATTTAGATCAAATTAATTTTCTCTAAACTGAAACTCATTCACAATCGCAATTTCTGGCAATTTTTTGCGGTTTTCAGCGATTTTTGGTGATTTCCGGCGATTTCGTTTTAGAAAAAATCAAAACATAACTGAAGTACATGGTCGACCCATGGACATCCTATTTATAACGGGTGTTAATGAGTTTGGTCGTTAATAGACACGAGCATTAATAAACACAATCAAGATTTTGTCTACCATCAAAATAAACAATATTAGACGAGTTAAAATAAACGTAAAAAACCTATTTTGACATCTCTACATATAAGAATGTATTCCTAAGTAGAAAGAAAATTTTGAAAATTGAAAATGAAACGAACAAAACATGACATGACATGATGAGAATTATCCTCATATGTAGTTCTAATGGCGGAAAATAATGTTCTAAGATTTTGGTAGAGGGTGGTGTTGCGTCTGATTTAGAAAGATGGTTTACCAATCTACCGAAGATAAAAGTAATGATTTTTATAATATAATTATTATGTCTATTTTGATACATAAATATAAGGGATAAAAGCCTAAAAATATATAAACCTGGCTATTTAAAAAATACACAAACTAAAAAAATACTATATAAACTTAATTAATACACCAATTCATATAAAACATTTTATAAAATATACAAACTAGAAATTTACTGTCTTTAACAAAAAAATGTTTTGACTGAGTGTTAAAAATAAATAATTTTCTCAACTAAATTTGGAAATTCAGTCGATTCTAAATATTATGATTTATAAAAATTCTTATATTTTATATTTTTGTATAAAAAGGGAAGAGATTAACGAAATAATATTAAAACGTATAATTGTTCTATTTCTTTAGATATCAAAGACTATGTGGCTGATTGTTTCAAGACATTGATATAATGTGAGACATACACTCCATCAAATCTGTCAATGGAATGAAATTGTGGAGAAAAAATAGTAAATCTTTCATTTTTGCACGTTTATTTAGAAACCTCGCGAAAAACGTAAACAATATAATAGAATTAAAATTCACATGAGTTTTTATCCAAGAAATATCGTCTAACTCGAAAGGAGCAGGTCATGATGTGTTCCTTATGCGACGTATCAAGTGTACCACACAAAGAATATTCTTGGAACGAGGCAAGAGTTGGGAAACAGTAAGACATTAAATATGTCAGAACCGAGAAACAGATCATGTACACGTCAGCATAGAAACCCACTCTACAAAATGACCGAAAACACCCTTGTCTCTGTTCATAGCCGTTGCAGTTGTTATCTTTCGCTTCGTTAAAAAGGGGAAACAAAATTGGGACAGAATGGTAAATTGAAGTCCGTAACTTATTTTGCCGTTGTTTAGAAAAGACTCAAAATCAAAATCATTGTATTCGGTGAAAAAGAAGAGTCAAAGTTGAATTTTAGCATTCTTAGCTCTCACTCTCTTTTTCTCTCTTCGCTTCTACTGTATTAAGCTCGGTTTTGCTTGCCATTGTGCGCCTAGGGTTTGGTTGGCTAAGAGGTTCCGATCATGGCGTCGGTGTCGTCGTCGGATCACGGACCAAAGACAGAGGCTGGATGTAGCGTTGGAGGAGGAGGAGAGAGCTCGGAGACTGTGGCGGCGAGTGATCAGATGTTGTTGTATAGAGGTTTTAAGAAGGCGAAGAAGGAGAGAGGTTGTACAGCTAAGGAGCGTATCAGTAAAATGCCGCCGTGCACCGCTGGCAAAAGGAGTTCCATATACCGAGGAGTAACCAGGTGCTAATCTAATTACCTTAAAATCGGAGATTGGAGTATAGGTTTGATTGTGAATTGCGAGTTTTATAATCTGCATCAGAGTATGGATAGGTGGATACGCCCTTTGCTGAGCGATCTTGTGTGGCATCATTTTGTAGTGGAAGTAGAATTGTTTTTTTCTAAACAATGCATGAGTTAAACAAAGTTTAGTATAATCAAGTGTTAGAATTTGCTAGGCAGGAGTGGAAGCCAGAAGAAATGAGTAGATGTTTATGCGTTTTTTGTTTCTTAAATTTGAGTACAGGCATAGATGGACAGGTCGTTATGAAGCTCACCTTTGGGATAAGAGTACCTGGAACCAAAACCAGAACAAGAAGGGAAAACAAGGTTTCTTTTTTTTTCTCTCCGCATCTGACTAAATTACTTTCGTCGTCTGCACTGTGTTTTGTTTGGAGTATTAAAGCTGATCTTTTCTTTTCCTCTATATTGTCATGGTTGACGCAAAATTCGGCACACCAGTTTATCTAGGTAAGATAAAAGCTTTGCAAGTTTTGATTATGTTTTTGTATATCTGAACACACTTGGCATCATTATTGGATTATCTTTAACTAAAGAACCTAACTCATTCTTGACAGGAGCATATGATGATGAAGAGGCTGCTTCTAGAGCTTACGACCTTGCTGCCTTAAAATATTGGGGCCCTGGGACACTTATAAATTTCCCGGTGAGATTGCTATGGTAGTATGCTTTCAAAGTTGATGTTTAAACTCTTCGACCATATGGATGATTGGATTCAAATGATTGTACTGATAAATTTATGTGCATAAGTGGAAGAAGGATGGTTACATGTGTTTCGAGCAACCCTTGTCAAATTTCATTATTTTCATATACACGCATTTACGTATTTCAATCTCGTAGGTGACTGATTACACCAGGGATTTAGAAGAAATGCAAAATCTCTCAAGGGAAGAATACCTTGCATCTCTACGTAGGTGCGTATGTATTTAGAAGTAATATATTTTGCTTTTAAGTACCATTTATTGCTGATACTATTTAGATATCCCTTTGGCAGAAAAAGCAGCGGTTTCGCTTGGGGGATAGTGAAAAATCGTGGACTTCAAAGGTAAAATTGGACTAACAATTGACGTTCGTTCGTATTTCTCTGTTCTTTTGTCTGAAAACTATGGAATCAATAGTGATTATCTTTGTGTGTTTGCCTATTAAGGAAAATTCTTGTGTGATAAATTGTGGATCATTGCAGTTCGATTAATTGACTCATGGTGGACTATCACTTGTTAATTTCATATAAAAAATTTATATGCTACTCTTAGGTATATCAGCTATCTTCAAACTTCTTGGACCTGCTGTGTTTTGGTTGTAGAACTCTTTCGTTGTCTTTTTTTACCTTTCTTGTCAAAATTAACATTCATACCTGATACGCATTTCTACTGTATTTCCAACTATTCTGGAATTCTCAACCAGCCGATGGGGGGCATCAGCCAGTCGTATGCCTGGACCTGAATACTTCAGTAGCATTCATTACGGTAAATTGCTAAAAACCTGGACCTAATTTAAACAAATGTTTCATCAGACCATGTGAAACTTATTCTCATTAATAATATGGGCAGGCGAAGATCGAGGAACAGAAGGTGACTTTCTAGGTAGCTTTTGTCTGGAAAGAAAGATTGATCTAACAGGATACATAAAGTGGCGGGGAGTCAACAAAACCCGTCAACAAGAATCATCAAAAAAAGCATCAGAGTATGCAAAGGTCGAAGATGCCGGTACTGAGCTCAAAACACTGGAACACACATCCCAGGCAACAGAACCATACAAGGCGCCAAACCTTGGCGCCCTTCGTGGCTCTCAGAGAAAAGAAAAAGAAATATCAGCACCATCAACCTCTTCTGCTTTAAGCATCTTGTCTCAATCGCCTGCCTACAAGAGCCTGGAGGAGAAAGTGCTGAAGATCCAAGAAAGCAGCACTAATGAAAACGATGAGAATGCAAATCGTAACATCATCAATATGAAGAAAATTCACGGCAAGGCAATAGAGAAACCAGTTGTGAGTCATGGAGTTGCTTTAGGCGCTGGTGCTACTGCTGCTTCTCTTCAGAAAAGCATGTACCCAGTTACCTCTCTCTTAACTGCTCCATTACTCACCAACTACAGATTGGATCCACTCGCAGACCCTATTCTCTGGACACCATTTCTTCCTTCAGGATCCTCTCATACTTCAGAGGTACGTAGTTATTTATATCAGATAATGATGGAAACCACAGACTTCAGTGGTTCACTACAACATATCTTCCTTATGACATTTTCTTGTCTCTCTTTCTTCTGCAGGTGACAAAGACAGAGACAAGCTGTTCCACGTACAGCTACCTCCCATAAGAGAAGTGAGCCGTTCCCTTTAGACGTTATATATGTCTGATTCTCCTTGTCGTGAGATGAATTCGCCAACTTGACATCTCTTTTTGTCTCTTTAATGGAGAGAGTTGAGAGAATTTTGTTGGTCCGAAGCAGGAGTGTACAGGTTTTGTTAGTGTTTGTGTGTGTTTTTCCAGTGTGGAATATAGAATCATCATATTTTGATGTAAAAGTAAAAACAGAAAAAATTGTCATTATAGTATATTAAAGTTTGCTCTTTAAAGTGGCCAATGCTGCCATAACGCAAGCTGCAGCTACATTTGCAATAAGAGTGCCAAATGGGACCCACCTCATGTCTTGTTTATCTTTTCCCAGTCCACATCCGTTGAGTCGGGCTAGGAACCATCTCAGCCACACACCAGGGGCTGCAACTAAGCAACCTAACCAAAGCTGAGCCTCGCTTGTTCCTTTGTCAAACTCTTTTACAAACAGAGTGGGACTCACAGTGAGCAAAGCCACTAGCAACAGAAGCATCACGGTGAGAGACACAATATGGCTCTTGAAGGTGCCAACCTTAAAGCAAGAGTTTATTTCCTCAGAAGAAGCTCTTCTGTGAAAAAGCCATTTAAAACCTTTGGCCGTTTCCACTCCCAGAATGATGGAATATGATGTGAGAAACAATCCTATAAAGTTGTTTATGCTGTAATGTTTCATCCAAATTAGGAGGTGATTAAAGATTTCGAAAAGGGAATTTTCTGTCTTTACCTAAAAGAAAGCCAAGCACGGCGTAGACCCATTGGCCATCTGCACTAAGATCCAGCATTTTCTGGTTCCAACCGCTGAATGTTGTGAGGCTCCCCTAATAACCAGTCGATAATCCTATCGCCAAAAATTCAGAGATTCTTGCTATATCTGCTTTGAATACGACGCCAAACCAACCCATCAAGAATGATCCTACCTATCAGGAATCCTGTGCAGAATTTATCTTAAGAGAGATAGGTCATAAATAAGGTGTTTTCTTCAAGATACCCTAGACATCGCCATCCAAAAAGAGAAAGCATTGAAAAAATCAAATACGAAGGAAGATCTCCTGATGGTGTATCCGATGGGGAAGAGGAAGGGCGGGTATCCGTAGATATACCACTTTTTTTTACATATAGATCGTGGCACAGTACGGATTCTCGGAGTGGGCAAGAGTTGATAGTCATTATTGATGATAAGACACTGCACATTGGGATGAAAGGTTCGCGACCCTGTCTTTTCCCACTGCATATAAAGCTGGAGGTTTTCGTTGGGTTATGTAGAGCTTGGCAGCCATCTCTTTGATGGATGTCCTCTTTGTCACGAATTACTCAGATCTTATTGCTATGACTTTTAAGCCCAGAAGATTAGTCATTCTTTGTTTCGGAATTATGAGACTTCTTATTAAATTGGAATCTATTTACATTTTTAAAAATATTTACATACTTTAAGACTAGCTATATTATGCGTAGTAAAAATATCCGTGCAGATCATCTTGTGAAATATGCAAGAACATTTGGTTTTTGTTTTGTCCATGTAAGTCTATTGGTGCATGTGGCTTTCTTTAGAAGAGAGTCACTTACCAACAACTTAATATACGAAGTTTGGCGAAAAAAAATTAACATTCAGCTGGTTCTATTATATGGTAAACATTTTTTTTTTGAATTGATATATGGTTTAAACATTAACCTTTGATAAACAAAATATTGATCCACAAAACTCCAACATATGCTTCTACTTAGAGTTCAAATTCAAATCTTTTGCAGCCGTTGTTGAATGTTGAATATTAATTTTACTAATAAAGATAGTACGATACCTATTAGATAGATGAGTTCAACATGTATAAGAACATTTTAAGAAAACAAAAAATACAAACTTTAAAAGGAACATCATAAAATTTGGATGACAAGTAGGAACGGTGCTTTTTTCATTTCTTACCATGAAGTAGTAATTAACGTTTAGTGGCGTGGTGTCATAACAAATCTATACAACATCAAATGTAACCCTTTTTACAGGAAAAAAACCATCAAATGTAAAATACATTTATCGACTAAAAGTGAAACATTGGAAGTGCATGAAATTCATACCCTAAATTAAAGATTAAGATCTTTGTTTTCATTGGGCTGCTTTTTTCGTCCACATAAATAGTATGTCACTTCCATCACCAATTCTTAGTTTGATTTTTATTTCAACACAATCTTCTTATAATTTATAAAGTAGAATTGTTATTTCTCTGTTCTAACCCGAATATCAAAGTTGTGAATGTTTATTGACTTTTGTTCTCATAAAAAAAACTTTACCGGAAGTCTGAAAATTTGAAATTGAACAGAAAGTCTCCAAATTTGAAATTAAACCGAAACCAAAATTAGATTTAACTATAAATACACGAAAGCAAAACCTCGTTTCCAGTTTCTCCCTCCCACATGTTTTCCCTCTCTCCCTGTCTCCTCTCTTAGAGATCGGCTAATCTGCAATAGTTGGGAATCGTGACAAGAAATTATGATCCAAGGTCAATGTGTTGACAATTATATTAGGCCTAAGTGGGTCATTTTCTCTATTGGGTGTTCAATTCAAGAGATTAACAGTTTTGTTAATTACATCGCAAAAATTTGTGACCAAATTCGGCCCATTATGACCCAATAGGAAAGGGCTAAAAAAAACGTGTGTCCACTTTAAACTCTTGGTCATAGCTTACTAACACTTAAAAAATGCGATTGGCTTATCCTCCGTTGAAAAGCTGAAGTAAAATCAGTCAACACACATCTCTACCGTTGCTACATTTCATCAAGAGCCCATCTAATAGATCTAACGGCTGAGTATCATTTAAGCCTGTGGACTAAGAGCGAAGAGATAATGCTGAGGCGCGTGAGGCACAGTCGCCAACAGAAATAAGATTTTTTAACAGCAGAAGACATTTGTATGGTCTCTCTGTAAGGTAAGGCGGAAAACATGGCTGCGTCTCCTAAGATAGGCATCGGAATTGGCTCCGTGTCATCGACTCACCGAGTCTCCGCCGCGTCATCCGCTATCTCTCCTCCACCTTATCTTCTCTTTCTCACTACTACTACTACACGTCGCGGCAGCTCCTTCCTCTTCCGTCAACCAACCCGAACTCGCTCCTCCGATTCCCTCCGCCTCAGAGTCTCCGCCACCAATTCACCTTCTTCTTCAGGTAGTTTTAGGACTTATTCTTTGCTTGTTTCTTGAGATTTTCAGTTCTTACAGTGTTGCTACTGGGGGAAGAGCTAATTGAGCTCTGTGTTGGTCATATAATTGCAGGCGAGACTATCGAGAACGTAGTGATTATAGGCTCCGGTCCCGCCGGATACACGGCAGCTATATATGCCGCGCGCGCCAATTTGAAGCCGGTGGTATTCGAAGGGTATCAGATGGGCGGAGTTCCCGGTGGACAATTGATGACGACCACTGACGTTGAGAATTTTCCTGGATTTCCAGACGGGATTACGGGTCCGGATTTGATGGATAGGTGAGAATTTGTACATGAGCTTGACATTTAGTAGCTTCATGTTTCTAATGCACTTTGTTTGGTTTGTGTGAAATGGTAGAATGAGGAAGCAAGCTGAGCGTTGGGGAGCAGAATTGTATCCAGAAGATGTGGAATCTCTTAGTGTCAAAACTGCTCCCTTTACTGTACAAAGTAGCGAACGTAAGGTGATTATCTTTCTTTTTATGTCACTGTTCTTGTCGATTCCAACTAAATGGAAAAGAATGTATATAAATGTGTGCTATATTCATGTAGCAAGGCATTTATTTCATGCAATTATCTATTGGTCCTAGAAATGACAATTTCGATTAAACATTCAAGGAACAGCCCGCTGTTGATACCATTGGTGTTTTTGTTAGTTTTCTAAATGCAGATGCTTTAATTGATTTGATGAACATAATAAGCACTTGCTAATAATCTGTGAGGTTCTATAGCATTTTAGAACTTGCCATCACTGTGACTTGACTTGAGTTCTTTTCCGGTGTTGCCATTTGGGTTTATTTTATAGGTCAAGTGCCATAGTATTATTTATGCCACTGGAGCTACAGCAAAGAGGCTGAGTCTACCTCGAGAGGAAGAATTCTGGAGTAGAGGGATAAGTGCTTGTGCAATCTGTGATGGAGCTTCACCTTTGTTCAAGGGGCAAGTACTTGCCGTGGTTGGAGGAGGAGATACGGCAACAGAGGAAGCCATTTACCTCACGAAATACGCCCGTCATGTTCATTTGCTCGTTCGCAGAGACCAATTGAGAGCCTCCAAGGCTATGCAAGATAGGTGAGTTTTTACAGGTTCTTATATTATTAGCTTCTGGGTTATACTCTACTCCTCTTCTTTGACTTCTGAAGGTAAACAGTTGAAATTCTATAACTGGTATATCCAAACTAGGAAATGTGTATTCTCAGGATATGGAGTTAGGAAACCAAATCAGAATAGTCCGAGGCAGAACTTTGTATGACTTTCTGGGTTGATGAGGTCAATATCTGTGTTGAGCGTTCTTTGTTACATGTATTGACTGTTATTCACCTGTTCCCGCGCAAATATTTTCCTTTAGATGTTTTTGGGAAAGCCTTTGACTTGATTTCCATTCCAAGTAAATTGATAACCAACCAGTATGGTGCTTATTTCCTTTGTTGGCTTTTGGAATTATAGACTAATGAGCACAACGTAAGTTGAGTCTTTTCAACACCCTGAGTATTTTTTTAACAGGTTGGTTATGGCGAATGTTTCAGAGTGATCAACAATCCGAACATCACAGTGCATTACAACACGGAAACCGTGGATGTATTGAGCAACACCAAGGGACAGATGTCTGGCATTTTACTCAGAAGAGTTGATACGGGTGAAGAAACCGAGCTGGAGGCAAAAGGATTGTTTTATGGAATAGGACATTCACCAAACAGTCAGTTATTGGAAGGCCAAGTCGAGCTTGATAGCTCGGGGTACGTGTTGATTCAGGAAGGAACATCAAATACATCAGTAGAAGGTGTATTTGCTGCAGGAGATGTGCAGGTTATGTTTTGGAACTTTTAGCCATCTTTCAGTATTGGTATCAACTCTTTGAAGTCATATTGGTTCGATAATTGGATGAGCTATTCCCCCATTTGTTACTCTAGGACCATGAATGGAGACAAGCTATAACTGCTGCTGGATCAGGATGCATAGCTGCTTTGTCAGCTGAGAGATACCTCACGAGTAACAATCTTCTAGTTGAATTTCACCAGGTAGGAATTACTTTTGTAAAATCTGAAATATTGTGCACAATTCACAAGGCTTACACTCTTTCATGTTCATGTTCTACCACATGAAAGCCTCAAACTGAAGAAGCCAAGAAAGAATTCACAAAGCGTGATGTCCAAGAAAAGTTTGACATCACTCTTACAAAGCATCGGGGACAGGTGTTTATTTGCATTTTTGTTAACATATGAACCTTAACTTATTATCTACAAGCATTTCCTCTGCCTCACATCTTTCTCCTTGTGTTTTTTCCCCTGCTTTCAGTATGCTCTTAGAAAGTTATACCATGAGAGTCCAAGAGTTATATTGGTACTATACACTTCACCAACATGTGGCCCCTGTAGGACTCTGAAGCCTATTTTGAACAAGGTGATCCATCTCTACTATATCGGAAGTGATGTTACTCGCTTGCTAGGACTGATTTCCTACCATTTGTTCATTTCTCATTAATGTTGTTTCAGGTGGTTGATGAGTATCAGAATGATGTGCATTTTGTTGAGATTGACATCGAGGAGGATCAAGAAATTGCTGAAGCAGCTGGAATCATGGGAACGCCATGTGTGCAGTTTTTCAAGAACAAGGAAATGCTCAGGTTGGGAAATGTTCATTCAATGTTTAGGATTGTATAGGTTATTGTGTTCAGGTTTGGCTAAAGGTTTTCGAGCATGTGCAGGTCCATATCGGGTGTGAAGATGAAGAAAGAGTACCGGGAATTCATCGAGGCCAATAAATGAGGACACCAGATATAGATTTGATTGTTTCTGGCAGATGCCAAATCTTATTGTGATTCAATTTTGTTCATTCAAATACTTTGGAGTTACTGGAGCAGCACCATTGAATCTCAAATGAAAACAAATGGAATCATTATCTTACAGTCGCACACACTATTTGTCACAATTTGCTTTTGCTTTTACAAAGCTACTATCCGTCTTGAATTGGACGGTCAGTTTCAGTTTCAGGGACATCGTCAAGGATGGAGGGACCATGTCTACCTGTCCTAAACAAAGTAAGAAATTTCTTGGACACCATTAATCTTGCTTCGGATGCTTTGTAAGGAAGCTTCAATGCCTTTTGTAGGGCTTCAAAAATTGTTGCTCTATCAAACATTCCAAATCATTCTCAACCTCTATGTCCCCATCAAATTCTGAGAGCGTTGTGTACAGTGATCGTTGCACTTCTGAAATGATGATAGGGAGCCTCAATAGGTTAGGAGAGTTTCAGGAGGAAAGCAAGGTAGATATGTAAGGTTTATTATGCTAACCCCGACATAGTGCAGAGCAGAAGAATCTGGTTGTTTGGTTCTCTGGTGACGAAGATCCTTAAGTTATAGCTTGGTTTATTGATGCAGTCTGCATGAGACCCTTTGTTTCTTTCCTCGACTAAGTACATCCAATGAAGAGGAGTCCCTCGAGTGTTTAGAATAGCTAGTAAGTATTGTGCAATTCGCGCTTCACCCACTACTGAATCTTTGACGGAGCCTTAGAATGTCAGAATTTGAAATAGATTAGTCCTTAGAAAACATAATATCCAGCAAGGAAGATCCTATGCCGTAAGAAAATACACTCCTGGAGCAGCTAAACACTAAGGACTGAAATTCCAAGACCTAAACTGTATCATCTATTGTTGAACTAAATGAACTGCCCGGTTTACTTACACCATCAAGCACCAAGAAAAAAGAAGAGAAAGGAGATAAAGATAGATAAGAACCTGAAAGAGCAAGCTTCAAACCCGTTTCAATATCAGGGATACTTGAGACCAACAGACTTGGGGAGTCTAGAACACATATGCTAGGTCGATGAGCAATCTGTTACCACAGGACTTTCTCAGTATGTGCTCAAAAATCATGCTCAAGCGTATAGCAGAAGCAGTAATTCCACAAACAACTAAAGAGCAAAAAAAAAAAAAAAAAAAAAAAGAGGGAAACAAACGAATATATACCTTGAAACCAGCAATATTTTGTGTTACACCAGGCAATGGACCAACCGTAGCTCTCTTTAATCTCTCCTGCACTATGCACATATCTCACATAATAAACAAAATACGTCATGTTACATTTCATTCATCATTTTGATCATGAAGTAATGAACTTGTAACTAAGAGCTTGGAGAAATGGGATTCAAAGATCAGACAATATCTGTGAAATGTGTACTTAATAATACTGCCAATAAGCTAGTATCTTACCAGGAAAGCGAGTTGCTGCAATTTGATGGACTGAATTAATCAATGCAGATTTTCCAACATTGGGGACACCAACCACCATTACAAGTAAAGTAGGCTCCCTAGCAATCACTTCCTTGAGCTTCAACTCAACGAGATCAAGCAGCTATGTGAAAAATATATGCAAAAAGGTAACTTTTCAATGGGCAATAGTAACAATCCTTATCAGATTATGTGTGAAGAAACTATCACTGATTTAACCGACAAACATAGATGCCAAGATAATCATACCTCCTTCTAGACAGAGCTTCTATGAGCGTTAATGGAAATACAATCTTGCTGCCTGGATTCGAAATGACGAGTCCATTTCTACAAATTTCACAAAATAATTCAGAAGTTCGACTTCACAAAGAAGAAACACACAAAAACAAAATTACATTGAGAATATTAGGATTAGCTAAATCTTTCTTTATCAGAGCTATAATACGCCTCTTTGCTGACAACTGGGGTTGTAGATCCTCGTTCGCTGATGACAGAGGAATCTGCAAGATACCAAAACGAAAACGAAAATCCTGATTAATTCTTCCCAAGAAAGATGATAAATGATCTAATAAACAGAGCTAGTTTGGGTGTTTGTACGGATACGTGCATCGCGAACTTCGATAACGAAATCGAAGATCTTGAGGCGGTTGCGAATGGCGCGAGTTGCCGTAGCCATATGACCGGGAAACCAATTGAATTTCCCGGCGTCTTTATCGAATCTCATTCCTCCGATCAACCCCTTCTTCACTGTCTTCTTCAACCACATCACCATTTTCTCCGGCAACAACAACTTCAAGAGAAAGAGGGGTTTGCTGAGGGGTTTTTTTTTGGTCGTCGTTTGCTGAGGTTTTTGAGCTCTTTTTTACCAAAAACACAGAAGCAAATGTAGTTATAGGATTTGGGCTGTAATGCATTTTCTAATTTAATCTAATTTTCCACTATGGGCTTTATTTAGTCTATATTTGGGCTTATAAGTCTTTTATAGAAAATACGTTGTGAACCAAAATAATATTGACGACCCTCGCTCAATCACATTTGGGATTTTGAAGGCATAGAGTTCTCTATTTCACTAACAAAGAAAATGTGTATGGACTGTGAGGTTCTGTTATAAATAAATATCTTAGAACCGTCTTTGTTTAGTAGAATTAGGTCTAACATATCAATGTGTGTTTTGGGTTTGTGTAGATGTGTTATAAAATCCAACGTTATAAAGTTTGCTTGAACATATTCTAGTTGAGGTTGGAGCTTAGGCTGTGCCAAATTTTGTTATATCTGAAAATGTCTTTGTACTTTTCTAAAACGATTATTAGCTCGTGAACGGACGAAACTCAACTCAATGTAATGAGCTCGAGTTATATTTTTATATACTAATTTAATAAATGGCCCCAGTTAAGTACTTGGGTTGGTAGATTATATGAGCTTAGTTTCTTTTTACACACGATTTTGATTAAGCAATTGGTATTGATAAATGTTAATTCATATAATAAATAAGATGATCGGAAGTAGCTCATATATATATATATATATATATATATATAGCGTATTCAGTCATTTGGTAAATAAGATGAGATGAAGTATAGTGTATTGGGCTGACTTGAATGAACTAGTTCAAATTGACATCCTTACATATAGATCATACTTTTCAAAGAATGGTAAATGCCACAAATATTTAAAGCCATGGATCAATTCATTTAGCTAATTAGCTGATAATTAGTTAATACACGTGCTCGAGTTGCATCATAATTGGTTAGATGAGCACTTTTAGAAACACACTAGTTGTTTTTTGGTGATAATTGATATGGTACGAAGGTCACGTACATATTTCTTCTAGCAATAAGTTGAATTTCAGCCATTATGATTTGGTAAAGTATTGTATTATTAGGGTACAAAAAGTCACTACTTTTTGTCGGTTTAAGATCCAACAAAAATATGTTTTCTAGACCTGGATATATAATATTGTAGTCAAAATATCGCATGCATGGAAATATCTTTTACGTTGTCCTTTCTTTACAGTTGACTCCGAACCTAATTAAGGATAATGTTTTTTTTCCTTAGAAAATTATAAATTACTCTGTCCAAATACGTGGACGTGTGTTTATACGAATATATAAGTTCTATAACACCAATAATAGAGAAAGAGACAAAGCGTTCATCAATTTTTCAAGAAAAAGTATTATTTTGTTCGGTAACGTTTGGATATTTCAAATCTATTGTGTTTGATTTTCTCTAACCTGTAATGATATACTTGCAGCAAGAACACTGGATTGGACATAACATAATACAATTAATTAATATTTGATTTGCACTTTATTTAGTCTCGACTTATAGATAGTAAATATCTTTAACATAATACAATTAATTAATAGTAGGTGTTCTTTGCAAAAACTAACTAATATCCCAGTTCGTAATGAGCCATTGAACTATATAATTCGTAATTTTTTTACAAAGGGTTTGCAATAATTCGTAATCTTTACATTCATGCATGTTTGATATTTATCATTGCACTCATGAATCATATTTTGACTTCAGGGATCCCTTAATTTTCTAGGAATATATAATATGAATCGTGAAAAACTCAACCAAAGGGTCATTTTCTGTAAACGAGATCGTTTATTTTAATATAGTTTAATGTGTGAATGAGAAAACACGCAATGATGGTATACATCCAAGAAAGTTCACAAACTTTATAAAAAAAATTAAAATGTTTCTCGTCGTCATAAAATATGATTTAACGCAACGATATTAGTAGTTTAGCAAAACTAGCTAGTGAATGAATGAGTAATCAAGAGATTTTATTTGATATCTAGTAGAAGCCAATCGCAATAATCTTTTAAAAACTAAATAAACCGCAGTGTGAGTTTTTTGTTTAAAACATTCTAAGATAATATACTTTAACGCTGCCAAAACCAAAAACAAAAAATATCCTTTAACAAAAAAAAAAACATTATAAGATAATATAGAATATGGTGTTGAGCACGTTGGCATCTATGTGATGATTGATCTGTGTGACCAAATGCATGTCACCGCTAAGATTCAACGTTCACCTATATGTATATGGTTGGTTGGACTTGACTCTGGAGGCACCATATGGGCCATAATATATTGTATATTTTAGCATGAAGCTACATAAGTTTTAGGATAGTTAACATTATAAATCCCAACATATAAAAGTTAGGATCGTAAGACTTAAACGGTAATTTATTTGACTACAACATTCTTAGTATATCATATATGATCCACTACAACTAAATCATGATTTATGATTTACCATTGCCAAATTGAGCTAAGGACCTAAGATAGTCCGTAACAATTTCTCCTTTAATTTACGTCGGAATAGGATCCACTATCACGGTTAGATAATAATGCACAAGCGTTACAGTGGTTTCAATTACTTTATTATAAAAAGTAATCCATATTAGGAAATTAACATTCAACATAATTAATATAGAACTTTCCATTTTCGACCACTATATTGATCGTCAGTTATCATCTACGTGAAGATTACATGAACACTATCTAATCAAAAACAATTAGTATATGCCTTGACGAGAGAATTCAGATTTGCCAACCAAAAAAAGCGCATAGCTCTAGAATATAATATTATACATAGCTTCATACCAAATCTTATGATGCGTAGCATAGGTTATATAATCAGAAATTAAAACATGCATACATATTCCTCTAGTACATTTACACGATATAAGATAGTCATTTCAAAATTAATAATCAAATTAGTATTGTCTCATGTAAATTTCCATCAATATTTTGAATTCATTCATATTGTTTGGTTTTGATTCATGGAACTAAAAAAAAAATTCTCAACGAAGGAAATTTTTGAAAGAAAATTTTAGAATTGATTATTTCTTTTTTGGTATAATATTTTTTTCCCGACTGTTCAGATGATTCATATAGAAAAATGGAAGAAGTGATCTATTTTCCAAACGATTATGGAGACGATCATATGAAGGGAGGAGTTTAAAATATAGAAGCTGGTGGAACAGACTGACCGGTGTTCTTGGAACATAATAACCTGAAATTGATGTGGTTAAAACTAATTCTCATTAAATCTTGGTATGGACGTTGTTAAACTTCATTAACTTCTTTTTAAAAACGTCATTAACTTACTTGTGCTTATCTTCTTTGATTTTTAAGAATCGTATACGATGCAGATAAGATTTGACAGAAGAAAAGCGCCATTAAAAGTTGATCATTTAAGTAGACCAACTAGAAAACAATAATATGAGTTTTTTTTGTATAAATTCAAGTTTGCTCAACCGGTTAGAAGAGAGTAACTACAGTATTGCCGGATCCGAATTAAAGTCATGGGTGACATACTTAGGCGAAAATGATTTCGTTTGTGAATAGGTTACCATTATTATCAGAAACTGGTTTCGGAAAAAAAAAACATGAACCAAAAGAAAAAGGCTACCAAGAATCTATCTTGTGTCTAATCTAACATTACTAACCCACATCATACAAAGAATAGAACAAATCATTCTTCCAGAGAAAGAAATTAAAGAACCCCCCCCCCCCCCCCAAAAAAAAAAAAAAAAAACAGGAAACACATAAACTCACGAATTAAGAAAAAAAAACCTGCACATGGAAAAAGTTGGTAGTGGGAAAATGAATAGAAGACAAATGTGGTCCTAAAATGCAGGGAAATTTCCTAAAAGGGAATTTTTGGCTTTGCGGCTGTTGATGAGTTTGTAGACTTTGTCCACTAAAGCCAACCCCTGTAGCCTGTGGGTTTAACGCTCTCTCCCACCCACTTCTTTTCACGATCGACCCCTCCACTTTCCATTTCCTTATATTCCTCCCCATATTTTCTAAACCTATCATAGCTTTCATTTGTTATGGTTTTTAATATTTCTTTTTACTTTCATTTAATTAAAAATTGCAAAATTTGATAAATAGCTGTAAATTCTTATGTAAATCAACTAAGTCGATCTGTTTTATACTCAAATACCTAATTTTGACACATTTTATTATTTTCAAGTAATAACATTGTATCTTAATATTATTCATATCCAACCCATAAAAAAAGAAGTTAATAACCCACTATGTATAGTTTATTATATTTATACCTACAAGTGTAACTCACTAATTTGATGGTATCATATGTTATATTTTGAGTTTAACATATTAAAGGTGTTTGGTTATATATGAATTGATTGTTACACGTTACAACTCGAAAGCAAGCTCGCTTTCTACATATATATATTGTTTAGTTGTTAAACAAAAGTTGTTGCTCTACGCGTTACACGTTAAAGCTAATTCACCTTGCTCAAATTAAACACTAGAGTTTATATTAAAGACAATAAGAATCTTAATTTGGCATTAATCATGACGGACCATGTGGGAATCTTCATGCCTTGCATATACGTAACCACAAACTAATAATCACATCTTCTTTTCTTATTATAATACAAAAACAAAAAGTACCACACATTCAAATAAACAATTAGAATAAACCTATCATACCTCCTAGGCCCTCTCTTTCTCTTTTTTTTTTTTTAGTTTTACATCACTATCGCTTACATATATTTCATGGCACAACATTTCATTCATTGATCACTATATAATAATACGTCATTTAAGACATTTTCAAATTTTTTTAAAAGTCAATAATTCTCTTATATAAAAAAACACTATTTTCATATCCTAAGAAGAAAAATACTGAGTTCTGGACCTCCGTTTTTGTCCGGGTTCATCATGTAAAACGCCTCCAAGTCACGACTCCCCACGACTCGTTCAAATCTGCCTCTCATATACAACAACTCCCCAAACTCCGCTCCACTACCAACACCGGACACGTCATCAATACTCTTGGGCGTCGGAATAACTCCAGCTCCAACAGTAACCCGAGAGACCGTGTTTAACACGCGCCAATCCAAGTCCCTACACGCGCCTCCACGCGACACAGCATAACCACACTTCCTCCCGTTACAATACATCGTCCATTTGGGCTCGTGGAAAAGCTTCGTTCCCGGTCGATGACGCTTCTCGCACTCCAACGTGATCCTCACGAGTCCTGACGACATCTCTTTGACGAGAGTTGCCGCTGACATGGCGAGATCGAGGAGCAAGACCGGGTCCGATCTCGGGTCGTACTGGACAGAGAACGTGACGTGGCCTCTTCGGTGTCCGTATAGCGTCCCAGTGACTCTTCTCCCGAGAGAAGATGATCCACCAGTAACGAGTGAGATCAGTTGGTTAGAAACGCCGGAAGACAGCGGAGAAGGAAGAGCGAGGAATTTGCAAGCGGGGATATTAATGACGTTGATGAGAGAACGTAAGAAGGAAGAAAGCTTCAAGTGGAGTTTCCCGATAATGATAGAGGAAAAAGAGGAAGAGGAGGAGGTTCGTCTGAGAGAGACGGAGGAGCCTCTCCAGCAAGAAACGAGAAAGAGTTCGTTCTCAGGGATGGTTGGGATTAAAGCATCGGAGGAAGGAGGACGGGCGTGGAAGCCACGCGCCGGAGAAGTCGCCGAATTGATCTTTCTTGTGTTGCAGCTGAAGCTTCTCTGAAGAGCGAGGTCTTGGTACTGCATCATTCTTGTGATATATGTGTTGATCGGTCCACTGAGAAGTTATGTTATATATGTGTAAGATGTTGTTTGGTTGATATTTGAGGAAGGAGAAAGGAAGAAAGCGGCCGACCAAAGTGATGATGAGTGTTCGAAGAGGTGTGGCCAATTTGTGTCTGTATTTATACACATTTTACATGGATATTTTTTTTAAAGCATGTGTGTGATTATGTTATTTATTGCCTATCATTTGAGAGGTCCTAATAAAATTTAAGTATGTATTGTTATTTCATCGGAATAACATTATTAGAAAACGTAAGAGTTTGTTTAACAATATCAGTATTAGTCTATTACTTGTTTTTAGCTATCCGTATCGATTTTTCTTTTGAACTCCGATTATCTTTTTATATATGTCCTAGCTTGTTTTATGCATCACACTCTTGGAGATTCAAAATAATCAATGTACATATACGATATGTACTTCTTTTTTCTTTGGTATGATACGACTACGACTATGTAGTTTGTGTTTTTACAAGTTTATAGACTGAGATTTCACTTTCACCATCTAAAGTCTCGCCTCCATCCTCTAAATCTAAACTACGACTATGTAGCTAGTATGGGTCCACGATGGACCGGGCTAACAAATGATTAATTTTGATTTTATTTTGGAATTTCTTTTAAGTTGACGTTCTCTTTTATTTTCTCTGAATTTTAGTATGTTGACATTTGGATCAGATATTGACAAGGGACAACGCAACTGGAGTCGTTGAACATTTGATTGTCTTTAAACTATGTCGCAGAGTTCCTTTTCGATATTTTCGTATGTAGTGACGTGGTTAATAAATAAAGGAAAACGATTTATGCCTAAACAAAGTAAATTAGGATAAACAAACTTTAAAACATCACTTCTGCATAACGATTATGGTTAGTGATAAGTGGTATCTAATACCACAACAACAAAAAAAAGCATATGTCAAAAGTTTCAGTAATAATGTTACCGATATACATAATCGATTCATCAATGCAGATTAAAGTTGTTTTCCAAATTACATTAAAATTTTATATATATATATATATACATAGTTAAGAACGGGCATTATCCTAGGCGTTAATATGTGGATGGAAATCAAGGCTAGAGACCATATATATGTAGTCTGTAGAGAACTAACTACCTCTCGTGTATATTTGGTTATTACAGAACCACAATATATACCCATGTTTTCTTTTGTAGATATTATGTTTACAAGTGTGAGGCATCAAAGTACCCATAAATTCGCACGTAACCTTGCTTTCATTATAATTAATAAAATTATCGACATAACCATCCTAAGCTAAAAGTATTACAGTTGAAACCGATTATATAAAAGAGAAAATTGCATACGGGGATTAATTACGATATTTGGGCGGTTCCAAACATAAGATATGGTTCCTCGTTCATGATGTAACAATTAACATGTTGGTTACCTAATTAACTATATCACAAATTGCAAATTATCGGACACATGGTTTCTTTGACTGACTGGTTTGACACATCTTTTTATTCTACTTCAATAAGTCCTCAAGCCTCATATTTGCGAGGGAAGAAAATATGAGAAAGCATAGTCTCAATAATTTCTTTTAATTTTGTTTATCCTATGAATACTCATATTTATATAACTATAATTGTTTATACCAAATTCCTACATATTCCGAGGAATCAATAATCTCGGACCATATACATGATGTGTAAAGTTTGAAAACTCTAAACAAACCATAAATGCATGGCAAATCGAAACAGTTCTTAGAAGTCGAATTACAAGGAATTATCAATCACACATCAAAAGTATGAGATACTACTCAAGTCAAGATGATAAGTTTTTACGGGGTTGATGATTAAGTCTGCTAAAAGTAATAAAATCAAGTAAAGCAAATGCATAAACCAACCAAAGAACAAGCATGCAGGGTAAAACCGTAGTAACTAAAACTAAATAAATTTAAGGAAAAAACAAATATAGTAACATGAGACAACCAAATTAACTAACAAAGATGGAAAATATGAATCATGGGAAAGACAATTGATAAAGTCTCGTGTTCAAAACATGGAACATTGTGTGTCTATATAGACATTAAGAGCACAATCCCATATATTTTCCGTATTTAATTACAACTATTTTTGGCTAAATGAGAGGAGTGATCAAAGCTATGTGGTTATACAAGCCGCCATAATGGCTTCACTGGTTGTGACTTAGCTGCAAAATGGTTAAATGTGGTCTCAAGTGTGGATTGACTTATGTTGTATTCAGCTATTCCTAACCGAGTCCTGCAATAGCAAGAAGCAAATTTATCGGATCAGACTTACAAAGACTGTGATTTGTGCGGATCCTGGAGAGGAAACAGTAAAAGAAGAACGTCTTACTGGTTTCGTTTAAGGTGTCCAAAGGTATATGCAAGTGACAGTCTTTCTTCTCCAAATGGTAACTGCAATACAAAAAATAGAAAACATTTGAGCTCAATTCCAAGAGTAATCTTAGAGCCGATGGTTTTTGTGTTTAAATACATGTATCTGATGCTGAGTCCATTGCAGCTTTTGAATGTTGCACCGGGAAACGAAGATTGTATGAAAGAATGCCCTGCTGAAAGCTTTATTTGGTGATATTATCACATCCCACATGAATTTTTTGGCAACAGGATCCATACCTGAAACACTAAACGAAAAAACACCGAAACCTTTACAGAATAGCTAAAGAACTAGTATAGAACAAAGAGGAAGTCCAAAGTCAAACTGGTTAGGTAAGTCCATGTAGAAGGGAGGATCCCCAATCATTGCAATAGCAACGGATAGTTTGCGCTTGTTTCCGCCGCTAAGAGTGAATGATGGCTTGTGAGAATGTTTCAACAAGTCAACCTCGACTAAAGTTTCCGTAAAAATACACATGAGACAATATCCAAATAGCAACTTCCACTAGGGTAGAAATATTGACCTACTAGTATGGTTGTGATTTCCAATTTTTTCAAATTTTATCCTAGACGGTAGGTACTATATCTTTGCCAAAGACAAACGCAGTTCCACTAGTTGGAGTTTCTTTTCCTGTTGTAACCAAAAGAAGTGAGAATAGGAAAAAATGCTATTGCTTCAGATGTTGTAGTTGTTTATTTAGCCTTGGATATAACAGCCAAAAGAGTGAATATTGAAACAGCATTTAGTTCAAAGCCGTATGGCGAAAATCCATTGGACCCATTAGCATCAAACGGTGTAAGCATCGCTTAGAACACAGCTCTGCAGTTTTCTACATTTCCCCCTAGCAGAGTATAAATGCATGATATAGTTTGTAAATGGTCACAATATCATTTCAACATTCTTCTCTCTTTTACCTCATGGATTTGAACACATCAAGGGCCAAACAAATTTGACCAAAGATTTGACATGCAATATATAAAGGTATCGAGACAAACTTTAGACATAAAAGAGACTATGATGTTTAGCAACTACTTTAGATTAACAAGAGAAGATAACACTAATATAAGCGCTAACCATCAAATCTTCAAAGCTCTTAGTTATATCAGATTACAAGAGCTGAATCCACTCAAACATGCATGGAACCTAGGAAATACATTAAGTTCTACCATCAGTACTACATACTAAAAGCATAAACCGGTCACTGAGTACATAAGATAATTTCGATCGCAGATCCTGTTAAAGTAGAGATCGATGGAAGTATCTTAGGGCTGCTCACGTCTATCCAGCTCTGTCCTCGCCTTAATCACCACATTATTCAATTCCTACAGTTCCTCATTACTCAATTGGCTAAGATTGGAAGTCAGAACAGCTAAACTGTCATTGCATCTTTCCAGGGCAGTCTGGTTCTTCGACTCCTTCCCAGATGTATCACGAACATGCTCCATACAACCAAAATTTAACAGTTTTAAGGTTCAAACGAAAGCATATAGCAAAAAAAATAATTCTGATTCTTCTCTGTAGCAAGTAAAAAAGGAACAATCTCTCTAAATCTCCTTTCTAATGGTGAAATCATAGGAAAATGTTTCTCTGAATCTTCTCAAGTCAAGCTTTACGTTTTACTCATGCAGATAGATTTTCTTCTTATATTCTCATCTTTTACTGTTGAATCGTTGATACTATCCGGATGTCGGATTATAGGATCATTTTTGCCACATATATTCATCATCCAAAAAACTCTCTTTCGACGAATCTATCATTTTTGTCGCATTCCATATAATAGTTTTTAGAGGATATAATAATTCTTTTCAGTTTAATAGTTTGAATAAATAAAGATTGGCAAAAAGAAAAGAACATTTCTAAATAAAGCAAGGAATCCAACATAAACAATAACTTTCATGGTCAAGATCGTTATCAAAAGCCGTAATCTCTTGAGTTGCTCTCCATAGGCTAGAGAAGCGGTGTAAGAAGAATATATGAGCAAATACAGAGAGGTAAAAAAGTTAATGACAGCTTGAAGAGTATAGAGGATATTTTTGGTGTATGTATATACACATACCATTGCTTCATGATCTTGTTCGTGTGGCCTTTTCTCATATAAACTGTTGGTTAGATGATTGCAGAGGAAAAAGGAACTCAAACTTAGACCTAGAGCTAGAAGATCTCTTAAGTTTTCTCAGAATGCTCTTAAGTCCAACAAGCCCATAAAACAAAAGGAAAAAAATAACATTGCATAATCAGGTTTTGCAACTCACAAACAACGTGGTTCCGTATCCAAATTACTTGAGAACTAATTCAGCAACAAACCCCTAGAAAATATAACCTTTTGCCCAAGAATACACAACAAACGAATCCACTTTCAACTTATACCTCTTTCTCCCCATATCTATTTGTAATTGGTTCGAATTATTTAATATTACAAATGTAGGTACGTCTTGCTCAATGATCTCCGAGGATTGTATAGATTCGCCAAACCTTATTTCCAAATTAGAATAGAACACATACGGAAAAAATGTTACATAGAGTATCTATATTTGTGTTGTTTAAATTTAATGAATTTAATTGTCAGTCAAACCTCTAAAAAAAAAAGGTAACACTTTGTTCTGATTCTTCTCTATAACTCTCTATGTAACAAGTAAACGAGGAACTTCCTCTCTAAACCGCTTCCTAATGGAGAAATCATACGAACGAGTTAACTTTTCTCTGAACCTTCTCAAGTCAAGCTTCACATTTTGTCCTTGTAGATAGATTTTCTTCGTATATTCTCATCCTTTATCGTTGAGACTATCCAGCTCTCGGATTATAGGATCATCTTTGCCATACTCATCATATAAAGAGCTCTCTTTCGGCGCAATCTTGTAACCACTGTATTTCAATCCTAGCTTCTTCGCCGGTTCTCCATAGTTTGTCTCTGCCGCCCAATCAGTCCCTAACGGGATTATCTGAATGAAAACAGTTTTTGGTTTCCAGAAAAGTAAATGAGTCATTGCAGCTCCATGTACACCGATCATTACATCGCATGTTCATCGAGCGGTAAATCTTAGCCATTTCCGTTGTTTTTTCCGGTCTTCGAACCTCAACAATGAATCCTGTTTCCTCTGCTAGCTCCACGAGATGTTTCTCGTTGAGTATCGCCCTCGATGATCCCTTTCTTGATAGAATCACCAGTTTCGGCTTCTTCTTGAAATTGAGTGTGGTCACATTGGCCTCTGTTTCCTCTTGAATCAAGCTTTGGATACGATGAGAATAACCTCGATCAAAACGTTTCTGAAATCAACAATGGTTTGATTCCCAACCATTAGAGAAGAATTCACTGTTAACTCGCCGTGAATACGCAATCCAACAGTTGCTTCTTTGAAACAATGTGTCTTGGATCTCCATTGAAATCAACTAGTGGATAATCCGAGAGCTGCGAAACGATATTTCCGTACTTCATCTCCCACCAGTCATGATACTCGACGATCACAAACACAATTTTTTTGTTGAAAAGCTGTGAAGTAATAAACAAAGGGATAATCCCGTCGTTGAACTCGTGGTAAACGTTTCCGGTGTATCCACCAGTGGAGAAGAACACAGCAGGAACATCATGGTACACATCTCAGACAGGGTCTGAAGATTTGTTCGAGTCTTTGGTAATGAAGCTAAGTTCTTGAACAGTATCCACACACTAGACTCCCATTTTCTGGTGTAGGTTTGATCTTTTCGGATTTTGTGTTGTTCTTGGTGGAGGAAGTGAAGAGGAAGATTGAGGAAGAAGCAGAGTTTGTTCGAACATCACCTTTCATTACACAGATGTCCGATCTCAAACCGCTTCTGTCACAACAAATAGTTCCTGCACAGAGATAAAGAATCGTTACCGTAAGACTTTAAAGAAGATGAAGAGATCAAAACTCTGTTTTGTTTTCAGAGTTTGGTAAAATGGTATGGGATTGGATTTGAAAGTGAAATACAAAAGACTAACCATTGGAGATTTCAGAGCAAAGAGAAGCAACAAATGGCTCATCAGAACTAAGACTTTCGCTTTCTGTGTTAAACGAATCTGCAGAAGAATAAACAAGAGAGAGAGAGACATAGCTAAGTGATGATAAATCAAACAGAAAATCCAAAAAAGAGAAGATTGTGGGAGAGAAAGAGAGATATAATACCAAGGAGAGACAGAGTAGAGAGGCCGAAGAGGTAATTAGGAGACATGAAGAAACAGCAAGAGAGGAGGGAGAGGAAGAGAAGACCCCGAAATTTTTGTTTAGCACTCTTCGAGTAGCAACCGCCTCCAGCACCACTTTCCTCTTTTCTTCCATGGTGGATGATTAATCTCTGGTATTGCACCATCTTCTGTAACCCACAGCTCAAGTTTCGATTTTGATTAAGGTTTGGGGATTTAGGTGAGGTTTCAAGTACAAACGGGGAGAAATTCACCGGAAAAAAGAAAACTGCACAGACTAGTTTCTTTGAACACAGAGAAAAGAAATTACTTTCCTCCGGGAGGATATAAGAGACATTTTGGTACATACGCATATATACATACAACTAATACAAAGATTTTACAATGATTAGATTATTTAATAGTATAATGTTTGGGGTTTAGTGGACTTTCCTCTGGTTTTCGGTAAACACGGAAACAACAGAGAGGAGACGGCTGTCAACTCAACTGTATTTGGTCAATGTCAAAGAGAGGATGATTAAATAAACCAGAAAACGGCGTACCATTTGGTTTCGTGGGCCTAAAACAGCGTGAAGTTTATGTTCATATATTCTCTTTTGGTGCATGTGTATGACGCAGAACATCCGTTTTTTTATTATCAAAAATTTTTGGGTGAAGTTATTAATTTTTTAAAATTCGAAATCTGTAATATTAGTTTCGTCTCAAACTTCGTTCGATTTTATCAGCTATAAGCTTTGGAATTTTCTAATTGAGCTAATAATAATTGATAGAACATCCACTTTGAAAACGGACGGCATAATTTGATTATGACATTTCCGCTTGCTTTGCAAAAATGCAACGAATTGTATTATTTACCAAAATGCAAAATTTGTAATGTTTAACTAGACTCTAACGACATCTCATCCCCTCTAAGTTCCAACGAACCTGGTCAGAAGCCGTAATCTCTTGAGTTCGCTCTCCATAGACTAGGGCGTACCGGTGTACGAAAAATTATGTGAGAGAAATAAAAGGTTCATGACTTGAAAAGAGTAGAGGATATTATACAAACCAGTGATTCATATTCTTGTTTGTGTTCATATCTAGAAAGAGATCGCAAACCACGAAGAAGTCAGGTTTTAGATTAATTAAACTGTTGGTTTGATTATTACAAGAATGGTAAGAGGAGAATCATGAACCAACAAACCAACACATAGAACCTAGAGCTAGAGGATCTCTTTAGACTATCTCAGATTCAGATTCTGAGATCCAACTGCTTCTAGTAATAGCTAACCCAGAAAAATAAACTGCAGAACATGGTTCGTAACTCATAAACAACACAACAAAACCCTAGAAAATAGAATGTTGTTCGTCAGCAGAAATCGCAGAGCATTTTCTCTCACCTTCTTCGTCAGATCTCTTTGCCTCCTCTTCAGCTTCATGTTAACCCTCGAACGAAACCTTAAAAAAAACTGTCTCATCTTGTAGAAGAAAAGGCTGAGAGAGAGAGAGTGACGGCGATTGCGAGAATCATCCAACTTTATTTACGATATATAATATATATATATATATAAATCATATTTCTTTTTTCTTTTACTTTCCTACAAATCAATCTTTAAGTTTTTTTCTAACTTATTAGGAGGAAATTGAGAATCATCCAACTTTATTCATAAGGGTTTATCTTCTTACAAAGTTTTGGTAAATTATTATTATAATGATTATATATGATTTATGTTGTTAGAGATGAATGAAAACATTCTAAAATCTATGCTAGTTTTTATTTATTCGAAATTATATATGAATTAAAAGGGAGAAACCAAAATATAGATCTTAATAAATACAAATCTGGAAACACATTAATTAATTTTCCAAAAACTAAAACTGGTTAATGATCTCTTCAGGAAAGGCAAAAGGTTCATCATCCGCACCCAAATTGATATTTTGGACGCTTTGCGCAAATTGTCAACCATTTTCGCTAGAATGTGACAGAAACGAAGTGGGTAAAAATTTGCAAGCGCTATTGAAAGGGGTTGTGTACTTTTTTTTTTCTAAGAATGTAAATATTCATTAAAATGAAAAAGTTTAGGTTTTACAAGATTTATTAAACCTAACGATTTGGTCTCATAACAAAAAAAGATTTAAAACACGGAAGCAAAAACATATTCGAAATTCAGTCCATCGACATAAGCAATTAAGCTCATGAGTCAGATGAAGTGAAACGATCTTGGAGTTTCTCGAAAATGAATCCCTGAGGAAGTGAAGAAAGGAGAAGCAACTTGACCTGAAGGTGCTAACAAAACTCCACAGGATGGAAGCCTTTCAATGGCAGCCCGGGAGTTGTGTAGTTTGAAGATCCGTAAATTTTCGTATAAATAAGCCATTCTTTGTAACCACTGAATGAGCATCACATTGCATCGTGGATCACAACATGGAGATAGCCGCCTGGGAGAGAGTGGGGTAGAAACGAGCCACTTCGCCGGAAAAACTGCTGAAAACCGTCACCGAAATGGTGAGGAGAAACCGATGAAAAACTGTTCAAAAATAACCTTTTTGTTGGTTATTTTTATTTTATCTGAAAACAAATTCCGCAAAAATAAATGTGTTGGAATATAATGGTTTTGTCGTATATTTGAATAGATAACACCAAGTCACTGATAATGGTAGAGCTACAATATACTATATTTTCTCCATAAAACTACATTTTGGCATTCTGTTTATTTTCCCGCGTTGGCACATGGCCTCCACCATTATCGAGCCGACCCTAAATTTTCTAATTATTTGAATGACCAAATAATTACTTTAAATAAATTGAATAGATAATAACAACATACATGTATTTTTTGAAGTTAATAAAACTACATAATTCGGTGATCTAGTTGATTCTTAAATGAGAAAACATTCACAATGTGACTTTGCAGCACATATATCATGGCGATTTAAAAATTCATAATATAATGAGTTTTTTCTTTTGAAAATAATATATTATTATAGTATAAAGTAAATTAATTTCTGTAAATTTTGTGAGACACGTAAAAAAAAGGGGTGATATGTCAACTTCAGAACATCTAAATTGGTTTGCCTCACGTACAAATGTTTAGCTATTTCAGGAAAAATTACCCAAAAATTGGTTTCTTTATTTGGATTGTGTATTGAGCCAAGTTCAATGGGACGGACCATTTAGTAATCCAAATGTGGATAACAATAGTACATAGCTCAATGCCAGTTTATATCTGTTCCTATATCCAAACAGAACAAGTTTTATTTATGTTTCTATACCCAAACACTCCAAAAATCTTTCCACTAAATCCAACACATGCGACCGGTATGACTTCCCTAACAAGTCACTTGTTTCTTTTTCATCTGTCCTCCTAAAACGGACAAGCGAGCTATAAGCGAAAATTAATATAGAAAAAAACGTCAATCGATAGAGAGAATTAATAGACCGTTCGATTAACTATTAATGGGTCCTACTAAAAAGTTACGATACAGATCTTCTCGTTTAGGTGCACCTCCTTACAGCTTAATTCTCCCCTATGTCCTTGTCTATAAAAAAGGAAACAAACCTACGGATGCTCTCCTTCTTCACATAGATTAATCGTGTTTAGTTTCTTGTCTCCGTTTTTCGTGAGGAAGAAGACGAGAGAGAAAGCAATCGGAGGAATCTGTAACCGATTAAGATCTCAATTTAGGTTGTTGATTTTTTAAGGGTTAATTTAGTTTTTTTTTTAATCATGTCGGATGCGTATTGTACGGATTGTAAGAAGGAGACGGAGTTGGTGTTCGATCACTCAGCCGGAGACACCCTTTGCTCTGAGTGTGGTCTTGTTTTGGAATCGCACTCCATTGACGAGACCTCTGAGTGGCGTACCTTCGCTAATGAGTCTTCCAACAGCGATCCCAATCGTGTCGGTGGTCCCACCAACCCGCTTCTCGCCGATAGTGCTCTCACAACTGTCATTGCCAAACCCAATGGTTCCTCCGGTGATTTCCTGTCTTCTTCTCTCGGGAGGTGGCAGAATCGTAACTCCAATTCCGATCGTGGTTTGATTCAAGCGTTTAAAACCATTGCCACCATGTCTGAAAGGTAGTACGATTTGTGATTCCGTTTATTCCCTTTTGAGATCCCATTTTCAGATTGGGTTGGAATTTTTTACAAAATTGAAAACTCTTAGGTCACGTAAATCTTACGAAGACATGGTTGATGCAAGTAGTTTTTCGTTTGGAGATTGGTTTTGTTTGGACTTGCTTTGATTGATCACGCAATTTTAGTTATTGGGATCTTGTTGACGGATTCACCTCTTGGATAATTGTTCTCTTTCATTACAGAAAAATTACTCGTTTGAGAAACCACATTGTCAATTGTAGAACAAAAGACGGTTCCTTTGTAATGTTTCATTGAGAGTTTTTTCTTTCCTTGTAGTATTGATGCGTTTATCTCGTTGTTGTGTTTGTCTGTACTTAAAGAACCATCGGCACATGATCATTATGTTGTTACTGCTGTTGGTTGAGAGTGCTTGTTTACATTGCCAGATTCATGTTCTGCTGCTGTGTGTACATTATTACCCGTGTGAGAATACTCACTTGTTGATATTTTTTCCAGGTTGGGACTTGTTGCGACAATCAAGGTAAACTTGTTCGTCTTTGTTAATCTTGTGTGGTAACTTCATAGCCTGATTATTTATTAGTGGGACTTATTTGTCAATATGTGCGATTGGAGCATATCATTTACAGCTTTGGTGGTCTTTTGTTATATGTAGGATCGGGCTAATGAGATATATAAGAGGTTGGAGGATCAAAAGTCAAGCAGGGGAAGAAATCAGGATGCACTTTATGCAGCCTGTCTGTACATTGCCTGTCGACAAGAGGACAAGCCACGAACTATTAAGGGTACATTTCAAAGATTTTTCATTTGAGAGAGTCTGGTTACCTCTTGATATAGTTTTTCCATAAGTCAATCAAACTCCTGAACCTTGTGAATAGAAATTTGCGTTATTGCCAATGGGGCGACAAAGAAGGAAATTGGACGAGCAAAAGACTACATTGTTAAAACATTGGGACTGGAGACTGGTCAGTCTGTGGAATTAGGCACTATACACGCTGGTGATTTTATGGTGAGTTTGTCTAAACCTTTATAAATTTTGTTGCTGATACCAGAACCTAGCGTGTGCTTTAATCCGAATGTGATACTGTTGATTTTTGGTGGCTGCATTGTCTTCGCGGTTTCATAGCTCTCTACTTGCTGATACTGCAGAGAAGGTTCTGCTCTAACCTTGGAATGTCTAACCATGCGGTTAAAGCTGCTCAGGAAGCTGTGGCAAAATCTGAGGAATTTGATATAAGGTACATTTCAATTATTTCCCCCAATATGGGAGCGAGATAGGCACAACAGAACTTAAAGATCTCTATTTGGGATCTTGCAGGAGGAGTCCTATATCAATAGCAGCAGTTGTTATTTATATCATAACTCAGCTTTCTGCTGACAAGAAGACTCTCAAAGGTTTGTCTTTTTTCTTTTTCTTTTCGGCATTGATTCGAGTAAAGAGTTATGAATAAACCTTAGAATGATTAATATTTGGGATGCAGATATATCGACAGCGACAGGAGTAGCAGAAGGGACAATAAGAAATTCATACAAAGACTTGTATCCACATCTTTCAAAGATAGCACCAAGTTGGTATGCCAAGGAAGAGGATCTCAAAAACCTCTCAAGTCCTTGAAATTCTTTCTTTATTCTTCTATGCAATAGAGATCTATCTATATATCTACATTGAGGAAGATACAAAGCAATTATTCTCTCCACTGGAGAGGCTTTTGGATTCTTTCAATCTTTTTTGGAGTTCTTTCTTAAGATTCTTGTAATGCGTTAAACACTTGAAAAAGAATATTAAAGATTCGTAATTGTAAGAAAGTATTTTTTTGTTCCTCAATCTTACTCCCCATGCGTTTACTCGCAAGGTGGAAAAAAAAACAGGCGAGGAAGACACGCTAAATAGCTCATTCTAAAACTTAACCACCTTGAAAAATAAACAGAAAATAAACAAAAATTTTGAAAGTTGCCCAAATTTTTTTTGGAGAAAGAATGGCACTCTTATGAATATTGCGCCATCTTGATAATCTCAAAGAGAGCATTGATAGTCTATCTTGTTGATTTATTGAGTATATAATCTATTTAAGAAAAACAAAAGTGTATATTGACAATAAAATTTACAGAATCTTTGTCAAAGTCCAACATGAAGGATATAATGCTCATTTAACATATAAAATTAAGGTACTTGTTATGTAATACATCTACACATTTTTTTGTGTTTAAAAATGTAATTAAATCAATAAACTGAAATTAACTAATATAATAAAAATGCTGAGGAAAACTAGAGTAATTAGTAATAGACTAATAGATGTATAACTCGGTATTAATAAGCGAAGCCAGTAATTTCGGCATGAAAGAATAAAAACATAAAACAACTAAACAAAATAATCAAAAAGTTTAAATCCCAAAAACCCTCTCTTTGCTTCTCCGACTGCGTAGCTCGATTCCAAGCTCAATGGCGAACGACCAAGAGATGAGTGGTTGGACTGATCTTCTCCATTCTTCATCGAAGCTTTTGGAGCAAGCTGCTCCTTCGTCTCAGTTTCCTCCTCTTCAGGTTCTTCCGTTTTCCATTGTTTTTTCTTTTCTCCTGCGATTTTCCGCCGGTTTCTCCTGATGCTTTGATGTTCAAGATCTAAGATTAGTACGATTGATTCGTGTCTGTATTACTATCAGAGAAATTTAGATCAATTGGAAGCGTTATCGAAGAAGCTCAAGGCTAAAACCCTAAGGAACGAAGCTCCTTCTCAGTCTATTGCTGCCACTAGGTAATCCCGTTTTTAATATCTCTTCAATTTTATTATCTCAACCATTTGGTATTGTGTTGTGTATACCAAAATCTAGTGGTAATTTGGGTGGGAAAATGAAGTTCTCCAATGTCCCAGGGCCAGAAATTTTTTGAAATGTATTGAGTTCATTCTTCAGCTTCCAAAGCAAACTATGATTCTGTTGTTTTTATTTTTGTTTGGATAATTTAGACTACTCGCACGGGAGGGAATCAATGCAGAGCAACTAGCTCGTGATCTCAAATCTTTTGAGTTGAAGGTGAAGGTTTTCTTATTCTATTATTCATCTTAGCTTATTCTACTTATTCTGTGCTTGAAGGATTACTTTGTGTATTGGTATGTTTTGCTTTGAGATACGAAAGTACTATATGATTAGTAGTTTTCTTTTTACTTGAGGTGAAACATATTTCATATGTGGTCAAACGAATCTCCTTCTTTAATTGTCTTAGCAAATGATTTATGACCACTTTGTTGCTTTATGACCAAGCCTTTGGCCGTTTATTGGTGTTGTAAGGCGTTGGAGTCCTTCCTTTTTATGCTTACACATCTCTCAGCTTGCCGTCTGCTTTTCAAATGTGACTATTCTTTGTGCCATTACGTGATGTTTTCTTTCTTTTAATACTCTTAAAAGACAACATTTGAGGATGTGTTCCCCGCTGAGGCGACGAGCGTTGAAGAATACCTGCAACAGGTACTTCTATTCCTCCAAGCTTTACTATTTATATTATTATATTGTTGATTGTCTTGGCGAAGATTGGCTGATATGTATTTTTTGTTTGTTTGTTTTGGCTTAGGTTCATGAAATGGCTATGGTATCAGCTATACAGGAAGCTCAAAAGGATAATGTTCGAAGCTTTAATGACTACATGATGAAAGTGCTCGAGGTTTGTATTCTGGTTGGCCAAATTTCAATGTATTATTTTATCCATCACTTTTTTTTTCCTCCTAGCCTTTTGTTTCTTCTTGTTATACTTTTGCATACAAAGAAATGATAAGTCAGTAGCTGTGTAAAACAGAGGCGTGTATTTTGTTCTTTCATACTTAAAAAGTTGTCTATACGGATTGTACTACTATGCATTATAGGAGAATTTTCTTGGATGTGGATGGTTTGCTTAATTATATATTAGAAGGATTAGGATGCTGATTTCTTAATATTGGATGTGAATCTGACTTCATAGGAAGATTGGAGAAAAGAAAAACGTGACTTCCTTCAGAGTCTCAGTAGAATATCAATGCTACCTAAAACGAATATGATTGATACAAGCAGAGAGGCTCATGCTGGTCAACTAGTGCCGGTGGCTTCAAGTCCTCGAGTATCTTCAACACCAGGCAAAGAAATTGTGGCTCTGGCTAACATACCAATTCATGAGAAAAAAGCATATGTCTATGGAGAGGTTGTGAAGAAGCTTAATACTTCAAGGGAACGAGGCTTGCCATTTAAAGTATGGATTTCCTACACCCTGTCTTAAAACTTAGTACTGGTTCACTTTTACTTGAAATCCTGTTGATAAGTGTAGCTGAAAAATATTCATTTTCCTTAACTACTTTTAGAATTAGAAGTCAAGCTAGAATTGTTATAACTTTTCGTTCAGTATGCACTCTACCTTTCATGCAGCAGCTGTGAAAATTGGCTACTCTCATTTTGTGGGTATGCTTTCTACTGATCCCAATTCTTACTTTTGTATAGCCTGCTATGTGTTTTAAGGACGCTTATGATACTCTTGGTCCTGAGGTAACTCGCGGAAAATCAGTCAACATGCAGAAAATATGGCAGCTTGTTCAGGTAATCATTTGACCGGAAAGTATATCTTCCAGCCAACCACTGTCTAAGGATTGTTCTTATCTTTCTGCTTTTCTTAAATTCATGCAAATGATTTCCGATTGTTGACAAATCTTTTTCAGGCAATAACAGGTGAAGATTCAGCAGTTCGACAGGGTGTTTCAAAGAGGATGTCCCTCGCGATAGGTGCAAGACATCATTTACAACGTGGGCATGAAAAATTTATAATGGACACAATTCAAAGTCACCCTACACAAGTATTCATTTCTCTCTCTCTCTCTCTCTCTCTCTTTTGTTTACTTAATAATAACAGCTCAACATGTGAATGTCAATGCACATTTTGATTACCCTCTACTTCAAATGGTTGGATACTGTCTGAAAAGGTTCCATAATCTTTCAATCCTTTTCAACAGTGTTGGCAATCATTGTGACATGTTTCTTGCTTTTTTAATCTTGTTCTAGGCTGCTCTTGGTGGATCTGTTGGAAATTTGCAAAGAATTCGTGCTTTTCTTCGGGTTAGTGTCCCAGACTTGAAAGAGCTTAACATGCAGAAAATTGTTCACAGGGCTGTGTAGCTTTCTTATTTCTTGTTTTCTATACTCCACAGATTCGTTTGAGAGACTATGGAGTTTTAGATTTCGATTCAGCTGATGCTCGTAGGCAGCCTCCTGTTGATACTACTTGGCAACAGGTTTGGATTATTTCTCTCGTACTTTGAATTTTAAACTTTTTTATGACCATATGATTGAGATATAGAGATTTACATTGTGTACCTGAAATGAATGGTATCTATCTCTTAAACCACAGATATATTTTTGCTTGCGAACTGGGTATTATGAGGAGGCTAGGGAAGTTGCTCGGTCAACTCGTTCATCTCAGCAATTCGTACCACTGGTAGATTTACTTTAGATATTAATATATTATACAAGGTTTCTGGAATCAGCTCTTAATGTTACATTTCCTTTTTGCAGCTAACAGAGTGGATTACCACAGATGGTATGGTGGCTGCAGAGTCTGCAGCTATTGCCTCAGAAGAATGTGAGAAAATGCTAAGAATGGGTGACCGGTTGGGTCGAACTGCATATGACAAGAAGAAACTTCTACTCTACACTATCATTTCTGGTTCCCGTAGGCAAATTGAGCGTATACTGAGGGACCTGTCTACACTCTTCAACACAATTGAAGATTTCTTATGGTTCAAATTATCATGCATAAGAGACGTCACTGGTGGATCTTCATCTGTGGTCCTGAATGATGGCCTCGCGCCGTATAGTTTAGATGATCTTCAGGCTTATCTCAATAAATTTGAGCCTTCATACTACACTAAGAATGGGAAGGACCCCTTGGTATATCCATATGTTTTGCTTCTCAGCGTTCAGTTGCTACCAGCTATCATGCACTTATCCAAAGAAGCAGGAGACGGAGGGTATAATATTGATGCTGTTCATATAGCTATAACTCTAGTGGACCATTCCGTTTTATCTGAAGGCTCTGGGACTGGCCACAAACTCAGTGTGATGGATTCTAATGCTGAGGCATCTAGCATGATCAGGCAATATGGGTCCATGTTTTTGCATCACGGAGACCTCCAAATGACGGTAGAATATTATGCACAAGCTGCTGCTACTGTAGGTGGGGGGAAATTGGCTTGGTCTGGACAATGTAATATGGATCAACAGAGGCAGAGAAACTTAATGCTGAAGCAGTTACTGACTGAGATTCTGCTTCGAGAAGGTGGTATTTACTTTTTGCTTGGGGCAAGAGGTTCTGGTGAAGAAGGTCAGCTTGGAAGATTTTTCCCTGATTCTAGATTGAGACAACAGTTCTTGGTGGAAGCTGCACATCAATGTCAAGAAGCTGGATTATATGACAAAGTAAGTAACTTCTCATTTACATTGTGATATGTGTAGGAAATAGAAATGGATTTTTATAGATGATAGGACTGGAAATACAAAGAACCTGAGGAATTTGATAATGGAGCTCCTCCCACTCCCCCTAAGACTCACCACCAAATACTCGATAACACTTTCTAACTCTCTTAGACAATATATATAGATATAGACTAGAGAGATAACCTAAACAAACCATGGTTTACTCTCACAATAACCCTTACTTTAGTAACTAGTAATAAACCTTTTAACCCTCTAAGTCACTGCTTGTATCACATTGTTTGGAGCTTTAAGTCTTTTAATAGAGCTTTCACCATGTTTTCCATCTTCTCAGTCCATAGAGATACAGAAGAGAGTGGGTGCATTTTCGGCTGCGTTGGAGATTCTAAACAAGTGTCTATCTGAAGCCATTTGTTCTCTTGCCCGTGGAAGGTTGGATAGTGAAAGCCGAACATCAGGGCTTATTCTTGCGGGAAATGATATTCTTCAGACTTACAAATATTACCCTGAAGTGAGGTATTATATCATTGCAGGCTAGAGGTCATTAATCTATTTTGCTTTAAGTTGAAAATGTGTTTAACGGGTTTTGTTTTCATTTTCCACTCACAGCCTCCAGGAAAGAGAGCGAGTGATGGAACAAGAAACAATACTAAGAGAGCTCGAGGCAATACTATCGATCCACAAGTTGGGTAGATTAGGCAATCATCTGGATGCGTTGAGGGAAATTGCAAAACTTCCATTTCTTAATCTTGATCCAAGAGTGCCAGATGCAACCGCTGATGTGTTCCAGAGCGCATCTCCTTACTTCCAGACTTGTGTGCCGGACTTGCTCAAAGTTGCTCTGACGTGTTTGGACAATGTCCCTGATACAGATGGATCAATTCGTGCCATGAGATCCAAGGTACATTTATGAACAAAAGCAAATTTGGTTGAGTCTGTTACAGTCATGAAAGTTGAGTCTCTGATTGCTTTGCGCAGATTGCTGGGTTTCTTGCAAGCAACACGCACAGGAACTGGCCTCGTGACTTGTATGAGAAGGTGGCTCGAAGCTTTTGAATGGGCTTATTTTCCAAGTGTTCACCTCTTGCTTTTAAAACGGATATGTTAATGTGCTTTTAAAACGGATATGCTAATCTGCTTTTAAAACTCCAGACACAAAATCTAAGTGGCATGTGTAACATCAGCATGAATAACATTTGCGTGTTGTGCAGCGTACCTGTTTAAAACATGATTAAGGCAGCAGAACAAACAAGAAAAAGAAATAAAAACCATGCACTTGAATCTTAAGAAAACAGAGCAAAGCCCCTGCTTTCGATGTGGCTTTTATAGCGCCTTACAAGGTTCAGTTAAACAAGAACAGAGACAAATAAGGAAGTACTGTTAACCGAGTGAGTGGTGGGGTTTGTTTCGGTTATTAACTAGCAGTACAAAATCAAATCAAACTAGTCTAAACATTTTACAAAAATAAACATAAAACTAGACCGGAAAATGATAGTTTAAATAATCATAAATTATTATTAGTGTTTTATATTATATTTATTTTCTGTTTTTAACATTTTATTTATTATTGTTATATATAGTTCTGGATTAACATTTTTTGCGGAATCCGGATTTCCAGAATTCCCGCGGTTTGATATATTTCCTATATTTCAAAGGTCATATAGGTATATTCTTCATTTTTGTCATATGGCGATTAGTCATCTAATTAACTTTAATTTTTTTAATGTTTAATAATTTTAAAGTTCAAAACATTTTGCTCTCACCATATCATCGGGCAAATGGAGAGATTGGGTAACGAGTAAACGTTAATCACTGACATTGACAACAAAATATTTATCCGTGTTTACGCATTATTTTGTCTATACGTGCACCCTCAACAATCATGTGGCAGATGCATTTAAATTGGTGGGTCCACTAAATAAAATGAGTAATCGAATACAACATTCACGTCTCCCGCAGTATACATCTGTCATATGACTTATCTCCTATTTATAGAGTAATTATAATTGGTTTTTATGATTGTAAATAAATATATAAGGAAGATGTTGTTTTTGATTCTAAATTTATTATTAGCATTAGAATAATAATTAAAAATTCGGTTGAAAAGTAAATATATTGAGACATAGTAAAATATTGACCAAATTTAAAAGACATGCACACGTGCTTTCAACCGGGTTACAAATTTCATCTGATCATATAATTTTTAGATCAATGTGTTTTGCTACATATATTCTACACTGTTTTACTTTTTAATCGTTTTTTTTATTTTATCTTGAAATTAATTTATTTTAATAGCATTTTATGTAATATAACACATAAAAATTGGTTATTTCTTTTCAATATCGCCCAAATAATAGTATATATATTATAATTTGTATTAACAATAATAGAATATAAATTACAAAATCTTTAAAAATTATGGCATACCAACTAAATCATTTATGTATTATTGATCATCTTCTAACAAACTCATAACATAACATACATCTTTGTTATATTTTACATGTGGAATTGAGAAACTTGGATAGAGAGTATCTGTATCTCTTGCTGAAGAAGTTCCTTCAAGTGAACTGCCCATCAGGGAAAAGATCTTTGGAGAAAATCGTTATGCTGAGAAACCAGCCAGACCCTTCTTTATGTTTGTTTGGGAAGCGCTTCAAGACATTACCCTTCTCATCCTTATGGTCTGTGCTGTAGTATCAATAGGCGTGGTTGTTACCACAGAAGGATTTCCAAGGGGAATGTATGATGGGACGGGGATTTTGCTAAGTATACTCTTGGTGGTCATGGTTACTGCTATCAGTGACTACAAGTAATCTTTTCAGTTCAGAGACTTGGATCGAGAGAAGAAGAAGATTATTGTCCAGGTTACCAGAGATGGGAACAGACAGGAGATCTCCATTCATGACTTGGTCGTTGGAGATGTGGTTCATCTATCTATTGGGGATCAAGTTCCAGCTGATGGGATTTTTATATCTGGATACAACTTGGAGATAGACGAGACGAGCTTATCGGGTGAGAGCGAACCATCACATGTGAATAAAGAGAAGCCTTTTCTGCTTTCAGGAACAAAAGTTCAAAACGGTTCTGCAAAAATGCTGGTGACAACAGTTGGAATGAGGACAGAGTGGGGAAAGTTGATGGAAACGCTGGTTGATGGTGGAGAAGATGAGACTCCTCTGCAGATGAAGCTAAATGGGGTTGCAACAATTATTGGTAAGATTGGTTTAAGCTTCGCGGTGCTTACGTTTGTGGTATTGTGCATAAGGTTTGTCTTTGCGAAAGCAACGTCTGGTAACTTCACCAACTGGTCATCTGAAGATGCACTTACGCTGCTTGACTACTTTGCTATTTCTGTAACTATCATTGTCGTTGACGTACCTGAGGGTTTTCCCCTGGCGGTGACCTTAAGTTTGGCATTTGCTATGAAGAAGCTGATGAGTGACAGGGCACTTGTGAGGCATCTTGCTGCATGCGAGACTATGGGTTCTGCTACTTGCATCTGCACTGATAAGACAATAAGACACGTACCTTAACTACTAACCACATGGTGGTGAACAAAGTATGGATCTGTGATAAGGTTCAGGAGAGGTAAGAGGGAAGTACAAAAAGCTTTCAGTTGGAACTACCAGAAGAAGTTCAGAGTATTCTTTTGCAGGGGCTATTTCAGAACATTGGTTCTGAAGTCGTTAAGGATAAAGATGGAAACACTCAGATCCTAGGATCCCCGACAGAAAGAGCAATACTTGAATTCGGTTTGCTTTTAGGTGGTGACTTTGGCACGCAGCGTAAAGAGCATAAGATACTCGAGATTGAGCCGTTCAATTCAGACAAGAAGAAAATGTCTGTTCTTATAGCTCTTCCTCGAGGTGGCGCACGGGCTTTCTGAAAAGGTGCATCTGAAATAGTGTTGAAGATGTACGAGAATGCTGTGGATTCGAATGGAGACGCCGTTCCACTGACTGAAGAACGTATTACAAATATCTCTGATGTCATAGACGGTTTTGCCTCAGAGGCTCTGAGGACTCTCTGCCTGGTTTACAAAGATCTAGATGAAGTTCCCGGTGGAGATCTCCCTGACGGTTGTTGGAATCAAGGATCCAGTAAGCCCAGGTGTTAGGGAGGCCGTTAAGACTTGTCAAGCTGCTGGAATAACCGTTCGCATGGTTAGTGGTGATAACATAAGCACAGCTAAAGCAATTGCAAAGGAATGTGGCATATTTACTGAAGGAGGTTTAGCTATAGAAGGTTCACAATTCCGGGATTTGCCTCCTCATGAAATGATGGCCATTATTCCCCAAATTCAGATTCTTGGACATGGTTAGATAGAATGAATTGTTATCTTTCACCTGTCTTTAGAAAAATGTCAAACTTGTTTCTGCCTTGAGGTAATGGCTCGGTCTCTGCCATTGGACAAGCATACTTTAGTCAGCAACTTAAGGAAAATTGGAGAGGTGGTTGCAGTGATTGGGGACGGGACAAACGATGCTCCTGCATTGCATGAGGCTGACATTGGACTTACAATGGGAATAGCTGGAACAGAGGTAAACCCTAATTATAATGGTAAATCAGAAAACCCCCTGGGATTAACGTTTCCTGGATACACAGGTTGCAAAAGAGAATGCTGATGTGAGCATAATGGACGATAACTTTAAAACAATAGTGAATGTGGCTAAATGGGGACGTGCTGTGTATATAAACATTCAGAAGTTTGTTGAGTTCCAGCTAACTGTTAATGTCGTCGCTTTGATTGTCAACTTCCTCTCTGCTTGCATCACAGGTAATCAAAAACATTCAAACACCATCTTCTCCTTTTGTTTGGTCATATATTGTAACCTTTCTTTCGGTTTCTTTTCCAGGATCTGCTCCACTCACTGCTATGCAACTGCTTTGGGTTAACATGATCATGGACACACTCGGTGCATTGGCTCTTGCAACAGAACCTCCCAATGATGGTTTAATGAAACGTCAACCAATCGCTAGAACCGCTAGCTTCATCACCAAAAGCATTTGGAGAAACATTTCCGGTCAAAGCATTTACCAGTTGATAGTCTTGGGAATTTTCAATTTCGCAGGCAAATCTCTTCTCAAACTCGATGGCCCTGACTCGCCGTTCTTAACACAATCGTCTTCAACTTCTTCGTCTTTTACCAGGTACTACTCTCAAACAAAATCTGTTCGCAGTTCTTATATAAGGAATAAGTAAGATGAGAATCAAAATGGTATGTAAAATCAGGTATTCAATGAGATCAATAGCCGCGAAATAGAGAAGATAAATGTATTCAATGGAATGTTCAATAGCTGGGTCTTCACAGGCGTAATGACTGTGACCGTAGTCTTTCAAGTGATCATAGCGGAGTTTCTTGGAGCATTTGTTAGAACCGTTCCACTGAGCTGGCAACATTGGTTACAATCGATCTTGATAGGATCATTGAGCATGATTGTAGCCGTCATCCTCAAATGCATACCGGTTGAGTCTTGTCACCATCCCGATGGGTACGACCTGCTTCCTTCTGGTCCCTTTTCATCCAACTCTGCCTAATACCGTGTCTATGTTCATCTTCTTTTTGTTTGTTATCCGGTTAGTATTTCTCAAATATGTAAGTTTTCTATTTTGCTTATTTCATATTTGGATACTAGTACAAATTCTTATTTTTGCTACGAATCTAATTTTTTTGTTCCACTCCAATCCTCTATACGAACTTGCGGTTGTAATGTGATTATCTCGCTGATGTTATTAACGTTGGTCTTCTAGAGAAACAATCGAGTTTCACTGCAATCTCAGATTAACAACTTTAGCTCCAAGGTAAGTGGAGCTCAAGCTAGTAGAGAGTAACTTGTGGAAAACTGATAGCGAGGAGACCTGAAAAGAGTCTATAAACCGTATGTTATCTATCAAATGTAAGTTGAAATTTCATTTAATACTAGATACATATCTTTAGTTGTAACTTATACAATTGCAACATCTATTAAGTATGTCCTATATTATCATTTTTTTTCCTTGTACAGTAGGTGAGTCTATAATTATATTTGAATGCCTACGTAAAATGCGTGTACGGTGTACTTTGAATTTTAAAACCGGAATTACAATTTATTCTCTGGAAAACATATATTTTTTCGATACTTTTAATTCATATTTTGTTAAAAGTGAAAACATCGTCACGCGGATGAAATCTTTGGAGCAAGCAATAACCGTACGGACGTCATTATCAGATGTCAAGCTCAATAGGAAAATAAAAATAAAATAAAAAAGAAGCGATCACCGAAGTTTCGCGGGACCCATAAGTCTTCCTCTTTATTACGATTTTGCCATCCGAGATTTTATTACGACTCATCATAGTTTCCTAGCCGTCCGATGGAAAAGCAATCATCTGAGAGCGTACAAATGACGACCAAAAGAAAGTCAACAGATCTGACGGTTGAGAATCGGTTAACTAAGTGGTCCCCATGAGTTCTAAAACGGCTAAACGGGAAACACTTTTTCCCCTCCACGCGCCTCCGTTGGTTCACCGTTTAAACGGACCTTTCTGTTTTCTCTCTCTCTACACTCTACTCTATATTGCAGAGTGTTCGTCGCTTTCACTGCCAGCCTTTTCTCTTCTCTCTTCTCTCTTCTCTCTTTCTTCACTAAATTCTCTCGCCGACCTTCTCCGAACCCTAGAAAAACGCTTAATCTCCGGAAGATCCATCGGTAAAGCTATCTCTTTACCGTCATTTCAGTGGAATTGTTTTCCGGTATGGTTAGAGACTTTACTGTTCTGTGCTTGGTTGGTGATAATTGCTTCGGAATTATAAAATGTGAGGAAAAATGTTGGTTTTTGTTTACAGGATGAATTATGCGGCTTACCGTTGTGACCAGCATGGATGATGATGATGATCTCTGGGGTCCGCCACTTGGTAATTTGGTTGAATCAATTGTGCTCTTATGTTTTTTTACTGTTTGTTCTTGTCTTGTGACTGATGCAAAGTTGTGTTTTTTTTTTGGTTAGTTGTGCAAGACGATACTTTTCGTAAGCAAACCATGCGTGGTTGTGAATTTTGGTTTGATTGCAGAACAGGTAATGGTGGATTTGTTAATTGTTTTGATTTTCTGTATTTCTTCGCTGTGATTCTCTTTTGAGAATAATCGTTTGTTGCTTTTAGATGTGCTCGAAGAAAAGTTTCAGAACGAAAAATATTGTGAGCTAGTGTGGCGGATTTTGAACGAGAAGAAGCAAGATGTTGAAATCGATGAGGTTGACAAGGATTCGGTTTCGATTCAAAATGATATGGTTTCCTCTGGTAATGGTGATTCTGTAGGCTCTTCTGATTCGGTAAGAGACTTTACTGATAATATATTCACAGTTTGATTAGGACTTGATACTTTGTTATGTCTTATACAGGACAAGACTCTCAGTGTTATTCTTCCAGATGCTGATACAAGTTCTGCAAACTCGGTTATTGATGAGGATGAAAACACATCTAGTATCAGCGATGCTCAAACTATTGAGACCAGAGATTCTAGTAACCATACTGAAGAGATTGAGCTAGAAACAAGATTGAGGCCTCAGGAGACATCAGCTAATGGTCCACTAACAGTTGAGGTCTGAATCCGTTGTCATGCATCCATGGGAATCTTGTTTCATACAACTTTTTTTTTTTGTTATTCTAAAGACCCAAATGAGCAGCCTCGGATATTTGTAGTGAAATGCTGTGTTTTTCAATGATGGACAGGTTGCGGAAGATGTAGATACCTCTTCTAGCCCTGTGTTGGCAAGCAAGATTGAGGAAGCTGAAGAACATTCTTGTTCATCCTTGGTTACTGACCAAGTCTTCGATCCTATAAAACAAGCCCCCGAGAACAAATCTTCGTCTGCTATAAGCCGAGAGAATACTGGAGGTTCCACTTTGAGTCCATTGCTTTTAGAGACCAGAGAGAAGGTGAGAGAAAAGGCTAATGCTACAAACAAAGATGGAGAAATACTCAAGGATCATCAGCAAAACGATGGCTTGCAAGATATCGTAACTGCTTCTGAGCCTTTTACCACAGAGTCTCTCTTAGATTTGTGTGATGAACCGGACAAAGGCAGAGAAACGCCATGTGATGAGAGAAGCAAAAAAATTCATCTTGAAGCTGTGAAGACTGTTGTTAAAGACGAGCTGATCATAAAATTGCTTACTGAGGCTAGAGAAAAGGCAGAGAGTAAAACATTGTTGAATCCTGGGTCAGCCCTAATAAAGAAGAGGCAGAGGGATGATAAAGCCATGAACACAAATTTTATCAGAAACACCAAGAAGAAAGTACAGGGTGAAGCTGGTGAACTTAATATTGATCTAGTTACAAACTCGGCCCAGTCAAAACCTGAGATCACCAGGGGTTCAAGTGTTCCAACACAGCATGCAGATTCATTATTGGATTCGGTAGACGGAATAAGCCAGAGAGGTGGACGTATTGTAAGTGACTCAGTGATAGCGTTATCAACAAGTGAGTTGAAGAACAAGACAGGCAAGGAATTAAGAAGCATAGCAAAGGAGCTGAAAGTAACACATTACTATAAGCTCAAGAAAGAAGATCTGATTCAACGGTTAACCAGGCAACTAAACCCCAGCTAACCGATTGTACAAAGCAGAGAATGGAGTCATAACCGATCTCACTGGTATAGTTAACGTTAGACCTTACAGGACATCCTTCTCTTTGTTTCTTTGACTCTATGGAAAAACCACTGGCTTTAGAGTGCAGCGTTTCAGAATAGTCCAAAGTAGAATGCTTATTGGGTTAATGAAGTTGATATTTGCTTAGTAAAAATGTGTTTTCTTTCTTATAGTAAATTATTTGAGCAAATAACGCTCATTGATAAAGAAAAGCAAAAAGATACAGTACAAGGATTGTATTGACTCAAACTGAACAAGAATCCATTTAAGACATGACAGATGTGAAACTATCCCTTCTCAATGAAACCAACACGCAGCATCAACAGCTTGCACAAGTAATTTATGTTGCATCTCTTCGTAGTCAGATCCAACAAGTTTGGGTTATACAAGCCATGACTGACTAATCAAGGCTGACCAAGAAGAGAAGGCCTGTAGAATGCATGGCTCTGTGCAATCTCAATACGGTCTCTGGGATCATTCAATGTTTCGTCCCTTAATGCTTGCAGAATAGCTTGTGTTGATTGTTCTCTGCAAAATTGAACAGAATTCATTAGAGGATCGAAGAAGCAAATAATGATTCAACGTCTCACAAAGTCCAAGACATTCATGAAAACTAGAAATCTGACTGACCAAAGTTCAAACTTTTTTTGGAAGATTAGAAACTTTCAGATTTCATATTTACCTTGTGATGAGTATCTTGTAGAGTGTCTTCAAAATAGGACATGATTCTACAGGAGCTATAGGTTTCTTCACTTCAGAGGGCAATATGCTTAAGCTTGACTGACTAAGCAATTGGTAAAATGCTCCCACTGCAGAAACACCCTATTCAACAAAAATCCCACATTCACATAAGCAATCTAGATACCAAAAAGTTTCAAACTTCTTTCAAGGCTTGTGGTCACTTATTAGGATTGAGTACCTGAATCATTCCCTTCCCGCTTATACTATCACCCATGTCTCTATTAATTTCCCCCTTTGCCAGCATTTGACCGTACCACGCATTACGCCCTTTTAATAAGGTCACATAAGTGTCAGCTAGCAAAGGCCCTGCAAGTTTTTCTGGCTCTTCTGCTAGTAAATGAGTTATAAATATCATCTCAGATGTACAATGAGCAAAATACACCGACTTGCTTGTAGCGCTCTCATTAGTGAGTGCCGCTACCATTCCTGAAACAAAACAAAATGAAAAGAATCAAAGCGCGAAACCCAAGAAAATCACTCAAATCCTTGTGTACACACAGAAACTTACCAGCTCCAATGGCATAGACATTCTTGAGACCTCCCATTACTTCATGTGTAACAAGATCACTATTGTCCCAAACAATAAAATGAGGTTGTCTTAAGAGCTTTGCTAGTGGTTTCCTCCATTTTTCAGCTCCACATATTCTAGCATTAGCATATTCCTTATTGTAAATTTCAGCAGCAATGTTCGGTCCACCAAGATACAGAACATTCTCAATCGGCACACCAGCTACCAAAACCACCAAAATCGAGAACCAATTTCAGAAAAACTAAGCAAGATTGTGTCAATAGATTCAATTCAAAAAGGAGCAAAATCAAGAAGAAGAAAGAAGCTTACTTGCTTGATGGATCATTTTTGTTGGAGTTATGATATGTGGAACTGGTTCAAGAGCAGTTTCAATACCCTTTGACAGAGAAATAATAATAGGAACCGTTATTCTCTCTTTCCAATACTTATTAATCTCTTCAAACACTTCTCGTGTTTCAGTTGAAGGCAATCCATTAACAACAATATCAGCATCCCACACAGCTTCTTGCAGATTTGTCACAACTTTAAGAGGGCAAAGTGGCGTATCGACCATGTTAAGACAGAACCCGTCTTTCAATATCTCATCCGCATAGAGTGTCCGATCACCAAGCCTTGCCTCGACATATTTCAGATAAGCGCAGCGTCTTATCAGTCTCCTCAAGATATCTTCCCTTGAATTGATCACTTCAAACAAATGTTCAGCAGTTGCTCTATCAACAGCTCTCCCAGCTCTTCTCCAAATCCTGATCTGAAACTTATCCCTGAAACTTCCATAGCTTTCTTGGAGAAGTGCTGAGAAAACACTTCCCCAAGCACCAGCACCAACACTTACAATCCTTAACGGATCTTTGTCTGATTTCCCAAAAAGACGACGAAAATCATCAAGTTTCTCCTCCAAATTTAGACCATTATGCTGAACAGACCCATTTGACAGCAGGCTCTTGGCCTCAATGCTTCCCACCATTTTCTCAATCCAAACCAAGAATTTAAACAAACCAAAGGCAAAGGCAATGAACAATGTCTAGAAATGATGTTCGTGAGGTTATGTAATCTCCACTATAGATTTATAAATGGGTTTGGATCATACAGAACAAAGAAATCAAGTAGGATTTGAAAACAGGAAAAGGAGAGTAACTTGAGCAATACCAATCAACCAACTCCTGATTCCCAAAAAGAATTTAGATTTTGTTGGTTCGCTAACTCAGATTTTCTCACCAAACGAATTTGAGTTGTTTTTGTGTTCTAGCTTCTTCTGTCATGTAAGCAAGGGGAAATCAAATAAAGCAGACGTTATTGCATATATATCAGAAAAATTCTTTAAATAGTAATGCTGAAACCTGACGAAATGCGGAGAAAATTCATAGAAAGACTATAGAATAAAATAAAGGAATTTTACGGGATACAATACAACTTTGTTAGCTCCGTCTTGAGTTGTTCATCCACCAAAAGAAGACTATTGAAGAAAAATTTTAAAAAATACAAGTCAAGAACAAACCTTTCGTGTCGGCAAATCATAAAGAATTAAGATATCAAAATCGTCTCCATATCAACTCATGAGAATTGCCAAATCAAGAAAGTAAAAAACGGATGAGAAAGATTTGGGAAAAATTCATAAAACTTGCATGCAGAAATGGGAAAATGATGAGTTAAATTAAATAGAGAGCAAAGATTTTGTACAAGGGAGAGGAATGGGACATAAGCATTGATGGGTACAGTTGAGGAAAAGGTGAGACTTTGTAACTTTATTTAATTTAAATTTGGTTATGGAAGGTGCCTAACTCGGGATACAGTCATTAATGGCTCAAGCAAAGATACTATATAACTCCATCTTTTTGTTGGTTCAGTCATCTTCCATTTTCTGGTTTGTGGATTCTCAATCTAAACAACATTTATGGGAAAGTTTTTAGCTGTGCCAGCAGCATTTATTGTACACCGAACAAACATATTTATAATAAAGTTAATAAATAAATAAATGGGTCCGCCGCAAATGAAAATCCATGCGTTATCTATTAGATGTCATATGTATAAATGGTTTGATCACCTAACAAACACAAACTTTATAATGAAATTAATTTCCAAACAGTATAATTCATTGTTTACCAATTTTCTAAGAAAATAATAAAACGAGAAATAATATGGCAAAACATAGAAAAACTAGAATAATTAATCCTACCTCTCCAGAGTCCAGATAGTCTACGGCGCTAGACGACATCCGAACATCCAAAGAGCCCGAAATGATTTTTACATCAAATGGAAATGTACTCGTCACGTTACTCTATTTATTTACAGAAGAAATTTAATAAATCAGTGTTTTAGTTTTCTCGATTCATGTGTTCCTATGTAGAGATTTGATCGTTTCAGCAGTAAATGAGGGCTCTTTTGTGACTTTTCTCACTTTTCCCTCTTATCTTCACTCATGTCTCTCAGTTTTTCATGATTGTTTTTTGGATTTTTTATTGCCTTGATTTCATTGGGATACCAAAATCATGCTACTCAAAACCACCGATTGGACTTTTTTTTAGACAAATGATTCTCCATTTTGTTGATTGATAGGTGCTTTATTGGCTTTCTGGCTTAACTTGCAAGGACGAGAACTTCATTATCCAATCTGGAGCTCAACGTGCTGCTTCTACTCACGGCATTGCTCTTGTTGCTCCTGATACTTCTCCTAGTGAGCCATCAGTATTTTCATTTCTTTGTTTTTCCCTGTTTTTACTCTGCTTTATAATGTCTTTGCGTTTTACCTGATTAGTATGTTTAACAGTCTGTTATGGTTTTGATATTTTTAGGACTAAATGTTGAAGGGGAAGCAGACAGTTACGACCTTGGCGTAGGTATGCCACGTTACATGCCTCTGCTTTGCATTCCACACTCTTTCTTTCTTTTTTTTTGTTCTGAACAAGTTGTAGCTTTGGAATTTTTGGTTTGGTCTTATAATATTCAGGGTCATTCTTACAATGAAGGGTGATTAAATTTTCTTTCTTTCCTGTTTGATTTCGACTAGGAGCTGGATTCTACCTCAATGCTACTCAGGAAAAATGGAAGAACCTCGATAAGTACAAGGTTGTATGTATGACTATGTTGTCAAAGAGCTGCCGAAGCTCCTGAGTGAAAACTTTTCTCAGCTTGACACAGCAAAAGCATCTATATCTGGACACTCCATGGGTGGACATTGAGCTCTTACTATATACCTGAAGAACCTCGATAAGTACAAGGTATTCATTTCAAAATATTTTGTGTATTTTCTTGTGGCATTGCAATTTGAGTATGATGCGTGAAACTTGGAATCTCAAATGAAAGATAGATTATCTTTGTTCAAACAAATACTTGTTACTTCTATATCATTTTTTTTAACATTAATCACTTATGTGTGACATGTTCAGTCTGTGTCTGCGTTTGCACCAATTGCCAATCCCATAAATTGTCCATGGGGACACAAGGCATTCACCAATTATCCAGGTGACAACAAGGCTGCTTGGGAGGTAAAAAAAACCTACAAAGAATTCAGTATGCATACAGCCGCCACACAATATCCATTTTCCAAGTTTGATGCATAGTTCCTTTTTTTGGAAATTTCAAGAATACGATGCCACTTGTCTTATTTCAAAGTTCAACAATCTGTCTGCTACAATTCTAATTGATCAGGTAAAAAAAAGCCCTTCACTGCATCATTTGTTGGACAATCTTCTAGCTTATGAACACAAAGGTAGTTGTCTTTGGATGCCCACATGAACCAAAACACTGCTTAGTTGAGTTTTGTCTGAACCATCTTTGCCTCGGCCTATGTAGGGAGAAAACGACCAGTTCTACCCTGATCAGTTATTGCCCAGCAAGTTTGAGGAGGCGTACAAGAAAGTGAATGCACCACTCTTAGTGCGTTTTCAGCCAGGATATGACGACTCCTACTATTTTATCGCCACCTTCATAGAAGATCACATCAGTCACCATGCTCAAGCCCTTAAGCTCTAGCTCACTTCATCTGCTTGGTCTTTGCCCAAATATTAGTATCAATAAAGCAAGTGAACTTGTAACGTTTGTGTTCAACAACTGATATGTGTGATCTCGTGTCTCTACGATAATAATAAAATTAAAGAAAATCCATCTTTGCTTCATCTCCAATGCCAGGTCTTCTAGCTTCTCAATTTTTGGTTGATAAATAATTGACCTGGAAAATACTTCTGCGTATAAAAGTGTGGGGTAGAATCAAAATGTTTAAGTAAATGTATAAATACTTACAAGTTAATTAGTCAGCTCGTAGAACATTTCCAGGCGCAGGCAGCTCGAGGGAAGCATTGTTCACAGTTGAGATCTTTGAACTTTTTAGTCGAGTGTCATCATGTCTATTTTTGCTCTGAAGTGTCTGTAGTTTCAGAAAATTTTTGTTCTTTTCCACAAATTGATCTATTGAGCTATAGAACATTTCCAAATATAAGAATTTTGCTTGAGCTATCATTACCATGTCTTGTGATTTTACATGCGGTGTGTTGGTGACCAAATTGATCTCATGCGATTTGGTTCATAAGTATAGCATCTTTGCTTCCGTGAGCTATAATACCAATGCACTATGTTAGACCAAATTAGGTATCTCATTTCTTTGATCTGTTGAATGTGTTACAAACAATACAACCAGCAAAAGCAAACAAACATTTTCTTCAGTTACAACGTGTAGTTGGGTCACAACCTTGCAGGATTTCCCCTTTTCACCATTGAAGCAAACAATTCTTTCACTTTCTGTATTGATGTGTAACAGACCTTTACACTTCACCAGCTCTGGAATAACTCGCCTGGGAGGAACCCAGTGGATCCCTTTTGCTTGAGCCACCAAAAATAATGGGTTTCTTTTGATTATGCCACCAAGTATTTTACCCTTCTACCACCAAGAAGGCGTGATTCGGTATGTCCTCCCGCTATCCCTCCAGTATCGCCTGCTTGGACTCGTCTGATATGGAGGGCTACTTGCTTCTGCAGCCTTTCTACTTATTTAGCTTTCTCTAGATGCCCTGGCTTTTCTAATATCTTCCTCAAGTTCATAGTCCGACCTCTGTCAAAACAAAAACCTGATGAGTAATGTTTCGTATGCTGCAAGTCTTAGGATGTTCTATTTTCTAGTAAGTGTTCATAAGGATAATAAACAGGAATCGGGGTTAAAGGTTTGCGGCTTAAAAGACGAGAAAGCAAACCTTAGTTGGGTCAGAGAGAACTGAATATGCCTCTCCAATCATTTTGAAGAGCCTATCTGCACCCTTGTGAACCTCTTCCAATATCTCCTCCAACCACGGTCCTTCGCTTTCACTTCTGACAAGAATCTGTGCAGCCTGAATACAAACAAACGAGGAAATATCAGCAGATGTAAAATAATGGTTTGGATCACTGTCAGCAAGTAAAACACAGATAACATTGTCTGGGTGATGTCTAAGAGCTGCTTTGCGGTGTGCCTTCTTGATATCAGCAGCAGAGTCAGATGTCTTCACTCCCCTGCAAATTAGCAAAACGAGAATAGAAGATAGGCTGAATATCAGCATACATTTATATTGATATTATATGCATAGAATAAATTTTAACCCAGTCTCCTATAACATGAATGATATAATTGACTCCGTGTGAAAAGTGAGCATACATGATGAGGAAGAAATCCAGAGGATAGTTCTTTCCTGCTGCTTGCACGATCAGCAGATGTCTCTGACGTTTTTTTCTTATCACTTGGCTTTACGAGAATGCTGATAAGCCTCTGGAGATCACAAACTGCTTGATCATAATCTCTGATCATCTCATGTAAGGTTCCTCTCCGGGAAACTGCCTGAAAATACAAGGATAAGTCAGATTCATTTTCTAAAAAGTCCTCATTTAAAAAAAATGATGGTTACATGCTGCTTCAGTACCTTAACCACATTTCAAGAAAATAGATTATGCAGGCTCCTTGTTTAAATAATATTACTATCAGATGTGAGAAAAAGCTCTATTTAGCTAAGCAGGAGTGTTCTTATTTGAGAACTAGATAAATATATTAAAAAATTTCTTCATGAGTAGACGAAAACATTATTTTAAGGAAGATGGTGATACGTATAGTAATAGAAATGGATTTTATAGATAATCAAATTGGAAATACAAAGAAACCTGAGGATTTTGATAATGGAGCTCCTCCCACTCCCCCTTAAGTCTCACCACTCATGAATCGATACCCTCTCTAACTTTCTTTAGCAATATATGGTTAAACAATAATCCTTGGTTAATTTGCAACCTTAGTAAAATAGTAATAAACCTTTTAACCCTCTAAGTCACTGCTGGGCATTCCACAAACAAATCTTACGGCACCTACCTATACTAATTCCAAACAAAATTATTCATAAGCATTCCGTTATAATTCAGAGGAAGGCTCATGTTTGCTTGCTCACGAGTTAAATTCAAAAGTATATTTCGATATACCTTTGTATAGTTTTCATCAAGAGCCATGGCAAGACTACAGTCAGCAATCGCATCCGTAATCTGGACTAGGGCCTGATTTGCAGCCGCACGATTGCAAAAACAAATTGCTGCAAAAGGGCGTGAGTCCACATTTCTTGATAGTGCAGCAGTATACTGCTCTACTGCTTCCATATACTTTCCGTTCCGAACAGCTTCATTACCTGCGTTCTAGAATAACAGAAGAAAACTCTGGTAAATATAACCAACGTATGAAGGATTGTATCAGACCTGTTAATGTTAAAGATAACATTATACAACACAGAAATATGAAGAATCCCTTAGTTCCAACATTATATCAGAACTGTTGCTGCTAAAGACAACATTACATCAGAACTGTTGAACATACCTTGTAATGTATAAGTTCAGAAATGGTGGCTACTAAAGAAGCTGGTGAGTCACGACACTCTTCCTGATTCCTAGGGAGAAAAAAACATACATTTTCATTTTGGCTAGATCCCATTTGCTGTAATTTTTCTAATAAATCAAGGGCCATCTCAAGTAGAAGTGTGACTTAGAAACCATGTTCCATCTCCAAACTATTAGTGAGTGATGCTTAGACCCTAATCCCTCAACATTTGTCATGCCACCAAACCCTGCTGAAACAGAATTCCTCTCAGCCCTCTGAAGGATATTCTCACAAAGCTCGACCACTTCTTTATAATGTCAGATCTGCAAAATTCACATGGAAGCTCATGCCCAGTAAAAGAAAAATTCAATTTTTGAGAACTGAGAAGGAAACACTAATTACCATAAAAAGGGCCTCTGCCTTCATTTGAAGCAGTTTATCTGAGCATGAACTAATCAACAAGGCATTGGCAATTGGAACCAATGCATCAGATGCACCATCAGGTGTTCTCTTCTCCAAAAATATGGATGCGCAGCTGGTAAAGTCTGCTACCCTCTGCCAGTAAGTAAAATAAAAAAAAAGTGTTCACTTAGACATAAACAAAACTATGTGCTGAATCAGCACATTTTAACAAAAGAAACACTCGAATCATTCTACTGTATACCACGGTAGAACAGTGATAATAGCTAAGGAGAGAATGCATACTTGAGCCTGTTGTAAACCTTCAGCTGCTTCTATAGTAGTTCGTCGATCCAAGCAGACACTAGAGGTGGATTCCATGCATTTATTAAAATACTGCACTGCAGATCCAAGTTCCCCCCGCACAAGATGACAACTAAAGCAAACATAAAAGAAAATATAAGTACATCAAAATCCATTAAATAACATATCATGATTTTACTGGATACAGAGTGTGAACGTTATTGCTAAGATATACACTTCCTTGGCCACTTCAAGAAAATCATAGCAGGTGTCAGGAAGAAGGAGATGAAGACACTTGTAAAACAAGAATGTGTACCTTCTTCATTTGGCACTGGAGCTATAAAGCTTAAGCAGAAAAGACAAATTGACTCGAGACATTACACTAATTTTTGGACATGATCTAAGCGTCTATACTTGAAGGATATGATTCATACAAATCACAACACAACAACCATTAGGAAGGGACACCTTAAAATTACTTTGCAGCTCTCATATATGCTTTAATGTAGCTTGGATCAAGTGAAGCAGCCATCTCACAGTCGCTTATAGCCTCCCTCAATCTTCCAAAGATATCCATGCTGCTGCGCGGTTACCATAGCAAAGCGCAAGAGGCTTCACAGAGTATCCTGAATTATCACTTGACGGTGAGGAATTAATACCATGTGTGTAACATTCCTCAGCTTTACACATATCACCGTTTTTGTAGGCTTGGTTTCTTCTGATACAAAATAATACAATTAAATATATATATATATATCTATATACACGTGTGTCTTATTACTTCCCTCGTGACAAACGAAGTGAAATTTGAAATCACATTTGAAGAGAGAACAATGCGTCTTTCTATGCTCGTCGGGACTATTCATGGCGGAAACGCGCCAAATTTCTGTGATTCCCGAGAGCAATTGGGATAATCATGATTTTGGCTGATCATACAATTGATCATGGAATCGTAGCTTGACTCAATCAATAAACAAGATGGGAGAAGAACAATGGAGATTCGGATTCTCCCGCGGCTCGTGAACTCAATTGAGAATCAGAGATCGATTCTCCAAGGTAAATCGCTTTGCACTGAGAGTTCGACATAATTTTTAGCTATTATCTATTGTTTGCTTAGACTTAGACATTAGGATTCAGATATTTTAAAGGGTCTTAGAAAAGATTTTGCTGCAAACAAAAAATGATGTTTTAGAGTTTCTGGAGCATCTTGTCTCAGCTCTTTCCTGCTATAATGATAAATGAAATGACACTGAGTAGGATTTTTATGGAATCCTATACAATGTACCAATCTGTTTCACTGTAAAATTTGTTGTTCAGCAAAAGAAACAAAAAATAATAATTTCACTCTCTTGCTGCCTAGCCTGAGCCGTTACAAGGACACAGGAAACGTTTACGTTTTGTGATTTTCAGTTCTAGGTTTTTGCAGTATGATGCTCTAATGGTACCTTTGAGGACTTCTTGTTGCCTTTGACTTAGAGAGTTGGACGGGAGATAATTGTGCTGTCTTTTGGAAAATTCTATGGCCTGGGGCTAGAATTTCCAGAGGGTCGTAGGCATGTTTTCTCTGTGCAAATGTTTCCCATTTGTTGCCAAAGTGTGATTTCCACTCTTGTTGAGTTTCATAGTGGGGCAAATACTGCTTCACATTGAGGTTTGCAGCTTCACAGAAGTTAATAACTCTTTGGTTTTGTTTCAAAAGGTACTCTAAATCATTTCTCCCTGAGGAATTTGGCACTGCAGAGGGGAGAATTGCCACGAGATAGAAGATATCTTCATTTGGAGTAATCAAAGATGTATGTTTGTTCCACCTGCAACAAAAAAATGTTGGACATGGTTAGTAATTTTATGTTTCAGAATCATTGGAAGCATTTGATTTTGGCATTTTGCTCACTTACTTGGATTGATTGACTGGATAAATAAGGACAGGTCCGTTATTGTTGCTTGTGAGAATGTTATTGAAAACCTCTGTAGCAAAGTCAGATATGCTGCTCTTGGGAATCAGGAGATTCAGCCAGGGATGTGGAACCTCCCATAAGCCCTTTGCTCGCAGTTTTCTCTCTGCAATATGCACTCGGTCTAGAAACTCAATATATGGCACTTCAGATGAAAACAAAGTGGATGGAATATAATTCAACTCTGAAAGTAATCTTCCAGTTTCCTGCAGGGCAACCATTCATTATGTTAGCAACCATAAGTTGATCTGAAGGTCTGTGTAGAAACCAAGTTTCATGATATATTGCTTTCACATCTTACCTGATTCACAGAGTTGGCTTCTTCTGGGTTGAAATATTTGACCACTTCTAGGCAATAAAGAGTTTTCTCATCTGACTTGAATTTGCTTGCCTGTGTGGAATCGTGGGGACTGAATGACAATCTCCAATTATTGAGGAGGTCTGTTCTATTGATTATCACAAATCCTTCAACGTAGTCAAAAGCTTTCTCCTTCAAAATCAGATATTCTTGGTCCCTTGAAAAGACAGAGAAGTCTGAGTAGAGTACCCTTATCCATTTAACCTATTAAAAGTCATTTGACTGTGTCAGGAAACTGGTGCTTAGAATCATAGCGTATACATATTCCAGCAGCCTTGCTCAAGATAGAAATTTACCATATGCAGTGCTGGTTCAAGAGAGATTCGTGCCCGGGTGATTATGCCAAATTGTCCAAGCCCACCAAGAACACTGTAGAAAAGTTCAGAATTCCGCTCCTCAGAACAGGTCACGACTTCTCCTTTCCCTGATTCAGTATGAGAAATATTGTTTATCCCTTGTTTTGTTTATAGAAATTTTTCTTTGCTGCAAGTTACAAGTGTGCCTTGCATGTTTACACATTGGTGCCTACTCAATCTTATTATTAGTGTCAAAAACAAGAGTTGCATATTCAGTGTTTTTGTTCCTGAAGAGATGCATATTCTTTACAGGTGCATACTTTTTTGAAACTAACAATAGAGCTATAGCTTGAAAGAAATACCTGTGACAATCTCTAGCTGGTACACGTTGTTGATTTGGGGTCCATGCTTGAACGCTTGACCACTGATTCCAGCGTTAGATAGAGTACCTCCAACAGTCAGATGAAGGTAGTCTGTCCAGGACTTTGGTGAAAGACCATATTTTAGAGTCTCGCGTAGAATGTTGATCCATAATTCACCACCTGAGACGTCGACATATGGTTGCTTCCCCTTGTATATCCTGATATCAGTACTTCGAAGTGACTCCATGTTGATGACAACACCTTGATGAGCTAGAGCTTGTCCTTGAAGCGAGTGACCATGGCCTCTGGCTGCTAGTGTAAGATTTGAGGTGGAGCCAAGATGTAGTATATGCTTCGTCATTGATGAAATATCAGAAACTGACCTCGGATGTAGAACTGCCAAAGGTGGTAACTGGTATCTGTTGCCAAAGTCCTTGGCCGCATTGTGGACATCATCGAAGCTTATGTAACCCTCCAAATCTAGTGAAACTAATGAGAAAAGAATATCTGAAGGATTTGAAGGAGGTAAATCTATTGGGGTACTAACAGAATGATTGGAACAAAGATTAGTTCTACGTGGTATACAGCTTAGAACCAGGAACATGAAGATTCTGAGGAAAGTCTTGTTGTTTCGTCTACGGAACTGTAAAGATGAGGTTAATCCCATTTCTACTTTCTTGAGAGAAATTGCAAAGAATGAGAGGTGGAATGAGTGATATGAAGGAAGTAGAGGTACACTTGAGGTTTAGAGCACTCTCAGGAAAAAAAAAAGAGGTAGAGTGGGGAATTTAAAGGAAAGGTTTTGGGCGGTACAGTCATATACTTGTGTTCACAATATAGATGGATTGCCATTACTTTTTGTCTCTTTCTGCAAATTAAGATATCTTTGTGGCATTTAATTTCGTTTTGCACATTTTTGTGTGAAAGTTAATAGAAAATTATCACTAACTTCTACTTCCTATATTTTTTTATGCTGGTTAATAATTCACATCCCCGGGTACATACATTCTCTCCCTGCCAATATTTCATGCATAAAAGGTAAAAACTTGTGTTTTACCGCATAGTTTTTTCTGCTTGTTATTATTTCGTCGCTTGGCTACGCTTACTGTCAGAGCATGTACACTAGGGCCCCTACTTGGTCTCATGGTACTTGCGCTCAGTTCTAGAGAAGAAAATCTTGCCCACCACCCTTTACACCCAGTCTGGTAAGCTCATTGGATCATGCTTATGGGACCATTTTGCATCCCTTGATCCTGTCAGTCTTGCAGTATATAAATTTGACTATAAAACTTGGAAGTAAGTTACCCCTTAAAACCAAACATCAACATCGGCTACTGTTCCTTGCAGGATGGATACTTAGCTGTCCTAAACACATGATGTAACCAATCATTTGTTTCATATTCTTAAGAGAAAAAATTAGTCTTGTTGTGTATACATGTTTCAGGTCTCCCTCGCACGATCGATGCTATTCATGTGTATCCTCTCTTGCCATAAGCTGCCTAAGAAAGGAAAAGTACCACAGCTGCATGTGGATGCGCTTTGTGTGATCTCATTACAAAAGTTTCAACTTTCAGCATGCCATATTGAACAGGGCATATACAAGATTGTAGGCTTATATGTTCTTATTGGTGGTCCTATAAGACCAAGTAAGGCGTTTTTCTTCAACGAGTAATTAGATCTTAGTTGTAGCCTTGTAGGTGATATGTGTTTTTTCCTCAGAATTATCATAAAAAGGGAAAATTTTCAAAAGTAGATAAATAGAAAAATCAGTACCACTTGTACTACTTGTCAATAAATAAACATAGAACTATAGAATATATATATGCATAGTGTTAACTTGTGGGCATGTGTTGTGTTTTCCAATTACGTCATGTTCTTTTTGTTGTGATTTTGAAAGATGTAGGGGCCTTGCCTCCACAGTCGGGAAAAATGGAAGCAAATGCTGATGAAGATGGTAATGTGGAGTGACAGTTTGAACAAAGGAGGCACCGGAAATAAAATATAAATAAAAGGTATTGATTTACCAATTAAATAGGAGTGTTGAAAATTTAGACTGATATGTTCAATTATTATTTTCTTCTTTACTTTCTTTTTAGTAATATTAAGTGGCATCCAACAACTAGAGTCTTAGGATATAATGACTCAAAGGAGTCTATGAAGCAAAAAGTTTACAGTGACCAATTATGTCAATAGATTTGCAGTGAATAACTACCCATCGTCGTGTATCTGTCTTATGTGACTTTGTGTGCTATGAAAACCAGTGGTTCCAACATTATTACTCCTTTTTTTGCTTCTCTTTTTTCATGACTAAAGAAGCACCCTTTCATTGTTCATTGTTATATTCTATTTTCTATTAGTAGTGTTTTTTATATTTTCATGATTACATTGTCCCAATTATTGGGGGCATTGGCTAATTAACCTTTGTTTTTGTAATCGTTGCTCACAGTACGTTGGTGGCTATAGTGGACAAATACAGAACGAAGAAAATTTTGTTCTGCCACTGTAAGTAAACTCTTTCTTCTATATTAGGCATATTAATAACAGAGCATTTTAGTCTAGTGGCATCCCTCTCTTCGTATGCTTAACCGATCACTATCATGAGAAAATTAAAAAAAAAAGATGGAGTTTATGGGTTAATATGAATGGTATATATCCTATTTCTTGTTATAGAGGATCAATGCATCATCAAAGAACACCATGAACTTGTGTAGACCCCAAGTGAATCCTTTTCCGTACAGCAACATTATTGACATTCTATAGATTTAGTGGCAGAGTTGCTGGTTTTTTCTTTGTAAAGGTATATTGTTCTGTGGGTGAATTCCTTTTAGTTGTTTATATCAACCTTGTCGAGTTTTTGCAGGTCTCATTGTAGTGTCACTTTCCACTCAAAAGTTTCTTTATTTTATTTTTTTGCTTTTCTAATTTCACAGGTAAATCGCCGTGAAGATTGCAATAAGAAGATAGTTGGGCATTTAAGACTGTTTAGATGGCATCATGATGAGCACAATATGAATATTAAACCACCACGATGGCCGCAAAAATAAGGTTAATCTCCACAAACATATTTAATCGTTACTCTATGTGATACATGTATCTCAACTTCCTTCTTTTCTTTGTCGATTAAAAACCGAATTTTGAAGTCGAAATGCCCAAATAATAACACCTAGGATCCATTACCATTTCACCATGATAGATAATTAGATATCTCAATTTCAAGTTATTGATAGTAAAGAGAAAGAGAGAAAGAGAGAAAAAGAGAGAGAGAGAGAGAAATGGTCCAAAGAAGAATGTGTAGGTGGTGATTTTGGAGTTGGGGCTCATTGGCTAGTTCGTTGACATTTAGGTTTCTATTGTCTTCAATTATTATAGAGATACCTTTTGCTGCAGTGATGGGTTATTTTCATTCTTTCGTTTCAGAAAACTATGTCTTCTTCTTTCTCCTCCAATTTTCCTTTTAAAAGTTTTGAACTTTTATTTTTGGGTTTTGAGCCTACTTACCAATTTCCCTTTGAGTACCATTATCACCTAAGAAATATACTACTTTTTCTGATTTCGTTTGGATTTTGTTAATTAATGTAAAGAAATCTTCCAATCATATCTTCAACATAATGCTTTTTACTTGTATTTTATTTTTGGCACCATGCATTTTACTTGTATAAAGTTGTCTATTTACTATTTAGGGTAAGAAGACAAGTAAGGTGCCTATTTAAGGTAAGAAACCAAATTACTTTGTCTATTAATAATGTATTTTAGCCTATTAGAATTTAGCTCAAAATGTTCATAACATTCACTATATATATCTATCTTCTCTACTTTCGTTTTCAAGTTGTATAGTACACCCAAATTTTGGCCACACTTCATTGAGAAAACAATCTTATAATTTGATTTACATCCAAATAATTGTATTTTATGTTACATTTTCATTTAAATTTATCGTATTGACCATAACAGCATAATATTTTAATAAATTTACAACATTTTTTGAGAATTGCAAAGCAGACGCATACAAAATTAAAGTTACCTTTGTGCATGCTGTTTTCCAAATGTTTCGATGATATTTATACAATTTAAATATTACTGCTAAATGTAAACTGTAAACACAAATATTTATAAATATAGCATTATATTTAGTTTGTTTTTCGTATTATCATGAAATTTTTTCACCTAAGCCAACCAACTTTATTAATAAACAATTTGTGATTCTTTGTGTTTTGTTTAAACATAGATATTTCGTTTTTTTGTTAAATGCTATTATCACTATAGAACCTTAGCCCCGTAGGAGTAATCAACAACAATACTACTGTACATAACCTTTTTCTGAGCGCATGAACCATTCATTAAGATTTGTTCCGAATATCTAACGATCATTTATTTAAATTATATATAAACATAGCACTTGTCCTTGTCGTCTTAATAAAATATTCAAGGCAAAAAACTATAGCATTTGATGGTTTTGTTGGAGGATCAAGAAACCAGAAGAAGACCATTTTTGTGAACAAAATAAAGCTTTTATATTATTATTAATAAATTATGTGGCTTCAGTGCAAAGCACCATATCTAATCACCTTTTTCTCTTGTCTTCTGGATGAATAGCTCTTGTATTATGTTTATTATATTTTAAGAAAAACTATAAACATATCAGAACAATGAATCCATTTTTCAAGTGTTGATCCACATGCAAATACATGGTTTTGAAATTGTCAGGGCACGTTCATCTATAGCCTATACTAATCAACGATCTAACGTTTACAAGATATATTTGAGCGCTGATGAAATAAGAGAATGGTAAAAAAAAATGACATTACAAGATTATAAAATGGTTGAACGGTTTATGACATTGCAAGTATAAATATGTGGGAGGAAAAAAAACCAACTTCACAACAAATTATATATGGACTATTTATTTGTTAGTGCTTTGTATTACATGCATAACCACGATTGACAGTTCAACCAATAATAAAATGCAATCTCAATCACTTGAATCAAAATAAGGCTTTTTGTTTGTGGTACTCTAGTAGGAAGATATCAATGTTTTGTAAGAAGTATGTTCCTTAGCATCTCTAAAAAATATTTTACAACATAGAAATTATAGTTGTAACTTAGTGTTCAGTATTTTATTTTCTTTTTCTAACCATGGAATGGGAGCTAAAAGTATTAAAATAAGATCGTTGGTTTGTCAAAAGCATGATGAGACAAACAAACCCATTCTTCATCGTATTATGATTTTTTCCCTAGGGGAAATATATTTGGATCCGAAGAGATTAAATTTCAATAATAAGTTGGCACAATTCCTTCCTAAATCATATTATTTGGTTGGGATTACAAATCTAATGGGCTCCATCTTGGAATTTCACATCTGTAAGTAAGACTGTAAGACCTCTGGGGAAATACATAAACAAATTTAATTAAATTGCAAAATTATAATTTGTACATCTTAAACTTACGACTTCATCTTTTGTAGCCAGATGGTTGTAGTCGATTGGTTTAATCATACTAGTCCAACTCAATAGAGACACCTATTTTTCTACTACATAATTGACGTAATAAACTTCAAGTTACTTTAGAATTCATCTCTGAAACTTCCATTATTATAGTAAGAGTGAACTAGATAGGCGGCAATATGGAATATTAAAATTAAGTAAGATACAATGATATGACTTATTCTTATCAGATAGTGTAAATTCTTTTGACAATTTTTTACTTTACTTTTGGGTGAAATTTAACGGCATGTACACTTAAAAATATTCGTGAATGAGTATATCAATATTTACTTTAACCCAAAAAAAGAATATACTAATTTATAATGCGTCAAAAAAATTTAAAAATAATAGATCACACATGTATATAATAAAAATAGAAATCTCTTAAATAAATTAGATATCAAGATAAATAAATAACATGATACGAAAAAATCTCGCGCTCCATATACAATTAAGTAAAGAGTCTAAACTTTTGTTTGATAAATTAGATATCCACAAAGAAATATTATGTTAAATGATATTATCCAAAAAGTATATAAATCACTTAATTGCTGCTGCTTAATTTCTATTTATTTCATCGTCATCTATTACGATTTTTCTATTAATAAAGGAAGAAATTTGACGTATATGTGCTGCAACTAGGCATGTAGAGGGGTATATGAAAATAACAATTGATTCTTTTATATATATATTAGATACTATAACATGTGGCAGACACTTTCTCTTTCACAAGTTTGAATTTTAGATGTAAAAGAAATGAAAAAGGTTTGAAAAGGACATGGCCAAGTGATCCCTTGGGTTAATGACAATGACCATCTTCTGCACGCGCACCTTCAAGATTTGAGAAACTCTTACATCACTAAGAAACATACATCTATCTCTACATTGAAAGACCATCAAAGAGTCTTCTGCAACAACTCAAGAACTGTGTTAATGTCTTAGAGAGTCAAATAGTTTGTGACAAAGTAGTCTTTCCTAGACCCTTAATGTATAATAGTGAGAAACAGCCAAATAGATAAGCATTTGCATAAAGTTTGTAACACAATCATTTCAAAGGCATAATGTTACACCCCATATAACAAGTCTTCTGTATAATTAAGGTAAACAAATACTAATAGATTAGACTTAAAATAATAGAATAAAGGAAATGATCACATGTGAACGAGTAATTTAAAGCTAAGTTTGTGTGTTAGTGGGCACAAACTATAACAGTCAAGATGAGGAAAATAATATAAAAAGGGCTTTAATAAGTATCTCATAGAACAATTTTTTGTATAAGTAGGGACACTTTAGAAGATACGTTGTGAGTGCTTATACAAAACAACAATGAAATAGTGATGCAAAATTAATTAACTAGATTCAAAGTATAAAGCTTTTATGCTATAAGTTCAATGAACTAGTCAATCTATGAGATCTCATCTTAGAATTAAGGTAATTTTTTCAAAATAACGAATGACTAAGCATTTAATAATCCCCAAGAGTTTTCAAACGATAGCGACAAGTGAGTAATTGTGTACTTAGGGTTATAACACATAGAAAAGGCTATTTTCACGTGGTAAGTGGGGCCATTTCCTCACCCACTGCACTAGATAGAAAGTAAGTAACTAACACGGGAAAGAAAAGGACTTGAGATAACGCGAAAAGACATGTAAATGACTTAGAAGTTGAGCAAAAACCAAGTTTAGGAACCAGAAGAAGAAGAAGCTATCATCATGGTTGAAAGTCTTCACAAAGTGGAACCACTGTAGGGAAAAACAAAGTCACGAGCCATATGCAGTAAACGACCCCTCCTCTAAGCCCTGCCTCAGCTTGCGCCACGTGGCTACTAATATGACATGGTAGGATCAATATCTTGAATCTTAGACTGACTCATTTGTCTGATCTGATAGCTACTACTCATCAAAAACTAACTATAATGTATGAAGAAAAAAGATTGTGGGGATAACCAACTTTTGAGACATCAGAAGAAACCAACATTGTGTAGATAAAAGTGTGATAGAAAGTAGAAGAGAAGCAGTAAGGGGTCAAGATTTCTAAAGCCTGAAACTGTGACTTTTTGTATGTCACGTTTCAGATTTCTGTTGGAATATTGCCCAAATTAGCCACTCTATTGAAACGTGGTAGAGAGGCTACAAATGTCTTGTACAGTCATGCTTGTAAGGGTATCATAAGTCTATTCGAAAACAATAAATTGAAAAATGCAAATTTGTTGAAATAATCTATGCAAAACATTAATTAGATCGTTTTATCGTAACCTGACCTGTTGCTCTACTGTACAGGTAGGTCAAGAGGGCTGGTATGAACCAGACTCACTCTCATTTGAATTGCTGTGAAGATACGGATTCCCATCATTAATGTCATATAATTAATCTATATGTAAGATAATTTATAAATACATAAGCAAAATGTCGATATAGAAGAGATCCGCAGTAAGATCAAAGAGGGTCACTTAGAGAATCTGAGTTTGCATAGAACAAGCTAAGTGACCAGTATAAAAATTATTTGAATTATGATAATCCGCAAGTCGAATATGATAGCTAAAATACACACGATTAGTTAATTGCCTTGTAATTGTATAAATCTCACAAGGAAGCCAATAAGCTACAACCATAATCAAAGAGAGTAGAGTCTACTTTATAATCTAACCTATTAGGCTATTATATTGAATGCTTGAATGGATTTCATGCACCACCTCATTGTCACAAGACAGTTCGTTGATTCATTGATTTTACGGATACAAAGTAAAGATTACAAAAATATTCGCTTATTCTTGTAGACAGCAAATGAGTAAGCACAAAGGATCCATAGTAGAACAGAAGAAACATGAAGATAAACATTTTAGTGCACACTTAAACAAAACAAAAAAGGAACCTCTCAGTGCACATTGTAACAACAGCTACCGAGAAATTCCCATGAGCACAATGACGTTCCCCGTTTGTTTATGGTTTCCATGCTGGGTTCAGTTTTATAAATAAGAAAAGCCCATTATAAAAATAGGCCCAATAGACCGACCCGTTTCAGAAAGTTCTTATAACCGGAATCTTTCCGCTTCTCACGCTTCACGGCTTTTATTCCGTTTTGGTACCACCGCCTCTCTGGAGAGGTAAGAAGAAGTTTCTTTCGAAAATCTCTGATTGTTTGTCCGGAAGATGGATTTTTAACCATTTGAGTTGTTGATTAGGTTATGGGTTTTCTCTCAGGAATTACGGAGCTTGAGCTACTGACGACTCTATTTCGTATTTGGGCTTCTCGAAGAGAGTGGCTAGATTCGTGGATTCAGTGATGTTATAGAAAACAGAGATGTGGAAGATTCTATGTGAGATAGAAGGTTTGAAATTGCTGGATTAAAGAAGGAGATGAAACCACGCTCAAAATGACTCCTAGCTGAGGAGAGTTTGTTCCCGCCTTTAAAAGACGATGTTAACGATTGTTTTTTCATTCATTGAATTGATTCTTGAAAGTTTGTTATTTTTTCTTTTCTCTGTAATTCTTGGGTTCGTTCCACCATTGTTGAAGCTTGATTTGAGCTTGGGCAAAGTGAAGATGAATTGTTGTTTTCTGTGAACATCAATTCTTTGTACGTTAATAAAATTGAGTTTTTCGTTATCAAATTATGTCTGGGATTTTCGTTATCAAAGGTATCAGAGCTTCAATCGAACTTCGGAACTCAAAATCCATGGCAAATATCAACGCTACTAACACTACTCGGTTGTCAAATCGCACAATGAAGATTCTTCGAAGAATATCGTTTGAAGAGATTGAAGAGCGGAGGTTAAAAGGAATCTGTCTGTTTTGCGACGAACCAGAAACTCCAAATCATCATCAACGACACAAAAATTCAGGGATTCACATGATAGAAGGTGATGAAGATCAACTTCAGAACGATAAAATTGAATTCGAATCAGAAATAGTTCAGAAACCGGAGTTAATTCAAGCAAAAATGAAGGAGACAGAAGATGATAAAACAGATTCAATACCACATCTTTCTTCGAATGAGACTGAAGCATTTGAAAACGAGGTGACGGGTGATTCAATCTACAATCTTTTAAGATTAGGAGAGGTTGACACAGGTAAGGATGATCGTTCCCTGGATCTTGTCCCCAAAATCTTATCTGTTGAGGTTTTATGGAACCCTTTCGAAGATATTGTTCCTAGATTGTTAGCAAAGACACTACAAGAATTTGTTGTTGAGATCAAGGAGCCTCAAAAGAAGCCCGTGAAGAAATTGAATTTACTATCATTTGGAGAAGAAGCTGAGGAAGAGGAGAAGGAACTGGCTATTGTAAAGCAAAAGATTAAGAGCGGTCACAATGTGTTGAATGATCCTCGACTTTTGAAGGCAGAAGCTACAAATAAAGAACAGAATGCATCTGACTCGAAGGAGGTACTCTCTGTACGAGAAGCTCTAAATTCTAAGAAGAAGCAGCTCAAAAAGATTCAGTTGGACATAGTGAAGGCGACAATGATGATGATGAAGATGAGACAAAAATTGATGCAAAGATGAGGAATCAAGTTCTCATCAGAAGGAGAGAGATGGGAGAGACGCCTTCAAAACCAACTCAGAAAAAGAAGATCTCTAGTCAAAAAGGCCGTGAAGAATCTATTCAAAGGTCTGATGTTGTAAGTAGTGAAGATGAGAAACCAAGGATGGAAAAGCTATCCTTGAAGAAAAAAGAATATATTCAGAAGCTAAAGCTGAATGAATGGAGAAAGGAGACATTGATTTACAGCTTTACAACTCTTCTGAATGCGCCCGGCAGTTGCATAAGTGGAAAAAACGCAGACTGCAAGGGAATGAGGATGTTGTGTTAGCAAAACTTGCGAAGTTTAAGCAGTCCATTTATGCAAAACCGTTTACCTCGAGTAGTGAACCAGTAGATAATAAAGAAGAAGATCTCTCTGATTGGAAGAAAGTAAAGCTATTGCTTGGTGGATGTGATGTGCAGTTCCAAATAAAGCATAAATGGAGATCCAAGTTCCTAAACTCAATTTCAGAGTTGGTATTATGCTTTGATAGTGTAGAGTTATCCACTAGTTCTGCAAATTCATGGGGTTGCTTATGGAAAACAGTGTGTAGGAAATGGTTTTATGGTGAATCATTAGTGTGAAGGATTCTCAATAGAGCCAGGGAATTCCATCAACTTTCTCTTTTTCTATCAGAGTGAACTCTCTTGGGCATCTGGAGTTGTTGTGTTTGCAGTTGGGATTCTTCTTATAAACCTTGTGGTCAAGGTTTCTCAATCAGGGAAGATTTGTTATAGGAAAACAGAGATGTGGAAGACTCTATGTGAGATAGAAGGTTTGAAGTTGCTGGATTAAAGAAGGAGATGAAACCACGTGTACACTCAAAATGACTTCTAGCTGAGGAGAGTTTGTTCCAGCCTTTAAAAGAAGATGTTAACGATTGTTTTTTCGTTCATTGAATTGATTCTTGAAAGTTTGTTATCGTTTCTTTTCTCTGTAATTCTTGGGTTCATTCCACCATTGTTGAAACTTGATTTGAGTTTGGACAAGTTGAAGATGAATTGTTGTTTTCTGTGAACATCAATTCTTTGTCCGTTAATAAAATTGAGTTTTTCATTATCAAATTGAGTTTAGAATTTTCGTTATCAAGTGAGTTCCAGTTGAACTAAGATCCCAACTTCCAAGAGATTATGAAGTTGATTCCTTATCCTAAAATTGCACGAGTACGCCCTTATGAAGTGATTATGAAACTTGATACTTTGACTGTTAGGTGTTTGTTTAAATTTCCAAGAGAGCACTGATACTCTGATTTTAGAATAATGCTATCCTCTTTCCTATTTTGTAATGCGTCTGTGTATACAATGCCCAGAGAACTGATTTGGAACTGATTGATATCAAGGACATCATCTACAAATCCAAGCAAAATCATGAGGCAAATAGACGCTAGTGCTGCATTATACTCCACAAGCCACTGCACATAATCATCAGCCAGATTTAGAAACATTGATAATGAGAATCCCCACAGTAATCAACAAAGCAAGACCCATTTAGCTGACAACAATACACACTTGCAATCGAATCTTAGGTGAAATTAAAATACTGAAATATTATTGCCACGATCAAGAAGACAATACCCACAACAATACCCAATGATTCAGGCCTGAAATGAAGCAAAGTTAGCACATTCATTAAATAAGATACATTCATTTTTACACACTGAGAGCAAAATAGACTCTAAGTAGAAACTAATATTGCTCGCCCTCCAAAAGTTGAACAAAATGGATAAAAACTTACACTTGAATATCTCCTTGAGGCGTGCCTCTTTTGTTGATATCAAAACCAAACATGTTACGCCTCAGAACGTATCTGGCAGCTACAGGAATCATCTTCAGAGTGACGAAGAACCCAACCAAGCTAAGCCCCGCATTAATTAGGATCGAGCGCTTGAGCTCGTTGTCAACCTTGTATTGAAAACAGAGAAGGTAGAGATAGAGCGAGCATAGAAGAGTAGAGATCACGAAGATCACTCCTAATTTCGGCGGCGCAAGACAGAATTCCTCACCGGAATTAGTGGTCTTTCGGGTCATCTTCTGCTCCGATGACGCTGATTTGGGTTCTTCCGGATCCGGGTTCTTGAAAATTGACATTGAAGAAGCTCTCTTACGAGCTTACAACGCATACAATTTCATTTAACATTTCAGATCAAATGGAAATGATATAACAAATAAGCACATTCTTCTGTTACCCTTGAGACAAATGAGAGGTCTCATTGTCTTTGGGTTATAAGCTTTCCAGTTTTTCTGAGGCTTCTTATGAGCATGTATAGTCCATGGTTCACTTTGACTCGGGGATGAGATCATTTCATCTCATTGGTATTGTCAGCAAATGCAAACATGTATAACACTCCTGACCTTTTGCATCTGTACCCAAATGAGCTTAAATATGGTAGAGATCATGAAGGAACTACTAGACATGGACAGAGGGTGAAGGCAAGTTCTTCCACTTGGTAAAGGATGATGTAAGTGTTAATGCCACATCCTTTTCTTTCCCACCAACCTTGTTGTCTGTAAAGAACATCAAATCTGATCTGTGAAACTAATAAGTAGCTTTCTATTGATCTTAAGCCAAAGCCAAAGAGAGATATGGTGATTGTATCGAGTGTTAAGACAGAGGTGGAAATAAACTCTAGTAGTTCTCATATCTCTTCAAAGTTTACATTTTTTAATATATTTTTACATTTTCCTGATAACAAGTTGAGAATGAACATCATAAAGGTACAAAGTTACAGATTTTAAATGGAAGCAAAATACTAAAAATTACAAAGGTACAGTGCTAAAAAGATACAGATCAAACTGCTCTGACTCTGATTTGTTAACAACCTCTCTTCTTCAGCGAGGCTGGTGGATGTTTCTTGGAGCAACCCTCTGGTTTCCCCATTTCGCTGGCTTTTCTGCATACTTGGCCGGATCTACAACAGATTTAGGACTCCTGTTTCCACTTGATTTCCTAACCATCTCACCATTCTTTCCTAACCCTGATGATGATACAACAATTAGTCTCCAAAATCTGTTGATTCTGGATTTGTTTGATTATTGAGAATCAAACCGACTTACCAATTTCAGAAGGTGCTTGGTAATACATTCGTCCATCGAATCCTTGATCAAACTCAGAAGCATCAGTGTCAAAGAAATCTTCCATGGCATCAAAATCAAATGATTCTGGAAGAAGATCAGCTACATCAACCTCGCCTCCACCGTTGTCATAGAAACCATCTGGGCCTTGGTGCTGGCTGATCCAATAGTCATGGTACCAAGTAGAAGTTGTCACCAATTGCCACCATTCCGGTGAGAAATCTTCAACTTGTCGTACAGCTGCCGGAATAAACAGAGGTGCGTCAGGGTTTAAAGTAGATCGTCTTCCTGATACCATCGCCATTCTTAAAACTCTAGATCTGCGCACACAAAGTAGATGTCAAGTTCAGATCAAACTCAAATCTGACTGCACAATCATAATATAGAAACTTTCCAGATTACACGATGAAACAAATAGATCTGTATATTTTTCAGATCTTTAAACGAAGCAACTACAAATTTCCGATCTGCCGATATAGATCATTTGAAAGGAAGATATATCGATCATTGATTATTATCATATATGTTGAAAAGAAGTGAAATAAATAATGGTTTTAGATAGATCAACGATCATCACAAAGATCTATAACCAGAAGATACAATCACTTTCATTTCTAAGCACAGGAACCAAACAAATCCATTAACTTCAAAGATTGATCAAGCAGAAGAAGACAACAAGGTTATTACCTTGACTCTGCTACTTGCTCAACTTGATTATAATATTTCTTCGCTTTTAAAAGTGAAACGGATTAGGATCATTCACCAGAACCTCCGTTGCAAAATCATCAGAAGTACTAAATATAAAGTAAGGTTCGATGCGGAACCTAAGGTTCGTAGTAATGATATGTGAGACACAAGTGGGTAGGTCTGGACCCACGCCTAACATGGTTTTGAGTAACCCGCCGTCCACGTGTAACGCGTTACTGTTGGCTTTATTTGACTTCACTTCGTTCCAATCTTGTTGGCTAACTCACACAAAGTAAATTATTATTCTCTTTCTTAAAAAAATATCTTAAATTCGGTCGGAAGAGGATAGGGTAGGAAACTAATCCAATTGTGGCCCATGAACGACCTAATGGGCCTAACCCACTCGTGATTTCTTTTTTTTTTTCTCCAAATTCCTACCATGATCTGTTTTAGAGTATATTTGTTTTGGGTTTTGTGTGTTTGTGTTTTGTCTACAAAAATCTGTTCATATTTTTAATTTTCATTTAACTTTATGACTGTGAACCTTTCTGATTAATTCGATCAACAATTAAATTTACAAGAAAGTCTTGTGATTGATTCAAAAAAAAATCCAAGAGAAGATTAGATAAGAGAACAGTAAATGTGTAAGTAGGGTCTTAGGATCACTAGTAAGTAATTCAATAATTGTGTTATTTTGGGTTTTGGCTTGATCTGATGAGTGTGGAGTCTGCCATGTTTTGTGTGTGTGTGCTCGTGCGTGTGACTGAGTGGAAATGAGTTTCCTAAATCATCAATCTTTCAACTTGTATCTTGTTTTCTTGGGAATTTGATTGAATTAAAGAACATCTTTGGTTTGGATCATTAGGAGTTTGCAGTTTCTTTGAATAAACTGAGTACGTGATTCTAGGGTTCTACTAATTTGGTTTCTCCATATTTGGAGAAGGTTCTTCCCTTTTATTCGTTACAATATTGTATCATCATTGTTGAAATTGAACTCACATTGGGGTTTGTTTAGCATTGGCTAGTTGCATATGGAATCAAAGGTAGTAAAATATTTTGGTGCTTGTAATAGTATTATGGTTTCTCAAACTATGGTTTTACTATCCAGTTTGTTTATCAATGTTTCCATCTTCTTTGCTAAACCCATCACAAGGCTAACAAGAGACAAATGACTTCAATGGTTTCAAGTATTGTATAGTGTTAGTCCCAAAAGTAGATGTTAACATTTAGCTTCGACCTAAGTAACACGTATGAGGTGTCCATCTTTATGCTGACTTATGGGCTATAAAGAATCTAAGGGGTAGGACCGTAACATTGGAAACTATGAGGACCCTTTTTCAAAAATTTGGTATATAAATTAAAAAATGTTTGGAAGAATAAAATGAGATGCGAGTGAGTGTATAATGTAGTCATAAATATCATCTAAAAATTAGAAAGGATACAAAAATAAATGATAACTGCAAAAACGCGTTTTACTTAAAACACTCTCCTCTTTTACTTTACCTGCTTTTTCTCCACCTCGGCTCTCTATCGCTATAACTTGTGTGGATCTAGAGTTCTCTCACTCTGCGTGATCTCCTTCTTTGTACGTTCTTCTCGAGTTTCAGAGGAGATAAGCAGAACCATAACAACGATGAGTCAGTACAATCAACCTCCTGTTGGTGCTCCTCCTCCTCAAGGTCCTCTTTCTTAATTTTCTTTCGATTTTTAGAGCTCCGATATGATTTCATCGGTTGATATAATGTTAATTTTATTAGATCTGGTTATGTCATTGCTGGATTTTTGTTTTATACGCATGGATCTGAATTTTTTTGCTTGTTTTTTTTATCAATCGGGAAAATAGGTTATCCACCGGAGGGATATCCAAAAGATGCTTATCCACCTCAAGGATATCCGCCACAAGGTTACCCACCCCAGGGATATCCTCAGCAAGGATATCCGCCACCGTACGCGCCGCAATATCCTCCGCCACCGCAGCATCATCAGCAACAACAGAGCAGTCCTGGATTTCTAGAAGGATGGTAAGTCAAAACACACTCCATTAAATATATTATTGTTTTTACTAATTTTATTTTTATTTGCGAGTTTCGTATAGATTTTGTGCTGTTTGAATTTGAATATTCTACTACAGATTTTTAGAAAAAACTCATGTGGTATAGTTAGGATATTCCTCTGTAGATCTTGACTTTTGTGTGTTCTCATGAGTGACTGTTTTTATTCTTGTTCCTAATTTTTTTTTAATCTAATTGAGTGTGAGTCTGATGTTGTTTTAGTGAATTTGCATCTCTTAGGATTTAATATGTTTGCGTCTAAGCTACTGGTTACTAGATTGTATGTTTTGTGATTTTGTTTCATGGTGTTACTGGTTTGGGAGTGTTTATGAGTACTTGAAACTATATACTTGTGCAAGTTTTTGGTTGTTTTGTATTCAGTTAAAACTGATTGATAAATGTTAACAATATTTTTACTTTTGCAGTCTTGCTGCTCTGTGCTGTTGCTGTCTCTTGGATGCTTGCTTCTGATTGGAGTCTCTGCATATTAAGCTTAGGGGTTTATTGTGAGAGGGTTTTGGTTAAACAAAAACCTTAACTTGATTTGTGGGCATTAAAAAATGGATTGCTGATGATCTCTCGGTTATTCTCTTTTCGTTTATGCTTTATCTTCTTCGGTTCATAAATTTAACTATTGTCTATTGACGTTATGGCTCAGTTTGAATTTGACTATGGGAATGTAAATTGGTGGGGAGACACTATTCTATGCCACATTTTATTGCGCTTCTTTTTTTTAATGTCTTTGTCCATAATTCATATGATCCTATCCTATCTCATTCTTCTTTTATATGTGGAGTATTAAATAGAGTATAAAATTATCTTTGAAAAAAAAAAGATTCGTTTCGCGTGCAATTTCCACTGAATGTAATCCACCTGGCCGCGTGGGTTGATTCCACCATTTGTTAGTTAATTGGGGAGAATAAAAACTGTTACCAGGGAGGATTAAATTTACTAATTTAGTATGAAAAGTGATTGCAACTAGTACACAAAAATAATAACAGTTAGATAATTTAGAGATTGGCATATATGATTGAAGTTTGTTAAAGTTCTAAAAACTTATTGTTCGTTTGTGAACATGTGAACTAGGACGGTAGCATAGCAACGAAACAGTCACAAATTATTATGCTATTGTTGTATAAATTTTGTTTAGATGAACGAAGTTTTACTATGTATACTTTTAACAAATGCATAATTAAGTTTTTAATAACTAAAAAAGGTTAAAAATGCAGAATAGATTAATGACAAAATCACGCCTGACAAAAAAACGTATATTTGAAAACATGAAGATAACAGTAACAAAAATCTATTTGTAAAATCCAAACAACATAACATCCAAAACAGTCAAAACTAGTAAGCCTAATTGGTGAAATCACAATTATCAGAACAAGACTCAAGAAACGTAGAAGCATTAGGCGACCCACACCGCTTTATTTCGCCGTTGACGTAAAGAACCAAACCACTTTGATTCTTTTCCCGGACAATAATCGCCTTCTCTTTCTTAAATCCGTATGTTGAGACTGACTGAACACAAGGTTTGTTCGACTTGGCTTTGGATAATAGAAATAAGTTGGGAAAAGGTTGAATTGAGGAAGACATGACATTGGATTTTGTAAATCAAATCGAAACTCAACAACTTTTGTGAATAAAAATATTTTTATGTTCTTTTTATTGCTTTAATAGAGATTATGGAAAAAGGGTTCGGAGGGGTTTTGGACATTGAAGGTTCTTGGGCTCTACGAGTTTTACTTGAGGAAGAAGTCTATATTGGTTAGGCCTTGAAAGGTCTTTAAGCTGCCTTTGACGCTTTCACGTTGAAATTCATCTACAAACAACTAGAAGAATAAAGCAACAATGATTTCCTTTTTTTTGGAAACATTCCATATCAATTCATTCGCAATTTCACAAATTTCCTTATTTAAATATGCTCTGTTAAGATATATATATATATATATATATATATATATTTTGTTTTCTTTTGTTTTTTCATATTTATGCATGTAAAACTTTTCAAAGATTCTATAGTGCAATATATAGAGTTGTTGTTTGAAAAAATTGTTCATCATAATCACATATATTGCAGTTAGTCAATTAGTAGCATGATTAAAGCAATTATCTCAAATAATAATGATGTAATAGACCATAAAAAAATAAAACTATCAACTACTTTAAGGAAGTTCAAGATATCAACCCAAAATATTTGGAAATCTCAAAGATATATGTGTATATTTCCTTTAAATAATATATATATATATATATATATATTAAGCTTTGGTTTTACAACAACTCAGAAAGATAACTAATAAAATACAACATTATATCCTTTAAGACATTCAAACCATAAAATCATCAAATGCATCTCTCATCTGCGTACGGTTGCTCTCTCTATTTCCTCTACATCAATGTATGTATAAGTTGCCTGCATATACATATACAATCTCTTTGTTTTAGTCAACAAAGTTGGGTTGATGTGTGTTTCAAATCAATGTGTAGGTGCGAGGATAGAAAGATCGAATAAACTTGATATGTCTACAAGCTTCCATGACACTTGCGGCAATGTTTTGGACGGAGGCTGTTATTGCTGCCCCAAAACGCCAGCTCTTTGCTGGGCAGACCCACAATTTTGCAGCACCTATTGTCAGTCTCAAGCTTAAAACTTTTAATAAATTGAGCTACAGCTACTTGTTCCATTTCAAATCTACATTTATTGTCATTTGTGTTTGCATCTGCTTGGCAACGAGAGTAAGACTACTCCTAATTTCACATATTGGGCACAAGTCACTCACATCGCCCCCTTTCTTGAGGTTTAAAGATCTTGTGAGAGCGTGTTGTACGGTTACTTAGTTAACAAGTAATATACCATAAGATTCGTTTTGATGTTTTTCTTTTTAATAATTGGGGAATCACATAAATCCAGACTTATTGAGACATTTGAAAAATGGGTATTCTTGTTATTAAAAACGTCCAGTGATCAGCATGATCGAAATCGCAGTAAGAAAATTTGTATTCTAGATCTCAGCACCATGATGGATCTTTCAACCACTGGACCATATGATTCTTTTTTGGAAACATCCAATTAAGTTAGAATGATACAAAGAAGATTAGCATGGTCCCTGCATAAAGTTGACACACACACACACAAATCAAAAAACGTTTTGACTCTCTTAATGGTTGATGAATCCGAATCACGGAAGATGCATAATGTTTTTTATCTTTGAAATCTTTCACAATTCACAGATAAGAAGGAGAATCCAAAACTGCAACATCCATGAAGCAATCACTTAAATTTTCCAGGGGACAAGAGAGTTAGAAGCTTGAAGTAAAAGTTTTTTTTGGACAAAGGACTAGCTTGCAAAAGTGTTACACTAGAGATTAAAAGAAGGGAGTTTCATAAGACGCACTACTTGGGCTGTCCTCTAACTCCATAATATTACATTTATTTTTTTCCCCAACTGGCCGACCATATGTATTACATTTAGCCTTGTAAAAGTTTCCTCAAATACTAAGAAGGCAACTAAACAAAAACTTTATTGATCTGCTTCGTATCATTCTAGAATGATAACTGCAATATTATAATACCTTGGAATGTCAAGAGATAAAGTTATAAACTATTCGGTTATATCCAATTTTGTTATCAGTTCTACACACATATTATTTTTTAATACCAAAGACGGCCGTAACAAGTAGTGCGTTCTTACGTTCTGTATATATTTATCTATTTCTATAGCCCAAAATGTTGAATATGTTTTGCCTGGTTCATAAATCCATTAACAGAAAAAGAAAGAATACACAACGTGTTTGGCCACGCCGAGGTTTAGCACTAAAAAAAGGCTATAGTAATATTGAGAAATTACACAGCATACATACTTTTAGAAAATATTGATTTTAAATTTACACTTGATAACTGTAAATTCTTACTGATTTTCTGTCGCGTGTCACGGAAAAAGAGTTTGAACCAAACTTTACGCCAAGTACAAATCAAACCAAAATAAAATAAAAAATAAATCCTCGAAATTCCAGAGCAATTAAATAACTAAAAAGGTAAATTAGGCCATGAGTCATGACTAGATGACCACTGCACCTGCATGTCTGTGACAATGTCAGTCCATAATTATGAATCGAATCCAGAAAAACACTAACATAAATCATATGTAATCAGCCCCGCGCATCATAAAAACCCAGTAGATAATTTAGTCTTCTGCCAAATAAGATACGTTGAAATTATTTAAAACGGAAATATATATATATATATTTATTTTATTTTAAAAAGGAAACTATAAAAAGAGTATGAATTGGAGAAATCATAGGAGTAATAAATGTAAGGAAACTAATCAAAGAAGATAAAATACTAAAAGAAGAAAAATAGAGAATGAATGATAAGTGTACAGACAAGTATCAAACCACTCTCTCCACGAAGCTTCGCGGAAGCTGCCATGGCTTCTCTCTTTCTCTTCCCATTTAATAGCCTCCTTCCTCGCTCTTTCCTCTCAAACCAGAGAAGAATAATCACAACCAAATCTCTATCAATCATCTCTTTCTCTTTTTATCTTCTTCTTCGATTTCGCTGCTGAATATGAAGCTTGCTGCTAGCCTCAATTCCAAGTTCCCCCGCCTCAGTCCCAAACGTATCTTCCGCTCCAAATTCAAAGCTTCCGTCTCCAAATCTGATCCTTCTTCCTTTAGCTCAAACGCTTCTTCCTCTTCTTCTGATGGATCGTACGGCAATCTCAAAGCCGATCCCTCCGCGACTCCAATCAGTGTTCTCCCTGAGAACTCCGGTGACTGGTCTCAGGTTTCCGGAGATCGTGATTTTTACACTGAGCTTGTTCAGGCGTTTAAATTGATCGATCGAGATGATGACGGTGTGATTTCCAGAGGAGATCTTGCGGCGTTGCTTAGCAGGTTAAGTCCTGAACCGCCGAGTGAGGAAGAGATGAGTCTGATGTTAAGAGAAGTCGACGGCGGACGAGGAGGCGAAGGTTGTATCAGCCTTGAAGAGCTAGCTAGCCGCGTAGCTGAAACCTCCGGTGAAGGATCCGTGGAGATGAGAGAGGTGTTCGAGTTTTTCGACGCCGATCGTAACGGGAAAATCTCGGCGGAGGAGTTACACAGAGTTTTTGGAGTGATCGGTGATGAACGGTGCACGATAGAAGAATGTCAGCGTATGATAGCGACTGTTGATAGGAACGGTGACGGTTTTGTTTGCTTCGAAGACTTTAGCCGCATGATGGAGCTTCAAGCTCCAGCGATGAATGATCATCATTAGATCATGTGTTGATTGATGATGGTGACATCACTATGCTCTTTTTTTTTAATCATAAAATTATTTATTACTGTAATCTTTGTTTTGCGGTGGGTATTAATTTCGTGACGGCAAGCAATTAATCGGTCACCGTCGGTTTTAATCAAATGTTTCTCTAAATGGGTTATACGAAATTTAAGCCGTTAATGAACCCAAAAAAACATCAGTTTAATTTACAATTTGAGAAATACCGTCTATGCTACTATTTTATCTATACTTAATATAGTATTTAACGTCTAAAAAACTTAGCATTAGTTCATTCAATTTTAAAAGGTTAAAACCGTTGAGTTCACTTGAAGTAGTCTTTTTTTTTCATCAATGCCAAACCTTATATTTCCACCCTAAATATGTATAAACACATTTCTTTATTATTTAATGAGTTTTACGGTAACTAAAAACAAGTTAACAGTATATGTAGATGAGATGACTTGGTTTCTTCTACACATGAAAAATCCTTACCACTTGAAACCTACCAATTGGCTCTCGATCTCCAATTATTAAGCATGCATTATCTCCTTTTTTACTAATAATAAAACCTTATAAATCGTGAAAGTGAGCAATATTTTCAAATTGAATATGGAGTTTCATTTATTAGGATTGTGTCATACTTGAATGGCAATTGCATCTTTAATCTTGTTATAATCGACAAACATGTTTTTATCTGTATGATGTGTTGGTAAAACTATTATAACTACATTTTTCATGTTGGTCGATGTTGTAACTTCAGCATTTTTTGGGGGTCAACCAATCTAGCTACTTGTATTTAATCACCGAAAAAAAAACATTTGCTAACGATGTTTGATTAATCATTTAAGATACAAAATTCAGATTAAAAATAAGGAATAAAATTGGAGGGACTATGTCCACAAACATTGTCAAGAGCAAGTGCGCCGACCAACTGTCTTCCATTCGACCAATGGCCCTATGGGGTGTGGATGGACCCTCCCCATCTCCAATGTTTTGTCTTCTTTTTCTTTTGGTAAACTGCGAATCTATTTACCTTTTACAAATATTAATATACTATAAATCCTAATAGATTCCGCCGACCTCTAAACTGGAAGTAAATGAAAGATACATGCACCACAAGGTCCGCAACAAAAGCCGAGTCTCAAGTCCCAACCACACAGATACGAGTAGAATATTCTGACCAGCCGAAGATTTTTTTATTAGTTGGTTAGTAAATTGACTTTATTAATGCACTAAATTTATTAGAAGCAACGCCTAAAAGTATGATTGTGCTAGAGAATCAAAACCCTGCCGGGAGTATAAATGCTTTCTAAGACTTTTTTTAGTGTTATAGACGACAACAATAATTTGAAAGCAATTTAATTTCTATCATGAAGTTTTGTATGAGATTCTATTGGATTAAATATGGTAGACTCCACATGGTACTCTTTAATTAGTCAGGCCATAATACTTCACATGGTGATTGAGATCGACTCTCCGTTAAGGATTACCGAATTCCAACTCATGCTTAAGAAAAGGCCTATAAGCCTTTAACAAGACTTAATTGTTAAAGGATATAGAGAGAGAAGTGTAGACCGTAGACAAATGCCTCAACAAATTAGAAATGGTATTATTTTGTTAATCTTTCTTTTTTTTCCTTCTATTTACACATACATATTCAATCATGGGTTGGGTCATGGCAACGTCACTAGTTTAAACCATTTAGCTACAAAATCCGATCAATGATGTATTCTCATTCATATGTTTTCATTTGGCCATGCATTGTTTTATATAGCAATTATAAAACTTAAAATTTATATAGTGTGTACTTTAGTCTTATAAAATTACATTATAAAATATGATTTTTCATTATTTGGATTAACAAAATTCAATTTAATTCTTGTTAAAGGATAAAAGCTTTCAATTTTAAATACTTTTATTTCAGTTTCAAACAAGATGATATGGTAGTTTAGATTTTTGTTTTGCCCCCTCTCAATTATAGTGGGGTTTTATGGATATGTCGACGTTAGGTATGACTTTTCATATAGCTACAAGTTTGAAAGTTCTTAGGATGTTTGTTCGTCTCCACACGCATATATACACACATTTGTATACATGTCCGTTCGTAATATCTTGCCAATTCTTCGAATTGTGAACGGTTTGACATTTGGTTGGACAGCAAAAGCCACGAAACATCATCAAAATAATGATAGGCATGCTCGTTTCATTGTTGTTATCTTTTTGGTATCAAACGAAAAACCAAAGAACAGGAAAAATTAGAATAGCAAAAACTTTGAAGCACTATTGTCAAAGACTCAAAGTTTTATCTATACCATTTGGTCGTTGAACTACCGTCGACGAAACAAACCCAAATCATCCTTCTGTCGATCACCCACATTAAAGATATATTACCCAAACAAACATGGCCGATATATTTAAAAATCCTTATAAAACTCTAAAAAATCATAACAACCTTAACAAAATAGCTTTGTGCCATTTTTAGTAAAGAAAATATTTAATAGTGTGAATTATCCCGATTGTAAATAATAGTTTTAATTTTAAGGTCCGAAACGATGTAATGCTACAGCTAGAGACCCACAGTGAAACATTTGTTTATAGTTTGTTTAGCCACCCAAACTAATCTATAAACACGATTATAATTCCAAAAAAAACTTGTAATTGCTACTTTTATAAATACTTTCTATAGTAACGAGTAATGTTCATAAACCATAGATATTGTCTACTCGCGCGCGCGGTAAGAGAGAAAGAGGACAAGCAAAAATCGCGTGTGGCTTAACGAAAGATTAGATCCCCAGGAAAGCTGGAACTACAAAACATGAACATGGTCTCTTATATTGTCGACTTCTCTTAGTAGATCCTCACTCATGGTCCCATATCTTATCTCCAAGACTTACACAACACATGTTTATATTTATATCGAATAATCAAAATAAGTGTGTTTTGGGACAAATTGACTTTACCGATCTTCTCCAACTTTACCGATCAACAAATGAATCGGATACCTAACAACTTTCTTCTCCTTCCCATCGTCCTTCCACGCATCAGCAAACTCTCCTTTCATCTCCGCCGTCAAAAGCTCAATACCCTTCTCCTTAGCCGTCTGATACGCTGAAGATGACCTCAGATACGTCATATACTCTTCAACCACCATTTCTCTCTCCGCCGCGAACCATACCGGGAAACTTTGACTTTCCGTTGACTCATCATCATCCACCTTCTCGAACGGAAACTCAATTCCTCTGTATCCATCCTCAACAAGCCGCCTCGCTTTATCCCAATAGGGTCCAAGTTTCTCCCCGTAAAACCGCCGGAAAACCTCGTCGACGGCGGTGTTCACCTCCGGATTGGTGTAGCACCAGGCGGCGATTACGCCGTTTGGTTTCTTGAGCACGTGTTTCACGTTGCTGTAAAAAGTCGTGAGGTCGAACCAATGAAGGGCTTGAGCCACGGTGACTAGATCAACTGATGATTCCGGCGCTACTAACTGCTCGATTTCCGAGGACGACATCACCGGTGGAGTGAGCTCGTAACGTACGTTGGGAAGCTTTGCCGCAAATTCAAGTTGCTTGGAGCTCGTGTCGGTAGCAATAACGTTCTTGTAGATTCCGGCTAGCTGAAAATATCGGAAACAAATAAAATCACCACTCAATAAATCGTAATCAAAATCGAAGAAGTTACAGACTTTTATAGAAATTGAAATGAAAGATGTGGAGTAATCACATATCCAATACCAATTCAATTGTTGCAATTGGTTTTTAGTCAAATTCCAAACTTCAGACTCTAGAATTTAGAATCAATTTTTTTTTAAGTTGTCTAGAAATTGAAGAACATTGTTACCGATCGTGAAGCCTGGCCACTTCCGGCACCGACATCCCAGGCAAGGTCGTGGCACGGCGTTTTCGATGCGATGAACTCGAAAAGTTTAATCGGATAATTGGGTCGGGCTGCCGCGTATTGCTCCGCTTGATTTATGAATAATTTCGCCATTGTTTTTTCTGATTTTTTCGATGTTTCCCTTGTTTCTTCAACACGCAAAAGCTTAAAATCTTTTTAACTTGCCTTCAAAAGGATCCATTATACTATGATATTAGAATGATTCAAGACAAGCGGGTCAAACTTGAATTGGTCAGAGTAGGCCGTCCTTGACTTAAACACCATGAAATCAGAATTTTAAGTGCTAAAATATATTAAGAAATTAGACATAGTTATAATCTTTTTGATAGATAAATTTTGATGTTTTTTTAGTTTTATTTGTAAATGTACTAAATAAATTTATTATAGATTTTAATGTCAAATGAGTTTATGCCGACTTTAAATCACAGATTGGTGAAAGTCAATATGACAAACGTGATGAAGCTAACAATCTTGCTAGATCGCTAGATGGATCTGTCTTCTCTGGAATGATTAGCAGTTGTTTTTTTTTTCGTATTGAATTTTGTTTATGCTATGTTTCTTTTATATATATACAATTTATTCGGGTTTGAACCGAAGGACTCCAACCCGGAAACCTGGATTGAACACACTAGAGCCCACCAACAACACTAATACAGTATCATTTCTATATAAATCTCCGTGCAACTCAACAAACTCTCTACGGATTTTCTTTCTGTTCCGTCGTTCATTTTATTTCCAGAACCGTCGTCTGGGGTTAACATCGAATCCGCCATGGACAAGACGGCGAGCAGCAAAGTGATCATGAATAAGGAGCAACTGCTTTTGTTCGTTGAAAACAAGCGGAAGGAGGACTTCCGTAGGGATTCTCTTCTTCCCGAAAACAAGCGGAAGGAGGATTCTCGTAGAGATTCTCTTCGTCCCGTTGAAACTGAATCCGATCTCGAGCTTTCCATGGACAAGACGGAGAGCAGCAAAGTAATCATGAGTAAGGAGGATTGCTCTCTCGCCCTCAAGGCACTTATTTCTGCGTTTGCTGCGATGATTTCCAAGGAGAAGATGTTGGTCGAGCAGGATCGGCCCCGAGTATTTAACTCTTGGGCTTTGATTGGGCCTATCAGATTGAAAGTGAAACCCTACTGTTCAAGACGGATCTTATTTACATTATTGCTATTATCTCTAATTACAAATTATTACAAGACTAAATCAATAATGCCACCGTTTCCAATTCTCACGAGTTTTGATTCTTGACGTTGTTGCTCTGTGTATCCTTAAAGCAGCAGCCAATAATAGTAAAATCCCTACAGCTTTTAACCAAAAAATAGCATCTAACACTTTCACAATATAAGATATTTTGGAGATTTTTTCTTGTTTCATATTAGAAAATGTTTTCAAGTCTATATGCAACAAATATGACCATTTGTGTTCTATAGTTTTTTTTATGATTGGTTGATTTTAAAAAAGTTGAATACTTCTTAATGTAGAACATCCTATATTTTGGAACAGATGAAGTATAGATTTATACAAGAACTGATTAATTTCTACATACTTATAAATTTGTACAAGAACTTGTATATGGCTCAATTCTAATTTGTTGTTAATTTATAAATATATACCATAGAACTGTTTTTTATTTTTAAGAAAGAACACAAGTAAAGATTATAAATAAGTTGGAAACTAGAAAGTATGTAAGAAGTGTAACCATAGAGATATTGTGTAGTCGCGCGTGAGGTAAGAGAGAAAGAGGACAAAATACCGTATCGCGTGCGAAAGATTAGATCCCCAGGAACCACAAAACATAAAACATGAACACGGCACGGGTCTCTTTACGTCGACTTCTGTCATCATCACTTACGGTCCCATTTCTTATCTATACAACCCTAATATATTCTAGGTGTGAGCACATGGTGTTCGACGAAATGCCTAAGTGAGAGATATCAATTCAGATACCATCTTCTCCAACTCTTCCGGTCAACAAATGAATCGGAAACCTAACAACTTTCTTCTCCTCCCCATCTTCTTTCCATGAATCAGCAAATTCTCCTTCCATCTCCGCCGTCAAAAGCTCCAAACCCTTCTCCTTAGCCGTCTGATACGCCGAAGACGACCGCAGATAAGTCATATACTCTTCAAACACCATTTATTTCTCCGTCACAAGTCTAACCGTAAAACTTTGACTTTCCGTTGACTCATCATCGTCTTCGACCTTCTCGAACGGAAACTCAATTCCTCTGTACCCATCCTCCAGAAGCCGCCTCGCTTTATCCCAATACGGTCCAAGTTTCTCCTCGTAAAACCTCCGGATTGTGTAGCACCAGGAGGCGATTACGCCGTTTGGTTTCTTGAGCACGTGTTTCACGTTGCTGTAAAAGGACGTGAGGTCGAACCAGTGAAGGGCTTGAGCTACGGTAACTAGATCAACTGATGATATCGGGGCCACTAATTGCTCGATCTGCGACGACGACATCACCGGTGGAGTGAGCTCCAAACGTACGTTAGGAAGCTTTGCAGCAAATTCAAGTTGCTTGGAGCTCGTGTCGGTAGCACACGTTCTTGTATATTCCGGCTAGCTGGAAATATCGGAAACAAATCAAATCACCTCTGAAGAAATCGTAATAAACAAATCGAAGAATTTGGAGAATTTTGTAGAATCGAAATTAAAATGTGGAGTAATCACATATCCAATACCAATTCAATTGTTACTGGTTGGTTTCTGGTCAAATATCAAACTTAAGACTGGTAGAATTTAGAATTTTTTTTTATAAAGTTGTCTGGAAATTAAAGAACATTGTTACCGATCGTGTGGCCTGGCCACTTCCGGCACCGACATCCCAGGCAAGGTCGTGGCACGGCGTTTTCGATGCGATGAACTCGAAAAGTTTGATTGGATAATTGGGTCGTGCTGCCGCGTATTGCTCCCCTTGCTTTATGAACAATTTCGCCATATAAAAAAAAATTTTAGGTGTTTCCCTTGTTTCTTCAACACGCAAAAACTTAAAATCTTTTTAACTTGGCTTCGGATCTTAATCTTTTTAACTTAGCTCCATTATACTATTATATTAGAAGGATTCGAGAGAAGCGGATCAAACTTGAATTGATCACAGATTGGTGAAGGAATCCAAAAGAGTTCAAAGACACACTTTCACGAGAATGTCCCATTTTTAGTATGTGCAGTTAAAGAAAGTGGTCACACGGCCTAAGCATTCGAAACAAATCTTTTTATTTTATATATGCAGTAGACATGTAACATATCTTTTAAGAACCTAATCCATTTTCGAATCAGGTATTTCCATTGAAGATAAAAACTAAGTAGGTATATTTTTTATATATATAATTAGTAGAATTTCATATTTAACAAACGTTTATATCTCTTTTACTTTCATAAAAATCTTCATAATATTTGTAATAGAATAGTTAGTGATAAAACCGCTGTTGTAAGAAACTCCTGATGGTGTAATTGACCAGATAAATTGAGGCTGTGAGGACGCCATTCGGTGGGGAAATAGTGCAACTTCCCGCCGGAAGATTTGCTTGGATGACGCAGTAACGAGGATCATACATAGCCGTGTCACTGGCTGTGAGCACAAAGAGGAATACACCGGTGGGATCGGTCAGTGCTTGACCGAGGTTTGTAGTTTGGTTGCCACATGCTAAGATGACTGTGGCATTGGAGACCGGAGGAGCGTTAGGATCTCTGGAAAGGCTGCACCCCAGAACACCACAAATATGAACTTGGCCAATTTGGAAGCCCAAGAATGATAGTAAGCTATGGGATAAGTACAGAGAAGAGTGAAGCCATGAGTAACATGGAGAGGAGAAAAATACTTGTTTTCGCCATACTTCTTTTCTTTTCTATATCTTGATATATTTTGGTTTAGAGAATGCTTTAAAAGTGGTGTGGGGCAATTGGCAAAGAAAACAGGAGAGAAGGGTTTCTATATATATGGGTATGCCAAATTTTTATAGATACAAAAGCCATATTCACATATTAATATTTTATTTTCCCTTGTAAGAAAAGTATATTTTCTGATGTTAATGTACTTGTGTTCATTGTTTGCACAAGGAGATGATGTGAGTAACTAAAGGAACTTTGATTATCTTAAAAAGCCCCAAGGGCAAGGAAATGGGAAGGTGTATTAATTTGTTTTGGAAGTGTTTCTATTAGAAACAAGAAATGATGGTGTAGTCAATATTTTTAAGGCTTAAGAAGTCATCGTTGATTGTAATTAGGCGATGTGGATGACTTCAAAGTTCAAACATACACGCGAGACTGAGTAAATATGATGTGGAGCTTAATTCATTGTTATTCAGTTTTTATCCATGCGATGTATGATATGTTTTTGTGAATCAATGCGATTTTTTTTTTGGATTTTAATCTTATGAAACTGGATAATACGAATCAACATCGAACTGAATAGATATGAGGAGTACTAATTTATTGTTGCTCATCAATATTCTAAACTACGTTTTGAGGAGCAGACCATCGAATTGCGTTTAGACACATATATAAACATTTAACATGGGATAATCTAATAGTAAAAAGCAATCCCATAAATTTGTATTCAATTTTGTGCCGGTAATTCTAATAATCGATCTTGGGGAGCTTTTGGAGAAGAGCTTGACAAGATCCTGGGTAATCCGTTGGCAATATGGAGGTATTGATTTGCTTACTTTGATGTTTGATCTATGAGCTGAAGGTCAAAAGTTCCTTAGTTGCAAAACAAATAATAATCATACCATTTATCTTATGCATAAGCGTAACGAACATTTGTTTGTTTTGTACTCGGCTTAAGAAATGTGGAGAAAATTTCTATTCTTTATCTTTTGGGTTTGACAAGAATGCTCGATCGCGTGAACTCGTAGACGCAGGCACTGACCCATGCTTAGTATTACCCACGAGCCACTTGCGACAAACACAATGTGAAGAAGATTTCAGAAGAATCGAATATTTTCTTTCACGTTTTTTACATTTGCTCTCAATATTAATATCGACTAGAATTATATGATAGCTGAAATGGGCTTATAGACTCTGCGTAGCATAATACAAAAATTCAAATGGCCCATTACTCAGCATATGATACATATTGGAGATTTACTTTAGTCTTTAGCACATGTAAAAGTACATTTTTCTTGCATGTTGCAACATTAATTAACTCACTGTTATAAAATATATCGGTAGGCTGGTGGTAAATAGTTTAAACAGTTATTATTACCGTCGTTAGCTAACAATATATAGTTTTTAAAAAAAATATTACATAGTTTAAAATATTTTTACAATATATAATTTAAATTATTACATAATTATATATATATATATATATTCAATATATAGTTTTAAAAATATTAAATAAAAACTACTACATAATACAAATAGTCATAAAATATTAATTTTGCATTAAAAACTAAAAAATAGAACTAAGTCGAAAAAAATAATAATATAACCATCTTAAAAATGGAAACAAAAGGAATAGTAATTATTTTAACTGATAAATTTAGAATAATAAAATCTCCAAAAATGAAATGGTAAGGTGACAGATGGAAATTGGTGAAAAAGTCTAGGAAAGTGACAACCAAATTTAATGGTAAATCCTCACTAAATCATGTCGAATTTCCTTTGTCGGGTCATTATTGTATTACCTTTCTTTGGCCCCTCAATTTTTTAAAAAAGGTTAATCGCCAACTTGTTTCACCATCGACTCTTTTATTTGATTTTACCCATCGAAATTTTATTTTTAGCCGTGTCGACATATTCAAAAATACATAGTCTAATATTATCAAAGAAGAATGCTTAATCTTATAATTGAACTTTTCCTTAAAAAAATTTATAAAGAGTTTGTTTCCTTTTATATTAGATTCTAAACTGATCAACAACATATCTGCAAGATATACATCTTTATGTTATAAACGGGCGGAAACTTAAATGGGCGGAAGCTTAAACGGGCAGGATGTAAACGGGTCAGAAAATTATCTGCTAAATGGGCTAGGCTTAAACGGGTAGGGCCAGCCCATATTAACATCACTATTTATGATTTAACATCACTATTTATGACACGTGAATCACATAGTGCAAAGTTAATCGAATAATTATTTCCAACATAAAAATTACTAGTCTTTATAAAAAAAACATAAAAATCACTAAAAATACATACGATATTATATTATCGCCTCACAAAAATATGTAATTGTACAAATTACAAATTATAAATATATATATCTGGTATCTTCGGTAAATGTTACAAATTACAAATAGATATGAATGATAATCGAGTTCAGTGTGTCAATACTAATTGCTAAACTGAAATTACTTTGGGAGAGTAGTAAATAGCACAAGTTTGGGATGGCATCCAAAATTTAGCATAACTTTTTCAGATTTCAGATTGCATAAAACTGTATTGTTATTTTCTATCGGTTAAGAAATTATGTCTTTTATTAACTTTACCATACTAATTATAAATAAATGTTTATGGTAAATTTAGAAATTCTTTTAAATTTTGGTATATGTATCAATTGTTTACAAATAGAATATTGTTTGGCCATTTTCTAGTTATTTGGGATCAATATTTAGCTGGAACTTTAGAATAAACGAAAGAAAAAAAAAGAATTGTTTTAACCAGCGCTGAACACTGATTTGGGATTTGAAGATAATTTTAGTTTTATATTTAAAATAAAGTTCATTAATAAGCTACAGCTTAACTGGTGAACCAAGAGGATTTTGTGCACACAATTTTCAGGCTCGAGTATGGACTGGGAGGAGACTATTTTAAATATTTATTATGAATATTTAATGTAGATCAATTTGTCTAAGATAACCTCACTATTTTTAAGCAATAGGTATAATAATCTCTTTTAGTTTGTATTGCTAAAACGACCTAGTTTAAAATATATATTTTTTATAATACCAAATTATCTTTTCTAACTAAAAAATAATTTTAAAATTAATAAATTATCATTTTATTTGATTAACTATTTTTAATTCATATTTATAATTAGAACTGCATTTTAATATTTGCTCTACCTAAAACATTTGATTAGGGTCAAATAATATATTTTTTTAAAACCTAAAAATTATTATAAAATTTTACCAAATATTAGTATAATTTGGCAAATATTCGTAAAGTATGTCAGATGTTCGGAAAATTTGTCAAATACTCGCAAAATCTGCAAAATGCTCATTAAATCCGCAAAAATATTCGCAGAATCTAACAAATGCTCGCACTTGCAGAGTATGTCAAATACTCGTAGAGTCAAACAAATATTTGCAGAGTTTGTCAAATGCTCGCAAAATTTGTCAAATGTTCGCAGAATCTGCTAATTGTTTACATTGTCTACCAAACATGTGCAAAATCTGCAAAATATGTCAAATGTGTGGCAAATGCTTGCATAACCTGTCAAATATCTGCAGAGTCAATTAGATGGTAGTAGAGTTTTCCAAATGGTAGCAGAATTTGCCAACATGATTTGGTAAATACTAGTAGAATCTACCAAATACTAGCAAAATTTGCCAAAAATAACTGAGAGTATGTTTTCGACTTTAATAGTTTCTATTTCTTCTCTTTACTAAATGACTTATTTCAATCAGTTAGTATCCATTCAATAATATCTTATATACATGACCTTAAATTTCAAATATTGGCTCTCTTTTTTTTCCCGACATATACAAAAGTTCGAAGTATATAATTCCTCATTGAACAATGTATGGCCAATGTCTAGTTGTCTTGTATTAGGTTTCGTTTAAAAAGCATATTGATCTATAAGAATATCTTTGCAGATAGTAAAACTGTTTCTGAGGCAGATAGGAATTTTAGTCGAATCCAAATCTTGTTTTTTGTAATATATATACAGTGTAAACGATTATCTAAACTATGAAGTATATAAACTAGAGTTAACTGGAAAATTAAGATGATGAAAAGACAAGAAAACCCCTGAGAGGAGAGAAGAAGAGCAAAGCCCAATGGTCACAGTCATCACAGAAACAGAAAGTTTCAGGTATCTCTTAACTCCAACTCCCAAATTTCAATTGACATCTTATCTCTCCCTCTCTCTCTCTCAAACAAAAGGAATTTTGTGAGAGCTTTTGGTTCAACCCAAAGGTCTCTAACTCTGTCTGGTTTTATGTAAAGGCTCGCATCATTATTCATTTAATACTACTGAACATTTACGTTGAGTGAGAGAGACGCATGAAAAGGAGACTTAAGCTGTAGGCCTACTCATGGCATGCGGGAGTCAGAGCTCCTACAACAAAATTATTATTCACATTCTAGCCGAATCCTATATAATGCTTAAATCTAATATTATTGTTTTATTTCGGGTAGAAGAACTTTAATTAAGTAGCTAACTCGTGATATTGACGCTTACAATACACGATTACAAGTTCGACTTGGTTTGTTACGTCATTGACCCATAAATCAAAGTTTGTCTTACTACAATGCATTTAAAAAAAAAAGAGACATATATGTGACTGATGTATGTATACATTAAGAAAACTGTAAATATGTAGAGGGGTCAAATATATTTATTTAGTAACAGAACACTGTTGGATTGTTGGATTTATTTTTTTCGTTTCTTGAATTTATTTACTACGGAAAAAAAGATTTGTTAGTGACTATATAACTAGTTACTAGTAGGCATGAGTTTTGGGTTGGTAGAAGATGCCAGTCAGGTGATAGTTGTTCATAACACGTGTCAAACGTTCAGACAGACTAATAAACGGAGTCCGTTTAAAGTAACGCCGAGGCCGTACCGTTACTTAGAAAGCCGCTATTTTGGCATAACCGTAGAACTAAGAAGAGACCTCTCATGCGATAGATAAAAAGTTCTTCTTTTTTTGGTTAAATTAAATAGATAGATAAGTAGCTCACGTAATTATTACCTACAAAAAAGGATCGGAAACAAAATATATAGAGAATAATTCTATTATTTTCGACTAGTTTTAAAAAATATATTTTATACTGGATTAGTTAGAGAAGCTATGGTACTCAAAATTCTCATATGATTCAAATATGTTGGGTTTAGTAAGTTTTTATAAATTATTTAATAAAACAAATATTACGGGAAGGACTTTTGGCTAGCTTCATTTTATACTTTCGAATTAACATAAAGTATAAAACATGTAAGAGAAAAAAGAAAATAAGAGAGGCAGCAGGAGAGACAGAGAGAGGAGGAGATTGAGAGGTCAAATCATTGAAGTCGAGATCACATCTCCTCACATGCAATAACACACCATGGTCTTGTCTTGTCATATATCATTTTGCATCCCAGCAAAAATTTAATCACATACATAATTTACATATACACATTTGCATCTACTTGCTCTCGTTATCTTAATTTATTTTGGTTATGCTCTTGGAATTTCATGGGTAATTGTAGATTTTTCAATGCATAACTTCGGAATTATTGAGCGGTTATCATCAGCTATGTAAATATTTGCTAGCATAGCATAGATGATTTTTTTTTTATCACAAACGTCACTGATTAAAATTGTCAGTTTAAATATTTTTCTTTAAGGAAAATTAATTAGGAACCGATGTACGAAAACAAAAATCACGTGTTTTTGTACATTTCACAAGTTGATTTGTACGAATATTTTCGATATGCGGAGTAAATATAAATTCTAAAATACACAAATAAATTCCTAAACATCAAGAAATTCCTCAGTTCTCATGTAAATGATGGTCAATCATCCGGATTTGCCGCCATGTTAATGAGATCTTAGCACTCTGTGCCAAAAATAACGTCCAACAACGGAATGACTACCAAACTCTGCATCGCCCAAACAAGAGCCTCTAACTCTGTATGAAGAGGAGAAAGACATCGTCGAGATAAGGTAACGATCCAACCTTGTCTGCTCCTACTATCTGAGTCGTGCCATGAACCATCCGTATAATAGAGAAGGGTGTCTTGTACTTCACCTAGTGTTCCTTCAGGCGGATCGTCCTTCGAGTTTGCTCGTCTCCATGCTTTTTTTTCTTGTATGGCGATGTCGAGTATATCATGCAGGTGCTCATTAACGTTCTCAAATATCTTCCGGTTTCTCGTATTCCAGATATACCACATAACCCAAGGAAAAATCATTAAACTCTTCTCATTCGCTATGTAATCCTTCCCTCGTCAATAAAAATAATCTATGTTGTTAAACAATGATTAAAAAAAAAAAAAAATTGGAGGTGAGAGAATATTTGACAGAACCCAAACTTGTGTTGCCGGGTGACATAACATAGATGATTAGATATCCATCTCAAAAACCTTATGGTTGTTGTAAAATTACTTTTAACTAGATGTTGAGTCTGAAAATTCATTAATTGTGTTTCTTCCTAATTAAAAACAAAATAAAAGAACCTTATAAGAAAAACAAGATAATCTATGTATATGTAAAATTAATATAGGTTGATACTAAAATTTATTAGTGTGGCTTAAATTTATGTATATATGTAAATCAAAGGCTTAAGTTTATAACTAATTACTATTCTCTTTTTCCAAAAATATTGTGGTATGATGCATTAAGTTTTAAAAATTTTGAGTTGCATTTTGTTAATCTTTTTATTATACGAAGTAAAAATATTTAATAAAAAATTATGGAATTCCATTTTGGGGAATGCTAATTTAAGTTTGTAGATTTGATACAAGTATTATCAAAAGTTGGCTTCGGATCTATAAAGACTAAAGAATTTTTTTTTTAATGTTCCAGTAAAAGCATTAACCTTACAATCTCATTTCAGTTTTTGGGATATGTTTTTTCTCTTAGACTCAAATTGATTATATTCAATTTGTTTGAATTGAACACCCTTAAATCATATAGACTAAAGTTCTGCAAAAAATATGTTTTTTACTACTTACATTTACTGCTCCACTTTCCGTCATTTTTCTAACTTACTACTATATATTACCTTTTTTTTGTTTTTTGTGTGTAGATGTATTTCTCTGTTTCTGCAGAATTTAAATCACCAGTAATCCTTAACACACACTTCTTCTGCAGCAATACATAACCTAGTAGAGAGTCTATTGGTGTCGTCTTTTCGAGTTGCTTCTGCCACCTCTCTCGGTTTAAATAGTGGCGCTTCTACGGTTCTTGCCGTATTCCCTCAGGTTGTCTCCAGAACGTCTGGTAATCTACCTATCAAGGTTGCTAGTTTCGCTTTGCTGTTTCATTGTTTGTGGCTGATGCATTCATCCGGAGACAAGTTTGGTTTGGGACTCTGTAGGGTTATTAGGCATTTAGCATTTGGTTCCTACCTTGGTTATGGGTGTGGTCTTGGGACCTCTCTTTGTTTGCGAGGATTGTTGGGATTTCGGAGACTGTGATCGGTTTTGTTTCGTAGACGCTTCTCGGCTAGATGGTCTCCGTTCACTATCGTTAACATCTCTTTGCCTTGCCAATTCATGAGCCGCCGCTCACATTTGGAGTTCTTAATAGCAAACTCTTTATAAAAAAATACATAACCTAGTAATTCCAGCTTTCTTTGTCTTCTTTTACTACATACCATTACACACACATGCAACAAATATACAATATGTATGTGAAATTGCAAGTAAATATATGGAACTTTTGATTGTTAATGAATTATTGCACGTTGGTAATAATTATAGTTAAGAAACCAATAATTATAGTTATACAAATGGTTTACTGGTCTCCTAAAGGTCTGCAATATGATAACTCAAGCACCTGTTTTTTGTATCCTCTACCCTTTTTCTGGGCCAATCACATACATGTATATATATAGGGTTTATATGTACATTCATACATAGCTATATAATGATACGATACATATGGTTTAGTTTCAGATCTTCTGTGTCGCTGTTATTTGCATCTGATTCTCTACATTTGTCAAAGATTGTTCTTTTGGATGATTTCTAGGAAAATATAATGTGGGATCCATGAAATAAAATTTTAGTGATGGTGAGCCAAATATGGATAGAAAAAAAACTATTATTTAAAATTCTCAAATTCCAGCTTTAATTTTTCCTTTTATTTTAATATATTAACTTTTTGTGGCCTATGCATCGGACCCAGATTATCAAATTAACACAAAAGAATCTCCACTTGACCATTAATACTAATGTAGTTTATATAATTTCGTTAAATTCTTTTCAAAATTTAAACTTTCTTCTTTTCATCAAGTGTGTGCTCTTCTTTAATTTTCATCTGCTTTCTCCTGCCTAGTCCCTTTCATATTATAAGAAAGATACGCCTATCTCCTAATTTTATAGTTTTCTTTGATATTTATTTTCGTTTCTTACATATCCAAAATATATATTTAAAAGTTAAGTATCGAAACGCTTTCCTTTTATATCCATATGAAATTACTGTAAAACTTTGAAGCTCAATTTTAGTTCTAGTGTGAGATTCCAAAAAAAATCAAAAACTTAAATAGGTTTCGAAATGATGGATTTCCTTATCCTACATCTGGATGACATTAAGAGTGAGGGCCTCTTCTTGTGCCCCATAATAATATGTCACTACTTTGTCGTATATGTGCACCATGAAGTTAGTGCATAATGTATATAATATCTCATGTATATGTGCTTGGTTACTTTTGAGTTTTGAGTGATTAAAGTAAAGATTTTTAAAAAGAGTCAAAATTACTTATGCTCAATAAATTGATGCGTAATTATTACTACTTGTTCTTTCCGTTTAGTAAGAATGATGTTTGTAATCCTTTGTGTTCGGCGCTATTAAATTTGGTACTTCTTTCATTTCAATATAAGTATCGATTTAGGAAAAAGTTGTTTCAAAATAAGTACCGTTCAATATTTTGTTTCATTTTTGTCACAAGTATTAATTGTAATTTAGTCAAAATTAATTTAAAAAAACAAAGAGAATTTCAAAGTCACATGTTTTAATAGAATCGTAATAATATCGTTAATTATTTAATTGTTTTTTATTTTGTGCATAAATGACAATTATATTAAAACCGATAGAATATTTAACATCAGTTTTATAATATCGACTACAACTGATGTTAAACCAAAATAAGTATAAAAATATGACCAACATCACTTTTATAATGATCATTAATAAGATTTAAGAACAACAGTTAGCAACTTCAGTAGAATTATATATGCACTATCTGTCAAATATTTTCTTATATCTTAAAAATAAATCTTTAGGGCTTTTCTTATGTATGTTTTATCATCTCGTATTATTTCATGTATGCTTTATAAAATTTCAAATAACTAAATCCAAATTTAATTGATCTTTTATTTCTAATTAATGTCTAAAACACATGAAAGCTTTTCATTCGTTTACATATCAATTTTATATTATTTTTGTCAACAATGTACAATATAGGTGTTTAAATCTAGGTAATTGTTTGGGCAAATTTTAACGTTTTCGGATCGACACAGTTCAACGAATTAAAAAAAAAAGAGAAAATATTTTTTATTAATCAATAATCTTTAAATTACAATGAGTCGAAAATGAAAATTGTCCGTGTAGACTGACATGTGAAGATATTCAGAGATTCGAGCGCCGAGTCTTCGGTCTGTGAGAATATTTAATCTCTTTGATCTATTTTTTAAGATTTTCTATCTGATTGTTGAGACCCCTTTTATGGTTCATAGCTTCTCTATTTATAAGTTTTTTCCAAACCTTAATCTCTATCGGATAAGAACTGACATGTATTAAATTTTAATTTTAAAAAAATTATAATTGATATAACAATACTGATACTCATTTAATGATTTTATTTTGCACAACACTATTTGATGCAAAAAAACATTAATACAACTTACTAACCTATGTATCATGTTTTAACATATCAAACTTTATAGACGGCTTTCTACTTTATATATTATGATTTCTTTCCGTTCATTGTATTTAGGAAGCAAACTACTATCATTAAAAAATAATAATCTTGTAAAAAATATATTTGGAAATATAATATAAGCTACAGTAAATATTACAAAACATCTAACGCTGTAAAACAAATCAAACAAAATATAGATTTTGAATGGATGTCGCAGGATAGACAACAATCCGCCATATACTGTACTAAATTAATTATTTTATAACACATACATTGTTTTTTTAACTAATAAATATTTTTATAAATCAACCCAAACAGGGCTCCGGAATAGTTAATACATGCATTATTTTGTTTGTATTCAATTCGGCATTGTGTTAATCCGTAGTTAGTCCTTGACTGATTTTTTAAAAAGAAATCCTAATTCACAAATAGTTTTGTTCGACTCATCCGCCGCAACCATTCAAATCACAAACAAACATACAATTATCTAAATCATGGAGGTGAAAATATAATGCAGAGAACATTTCTTTTAATATCTTTGTACATTTGTTTTTTCGCTTCTCTAGACTCTAACGGCTAGTATTATGAGAAAATACAAACTAAAAATAAAATAATTTATTCGCCTCAGTCACCGCAACCACTTAAAACTATGAACAAACATACTATTATCTATTTCACTAATATAACAGGGTGAGGAAAATATAATGCGGAGAAAATTCTTTAATATCTCCATACATTTACTTTTTGTATTTCTAGTGGCTAGTATTATGAGAAATTTGCAATGATATTCTCAATTGGAATCAACTAACTATACATACTTTTGTCGGTCTGTATGACTACTACAGTACTACGACTCGATTCGAAGTGTCTTGGAGATTATTAGGTAAACTGTTTTCATCCAATGAAGACGTATAATCAGTCCAAATCCCATTAAGAAAAACAAAAATCCTAGAACCGATTCCAATATGTGGAGGTGGGTGCACACAATATAAAGACCGGTCGATGTGATAGCTACAAAGACAAAGACAAATTGAGGAATGGCAATTAAATGTGAGTATCAAATGCCACTGATTTAGAGCAAAGACCATGTGAGTACATTGCAACAAACAATTGAAGCATATTGCACTTTCTACAAACTATAAAAATCCGAATTATATGTAATCATTCGGCCAATATATATATATATATATATATATATATATATATATTGGTCAAATGTTTCAGTGACTTTTGTCAACTTTAAAAGTTATCGAGAAATCTATTATCTTATCCCCAAAATAGGAAGTCAAAATTTTGCCATTCTTTCATTGATTAATAAAACACAAACAGTAACGAGATGACTGCAAATATATCCATTGCTCATTTTTAAAATTTCGAATCCATAGAATAGGCCTAGTTTACAATGGGACCTTTTTTTACGACAATTTATAACTGGATTTAGAAAAGGGAAACTCAGTTTAGTGTATGTAATTAACCCATATTATTATTATTATTATTATTATTATTATTATTATTATTATTATTATTATTATTATTATTATTATTATTATTATTATTATTATTATTATTATTATTATTATTATTATTATTATTATTATTATTTTGATTATCTAGAGATAAAATTTGGGTCTATAAGACTATTCTTCAAGAATTTGCGATATGTCATGTTAGTGCAAAACCATATTATTGGTATTTTTTACTTTTCAATATTTTTCGTATATCATATGTTTTCCGGTATCCTTACATAGACTGTTATTTCGATTTTCCGTTTTTTTTCAGTTGCCATTAGATTTTTTATCTTCGGAGTAGTCGAATGGATGATAGAAATGGAGAGCATATTTGGTGACTTTCTCCAATACAAACACTCAGAGAGACAATATCATCACAATGATATATATTTTCCACCACAACCACTTAAAAAAAAATTAAGTTGTGGTGTATTGACCCAACTCCCTCCACAAGAACCTAATTTTTTTCTGCTCATCCACTTCTCAATTTCTATGGATATTCCATCAACATTTAAATCACCAGCTCACAACATTCAGTTGGGTTCCACTTAAATTCCTCCTCTCTCTTTCTATATATATAATCCATTGTACCCATATACATACATACAACTTGTAGAATAAAAGTCAAAAAGTGAGATCGACCTCAGCCAATGGGCTTGCACTCGAAGCATAGACATGGGTTATTGGTGGACACCTATATATGAATTATTTGGTATCTATATAAGTTTCTTAATTAGATGTTTCAACTTCAGGAGTTTCACTTGAAGACGACTTTGAAGACTGGAACTTCTTGGGGTTCATGTTATTTTCGGCTGCTTTCAAAGCTGTCGTCATCTTTTTGGGGAAAATACCAACACAACTGACATATATATATATATATATATATATACGCACAACCACACGTATGTGTACATATGCTTGTATTTTCCAACAAATCTAAGTTAGCTAATTCAAATCTTGTTCAAAAAATTAGACTTCTTCACCTTCCTAGACCTAGAAAGTATGTCATGATGTTAGGACAACGATGGCTTAAGATGTATTTTTCTCATTGGTTGTACATTTTGACCATTGCAAACTTTCTACTGACTTTTAGCTACCTCGATCCGAAGTTAGTCTAAGATTCTAGTCAGGAGCTAAATTGTAAGTGTGATTCTACATACGTAATCTTCTCATATCATTGGCCTCGTATAAGTTATGAATAAATTAATATATATATATATATATGTTTGGTGTGTCAAAGTTGGTAATACATTTTAAAAGTGTAGAACCATGTTGTTCATATAGCATTTCGTTAGTTGTTCACTGTTAAATAACAGTGAAGATTGCCAAATTAAACAGGATTAATTAGCCATGTGAATAGTTTCACTTGTGCCTTTGTGTTCTAATTTTTTTATTTTTCAACAGAACACTTTTTATCTAACTATTCATACACGTAATCCACACATAACATCATTTGCTTTGTTTCCCTCTTAAATAATATTTATGTATTTGAGTTTGAAAGAAAAACAAAAATACAAGCTTTTAGTGTTTCAGGAAAAAAAACTGAATGTAAGCATTGGATGATAGTTAAGTGGTTTAGAAATCTAGTGATCAATATTTCTCCACGTACCAATTGTAATTATTAAATATATAAGTCTCTAGGTTGCATCTTTTAACTTTTCCCAAATCTTGTAATATAATTAAAAAAATAATGCTATTGGGGTATGGAAAACAAAAAAAGCAAGCAAATGACAGAAAAATAATTCCTTAAGATAAGAAAAGAGAAAGGTGATAAAAGCGATTGGGAAATAAAATAAATAGTTTTTTAAGTTTTCAGAAAGTGGCATATAGGGAATATAAAATACAAAATGTGGGGTATCATTCCATTGTTAATTAGACTATGTTTGGATTAATTATTATTATTGTAAACATGCTCATTGCTCATAAAGTTTGTTGTTACATATTTTATCACCCGCATTCATATGAATCAATATATCGTAGATAATTAAATTTATAGAATTAATGAGTACACTTGAAAAGAATTCATTTCATATACTAATTAAAGGTGTAATAAAGTTTTTAAAATTAAAGATAGGTGGCATTGTCGGGTCAATCGAAGCGAAATATCCAAAAATGACCTCTAACATAGATTAAAGACTAATCCTAATCAGGCTCATTCGTTTGTCTCTAATTCCTAATTTAGTATCAATGGAGATACACTTTTCTACCATATAAATATTTTCTTAAACAAGCATTATTAGTATATATATATTTGGGTGTAGACACCCCACCCCAATCACACTAACACAAACCAATATGTTAGGTGTCCTGATATTCTTAATATTTTTGGTTTGTTGTAAAAATTTTTTTAAAAAAGAATACATCAAATTAGAAAAATTCCATCAAACATATATTTGACAAAAATATTTATTTTCTTAGAAATATTAAAAAGAATAAATAAACTAAATGGTTGGGAAAAAAGAAATGAATGTTGAGAAAGCTAAGAAGTTAAATACAAAGAGTAGGTAGCAAAAACTTTAGGATCCCGTTATACCAGGACCCGCTTTCCCATTTACTCCTTGGTAACTAATTGAGATGACAACCTAATCTTTTTTGCCAATTACCATCTCTTCTGTGTTTCAATGTAAAATTAATAAACAAAATCAGATATCCGAATCTGCGGTCAACTACAATTTTTATGCGTTACCTAAAATAATTTTATTTATGACTTCTTCCCAAATTATATTATTATAGTTCTAGACTTCTTGTCTTTTTTTTTTCTTTTGATAAAAAAGCTTTCAAATCTAGATTTCTAGTTTAGATCACTGTTTTAAGGTAATAAAAGAAACATAGATAAACCAACCATCTTATGTCTATCCGTAAATTCGTCCGAACAAATATGGTATAATTTAAACAATAGTTCATAAAATATTAATAAATATCAATTAGCATTAAGTTTTTGAGAAAATCAGTATCCAAACTCTCTTACATTTAGTTACATCTTTTCTATTCGTAATCATTCTGTTTTTAGCTCATAGCTAGTAATATTGTGAATTAATGAATACCATGATTCTCCTAAGATGAGTTGGGAAACTCAAAACACAAGACTTAATGCGAACTAGGCTAGTCACGACGACGATCTTTTTCAAACTTTTGCCTATATATACATTTATAAGGTGTTAATAGAATATCTGGAAAAAGAAACCAAAAACCGGAGAAATAGAACATTTCGATTTACGAATCATTTTCATTAAGTTAAGAAAAGAAAAAAAGGAAAATGTATAAATAAAGAAAGAGAGAGATAATGAAAAGGCAAGTCAAATGTCAAAACGAACCACTTCCTTATCATACGACTGTCAGTGCCCCTCTGTATTGTCATTCTTTTTTCTCTTATATTTTCCCACTTTCCTTTTCCCCAAAATTACCAAACAAAGAGAGAAAGAGCTCAATTTTAATACTATTTGTTTTCAAAATAAAAATGAACGTATAAGAAAAATAAACTCTCGCACGTGCGTGCCTTCGAGCGCACGACGTAGATAACTAAAAGTTATTACAAGAAAAACAAAAATAGTTCGTACAAGAAAATAATTATTCCATCATTTTTTCATTACATCTAAAAGTTAAAATAGCCAAGATATTAATATATATGTATATAAAGATAGCTTTCTTAATATATATGTATATAAAGATAGCTTTCTCAAGATATTACATTTTTAACAAACAATATCAGAAATTTCCTTTTTCGTAGTGTATCGATCTATGTAATTTCTATTGCTGGTTTGCTTATATGAAGTTTGATTGGTAAAGATTTAACAGAAAAAGTTTGATTAGTGAAGAGAATAGAAGAAAAAACCATATGTTCTTTTAAACCTATCGCTCCGGCCGACACGCTTCTCCATGTCCTTCCCACTCTCTCCCATCCATGTGTAAATTCTTTTGAAATAATGAAATTGTTTTAGTTAAAATAGAGTGAATTTAATTGATTGGTCCAACTAGTAAAATACAGCTTTCTGAACTGGTGAATATATGGGTTCGGACCACGACTGAGCCATTATCAGTGCCAGCTTCTGTGGTTGGATGTCTCACATTAATTTCATTCTCTACCTGATTGATTTGATTTTGGTATTTTACATCGATAATTACTATACTGTATTCAGCTGAAGTTTCATGTTTATAAAAAGGGCATTTTCACTAGAGTAACGTGAGTACACAACCATATTTCTAACTGAAGAAGAAACTTAATTATATGTTTAAAATATATATTCATTTATTTTTTTCTGTGGATAATATAGTAATATTTAACAAATTAAATAATAATGTAATACAAAAATTAAAATAATAGTAATGATGATGTAAAATCCAAAAGATAATCCTAGATAATATATCACATGTTTATATGATAAAAATAAGTAAATTTGATGAATTAGATGTCTACATTGAAACAATAGCATGTTAAAGAAAAACAGATTACAGGTTCTACAATGTTTAAATTACAGATGATAAAACCATCCAAAACATATATTGTAACCCATTTTGCTTAGTATGGAAAATATTATTACCATTGCTATTTTCTTAGTTATTATTTTGGTTGTTGTTCCCATTTAGTTTAATTTCTATTTATTCACTAAACATATCTTGCATCTCCATTAGTTAATATCAACATATAATAGTATTGCCACGCATGATAATTGATCGTCAAAGATATATGAGTATAATTATCTATAAATGAATAACTCAAACTCAATCCACAACAAATGAGAATACAAAAGTTAATTCAGCTAACAACATGATGGTTTAAAAGAGAATAAGAATTTATGATATGTAATAATTTAAAATAATTAACAAGTTTATCAACAACTAAACTAAGAGAACTCTCAATAAATGTACTCCATGTTGTTTACAAGATTCTTCAGTAAAATATAATTCACAATGCTGTGTAGCTTCCGGGGTCTATCTTTGCAGGTTATTAGTAAAATTTTGATATTTCCCGGATTGGAAAAATCCAATACTCAACTAAAACTTGTCATAATAAAACTTTAAATAAGAAAAAGAAAAGTAAAGAGCGGAAAAGGAGGATGGTGAGGATTGGTCCAACGGTCAAACAAAAAACCATCAAATCAGAATTCACTACAGTTTTGAAATTTATTTCACTCATTCTGTCTTTTAACTTAATTAGGCCTATGTTCTTATCCATCACCTTCCTCTCATTTCCATGCACACATCCTTACAGATACATACATATGTATCCATAGTGTTGTTCAGGCTTTCACATGTTCTGTAACAAGCCAAAAAGACAATTGCCGAGGGTCATGGTTTTATTATATTATCTTACTCAATTCAAACGTCTCGTTTCGGAAATTTAATGTATGATGAGATTAAGTAGGATTTGGATTATCCAGGTGCTAATGATGTTCATTATCAAGTAACACTTTCTCTTTATTATAATTTCTCTAATTTCTAGTTCTTTCCATTTCCATCTGTAGATTTGGCCCACCTTTGTATTATTTTCTTCTTAATAATTATTTTCCTCTTTTAGTAACCAAATCACTAAATAACATTTTTATAATCAACATCACGACAAAAGAGTTAATAATTTTTACCATCTTAGTTTAAATATCTGAGCCTCCCGGTTCATCCATTCAAATCTCTCTCTCTATCTCTTATCAGGCCCAAAAATATCTAACACCACAAAGCAATAACGAATCCTTCTCTCTCCCTCTCTTTCTCCTTCTCTCGGAGAGGAGCAAAGAAGCTTCAAAAGATCAAAGCATAAGCTTTAATTTTCCCCGGAAAAATTGTTTCCCTTTTTCGAAAAAATAATAAATCATAACTTCATCCTCTATGAGACAACAAAATCAATCAGAAGAGGCAACTCTTTTTATTTTTTCTACCCTCTGGTAGACTTCTTGCTAAACCCTAGCTTTGTTCTAGAGAGAATTAGAAAACCAATTTGTTTTTTTTCTTTTTCTTGAAAGATGAGCAGTCTTGAAGAATCATTGAGATCTCTATCGTTAGATTTCCTAAACCTTCTAATCAACGGTCAAGCTTTCTCGGACGTGACTTTCAGCGTCGAAGGTCGTTTAGTCCACGCTCACCGTTGTATCCTCGCCGCTCGGAGCCTTTTCTTCCGCAGATTCTTCTGTGGGACCGACACACCACAACCTGTCACAAGCATAGACCCGACCCGACATGGGTCCGTACCCGCTAGCCCAACAAGAGGCTCCACGGCCCCAGCTGGAGTCATACCTGTGAACTCAGTTGGATACGAGGTGTTTCTGCTCATGCTTCAGTTTCTTTATAGCGGACAAGTCTCGATCGTGCCGCAAAAACACGAGCCAAGACCCAATTGTGGCGAGAGAGGATGTTGGCATACGCATTGTTCAGCCGCCGTTGATCTTGCTCTCGATACTCTCGCCGCCTCTCGTTACTTCGGCATCGAGCAGCTCGCATTGCTCACTCAGGTTCTCTCTTCTCACTGTCTCTGCCTTTACTCAACTTAATTCTCCATGCACATCTTAAGGAAACATAACTGAAATTTTATTTCCAAACTCTTTGTTGTTGTTCTGCTTCTTTGCGATTGTTTTCTTTCGTGGCCGGTTTGGCTTCAATTTGTTAAATCACCTAACCGTTATTTTGATTGTTTTCTTTCATGATTTTGGTTTTACTTTGGTGAAATCATGAAATTCGATTTTTTATTTCTTTCAAGGGTTTAGCTTAAATTTTTTAAATATCAAAACTCTGTGCATTATATATACGAGTACGTAGTACGTACGTATATATATGTGTTAAATTGTTTTTATTCTTGTCTTGATTTCATGTGTAAATGAGCTTAAGTTGAAACCATCTTCGTCGGATAAATTTTCCGAAAGAAGAAGACGGTGGTTTTGTTGCACGGACGAGAATTTTCCTAAAAGTAGAAACTTTGAAGAGCTATGTTATGTACGTAGTTGGATATATTCATTTCTTGGTCTTAATTTCTTATCCAATTCCACTACTCCCTCAAATTTCCTCATTTGGGGTTTCAGTAATAATCTATAGATACAAGGAATAAAACCTACTCCACCATCGAAAGATCCATCTGAAATGACAGGATAATGAATTAATCGAAACAAAACCATAACCTAAAAAAAAGAAATTAAACCCACTTGCTAAAAAAATGTCGGTTCTTTGGATTTATATTAATTATACTTATCAAATAAAACTGCTTGTATGATTGGCAGAAACAATTAGCAAGCATGGTAGAGAAAGCCTCAATAGAAGATGTGATGAAAGTGTTAATAGCATCAAGGAAGCAAGACATGCACCAATTATGGACCACTTGCTCTCAGTTAGTTGCTAAATCTGGTCTCCCACCGGAGATTCTTGCCAAACATCTCCCCATCGACGTTGTCACCAAAATTGAAGAGCTTCGTCTCAAAACTTCCATAGCTCGCCGTTCACTAATGCCTCACAACCACCACCATGATCTCACAGTAGCTCAAGACCTTGAAGATCAAAAGATTAGAAGGATGAGACAAGCTTTGGATTCATCAGACGTGGAGCTAGTGAAGCTGATGGTTATGGGAGAAGGACTCAATCTTGATGAGTCATTAGCATTGCATTACGCTGTTGAAAGCTGTAGTAGAGAAGTAGTGAAGGCTTTGCTTGAACTCGGAGCAGCTGATGTGAATTACCCTGCAGGGCCGGCTGGGAAAACACCGTTGCACATCGCGTCTGAGATGGTCTCTCCCGACATGGTGGCTGTTTTGTTAGACCACCACGCCGATCCAAATGTACGGACGGTCGGTGGAATCACTCCTCTTGATATCCTTAGAACATTAACTTCGGATTTCTTGTTCAAGGGGGCAGTTCCTGGATTGACTCACATTGAACCTAACAAGCTAAGACTTTGCCTCGAGCTTGTTCAATCGGCTGCAATGGTGATATCTCGAGAAGAAGGAAACAATATCAACAATCACAATAATGATAACAACAACGCGATTTACCCTCATATGAATGAGGAGCACAATAGTGGAAGCAGTGGAGGGAGTAATAACAATTTGGATTCAAGATTGGTTTATCTCAATCTTGGAGCAGGTACGGGTCAGATGGATCCGGGCCGGGATCAAGGAGATGACCATAACAGTCAGAGGGAAGGTATGAGTCGGCATCATCATCATGACCCATCTACTATGTATCATCAACATCACTTCTAGTTCTCTATTAGTCTATGATATCTCAACCATTAAGACTCAAAATATATTTATTAATTTAGTTCTTATATCTTCTATATATTTTTGTATATGGAAAATGAGGACATTTAAGGAGAGTACGAAGAAATAAGGGCATGGCGGAATTTAAGATCATGCGTTATATAATGAAAAACTTAGGTTTATTTAATTTAGTTGCTCGAGAGTTGTATTAATTAATCATTTGATTAATTTTGCCATCGGTTAGTTCCTTATCTTTATAGTTTGTAGTTTCTACTCTAGTTTTTTTTGCTAGTTCATGGTCTCGTGCGTATGTAGGAAATATATTGTAGGCACTTCAAATTTATTAAGTCGAATCAACAGAAGCCACTGGTGTAAAAAGACAGAAGTTACTAATACAATAGTAAATGTCTATGTTGTGCTCGTGCCTGAGACCTTACATGTTAAAAAAGAAATAAACAAAGAAGTGTTATAAAAATAATTATAATTTATTATAAAGGTAAATATAAAAAACAAAAATTTATATCCGATAGAATAATGGAATACTAATAAGATAGGAAAGAAACATATTTGTTATTATTAAAGTTATTAAAGAATTAATTTATTATAAATAAATTAAAACGTTAGTTTATATAAACGTAAAAAAGTAAGTTATTATATGTGCTAATCACGATAGATTTTACATAAATTATATTTTATGAATGATTTTAAAAAGAATATATTTTGTCATTTTTTCTTTTTATTGTTGATTTAGATTTGTCTTGTTGATAAATTTTTATTCGAAATGTTAAACCTTACACAATAATAGTTTTACATGATTTTGTTTGTTTTATCCGTGATTCGAAAACTTTCTTTTAATGGAAGTTTTTTGTATGTATTTGCATCACCAATGTTTTATCGGGTATATAAATAAAGTAAATCATATCATCTACATACACACAATACAACTATATCCTTCTTTTTCTTACTCTTTAAGAGTTTTGATAGTTGCTAAATATTTATTGTGTGGCTCACTCACCGAATGAGACGGTATGCAATTATTGTTGTAAAGGTAATAAGTATAAGAAAATACATGAACAACAAAATGTATAAAAAAATAAATATAACTATTAGAAAAATCGTTGTTAACGAAGCTAATATAATCTTTTATTTCTTCCTTCCTAAAATTTTCATCGAAGTATATTTCTTTTATTTGATCTACCATGTCATGACGTTGACGGGAGGTTCGAGCTCAGTTTTTTTCGTAAAATTTGGGATTTTCAACCAGTTGAGCCAATGCGGTTGTCCAATAACTGATTTTGTTTTAATTTATTTTTAAAACATATAATAGACTTGACGCCAAAAAAAACATATAATATAGACTACAAAATAGAAATAAGTTACCATTGATATAGTGAAAAAGGTCAGGTTTTAACAAAATAAGTTAGAGACTAATATGGTGGAAAAAAAGAAAAGGATTATGAACTTTAATAATGAGGATATGAATTGATTGGCAACCTTAGAATCGAAGCAATCGGTTTTCATCGCTAACTAAAAATATGAAACATCAAATCTATTGTCGTGTAAAGATTAACGCGACGAGATTGGGACATTATATGAGGAAACACCTTTGACCATATAAAAACACACAGACATACACACATATATATAATTAAAAAATATATAAATATAAATACAAAGTAGAAAAGCCAATATTTATGGGAGTGTCAATGCCACCTCTACAACGTAGAGCCCAATCAAATCCGATCTAGTTAGTGTCTTCGGTCAGTGTTCGTTTTATACCTCGCTTTCATCGCAAGTAAAAATATTTGTTGGCTGTATTATTTTATTTTTTCCACCAAATTTTATTTTTCCTGTCTATAATTAGCCAGCAAAATGAACATGCGAGATGACACTTGAAAATTTAATTACCATAAATTGCAATATGATTGATCTAACTTTTTGTGAAAGAATTTTGTTTTTTTTATAGTTAGTAACTATACGATAAATAAACTATTGAATTTTCAAAGTAATTATAATAACATAATATAGCATAAAATACAATGATGACATACTAAAATCATTTGTATTATGATCGTTTACTAGATAGTTAGATGTTATAGTCTACAAATAAGCTAGTATATCAACAAACTTAGATCTAAAATATTATCAGTGAAACAAAATAATTAAAGTATCATCAATATGAACATAAAAATATTCAATTTTGTTTCTACCACCAACGAAGATAAAATCTTTCTCCAAACCATAATTCTTACAATAAAGGTGTTGGTTGACTTCAAATCATAGCTTTGGGATATACCTGTGGGTGGGATAATCATTATTTTAACAGAGCATATAAAATAAGGTAACAATTAAGAAAGATATGTAAACAAATTAAAATCCAAGTCAAAGCTGAACTTATATAAAAGCATGATCTTTTCAATTTCAAATACCCTTTGCGATTTTGTCTTCAATTGTTTTCTTTAAGACTAAAGCCTCCAGTCAGATTGAATCTATGGAAACCAACCGTTAAAAGAGTATAAGAAGTAGAGATAACATTTAACACCATAAGCCTACTAATCGGGTTGTGGAAAACAAGTATGAACCTCGAGCTGTGTGCTCTTTGAGTATTCCCCAGTCCGATAATATCCAACAGCAAGAAGATAAAGCTTCTCTCGATCTTGCAGAGGAGGGCTACTGCTTGCTAGAGAAGCAGCAACAACAAAAGGTCTAGTTTACACTTTACACTTCCATGAAAGGTAAAAGCTGGTAATAGCAAGCGGAATTTGATGATCAAAAGCACTTGCATTTTAATGTAAACTGTATGGTTGAGTAAAAACAATACCTTCAAGCATGACTAATTCACGCTGAATGTCTTCAGCTTGGAGAGACAGAACAAGAGCCCATGATAATCGCATTATGCTCTCTTTCTTTTGTTCTTCAGAGTCACTATCAGTGGCTTCCTTAACCTCTTTCTCACACCCCTGAAAGCAAGCATTAGAGGGTTACCTTGGTGTATAAGGAACATTGGAAAGACATGAAGCAATCTGATACAAACCATCATTAGGCTAAGACCTTTGGTACAGTTCAACACAGATATTGCTTTGACTGATAATCTAAGATTCCAAGTTATGCAAATAAAACAATAATGTCATAAAAATTTGACTTAGGATTCTAGTAACTATTTACACAATTCATACAAAATTTGGAAGGAAGAGCAATCATCCAGAAATCAGACCAGTTTTCATAAATCCCATAAAATTCATACAAATAACCCAAGAAAACATCTTAGGCAATCGAAAAATTGCTGGTGGTTTTGTTGGCTTGGACGATCGTTTGTGTAATCAAAACCACAGGCAGAAAAAGGCGCAAAGAGGGAAAAGTAAATAAGAAACTTACAACGATGACATCTCACTCGCACCATGGGATTTTACCTCCGCCGGTGAAGAAGGAACCAACAGAGTCGAAGAAATTTCCGATTTTTAAACCCATTGATTTGACCCGATCCAATTTATGGTTGAAAATGTCAACTTTGTTTCTCTTCTCTAAATTGTTAAATAGTGACGAGAAAGAGGGACTTGGCGCGTAAGGCCAGAAGAATATTCTTTAGTTTGAAATTGTAATAAGGACCCTGTTTTTTGCGAGCTTCACAAAATTACCCCTATATTATGTTTGATTAAGAAAAAGCCGATGATAACAGACAAATCGCGATTAGCAAGCAAGAAGAGTGTTTTGGGCAAGCAAAAGGAGTCTATAGATCTCTAAGGTTTCTGTTTTTTTTTTTTGCTTTTTGGTATCAACTGAAGAGCCTTTAACACATATATAAATGCATTTGCTCTTTTATGTTTAAAAACAATGTTGCTTTCAAATTTCAAGATATCTAATATGAGAGATAACAATAAACTGAAAAGGCAACTGACTTACTCAGTCCCTTTTGCTCAACAAATTTGCAAGAATATGTAGCGAATTAGTGCATTTTAATTAGATAACAAAAAGCCAAAAATGTATAAGAGATCCTTTAAGAGTCTCCAATGATAATCATGAGGAGGGAGAGGAAGAGATATTTTAGTATAAATTTTCATTAAAACATATCTGTAAGACTGTAACAATCCTCTTCGTAACTCATGATCTTGCTTTAAAAAGTTGCATTAGTTTGCTTATAAAAGTAGAATATTGAGTGATAACAACGCGAAGATAAATTACAACAAACTTGTTTTTGTTCCATGAAAAATCCCTTCTTTAATCCGAAGCAACTAAACAATGCAAGAAACGACAGACATATGAGATGGTGGCAACGACACCAGACCATTGGATCGTCCCGTGAACTTCTTCTCCTCCTTCTTATTCTTGTTATTTGTAGTTGTAGTAGTAGTAGCAATGTCTATTTCTCTCCAGAAAAGAGCTAGGTTTCCATAGTATTCCGCCATTACAGAGCCATATAACTTCCGATGCAGTGTCTGCATATCACCACAAACCACTCTTCATACGTTGCGCTTTGTGTCAAGCCACATTAACCCACAATGGGTAAAAATACAAAGAGTAGATTGTTAGCCACGCATATGCAGCAAACCCAATCATTAATTGGCATGTCAAGTTTGTTCCCCTTTCTTGTACTTTGTCTCAGATTGTAGACAAATGATACGTCCATTATGCATAGCGTAAACCTTCCCTTCCAGTGACATACTTCACGCCACCATCGGACTGGGGTTTTCTTTCTCGACTCTCGCGGCTTTCCAAGTTTGTGATTCAATGTCGAAAACCTGCTCTTCGATCTCGCCATGCTTCAATTCTTGGATAACGTATATCTTCCCGCCGAATACTCCAACTACGTTACTCGACGTCGCAATTCTTGACTCCTGCTTCATCGGGCCCTGATGTAACTTACCAGATCGGGTATCTAGGATCCACAGCTCCGTGGTGTTTGGACGTCCACCGACAAAGTAGATCTCTGAATCCACCGCCACGGTGGAAGATCCGAACATGAAACTACGACAAGGGAACGGGATCGGGACCAGTTCATACGCTGGTTTGGTCGTCGGACGGAGAGTGAACCAGAGAATGGCACCAGTAGAATAATTAAACCTATTAGAGAAGCAGATATAGACAGAATCCTTGGGAGGAGGGATCGCAATCGCAAACGGTAGAGCTCAAGAGAGCGCACAAGGGATCTCAGCCTCTGGGAGATGCAAGAGATGTTTTTGTAATAGCGTCTCGGGACGCGGACTAAGCAGTTCAAAACCATCTCGTCGGGCAAACAAGACAGGGATGACGAGGACGTTATTTTCAAAGGCTTAGCCATTGATTAAACGGTCATGCAAGCACGATCAAACTCCTAATTACTACTTACTAGGTTAATAGCTTTTTGTCTAAACCCTTTTAATTTTGATATAATTTTTTTTAATATGTTCTCATCTTCTATTGATACATGTTTATTATGATTTAATCTAATGAATATTTTTTTGTCAATAATTTAATTTACAATCATCTAGATTTGAGTTTTTCAACAAAAATGATAAAATAGTTTAACCAATTTTAATTTAGTTTTGATGTTAAATATATATATATCTATAGTATAATATAAAACTTAAAGATATATATAATAAATTTAAAATCATGGTTAAAGTTCTTGATAATAATTTATGGAAGATTTATTAGAGATTTACGGAAGATTATATTTTTGAGAGAAAGATATTTAAAATATTTTGGATCTAGTTGTAAGGAAACTTTCATATTCGTACTTTTCAATTAATGTAAATAGGGTAGGAATAGAAATTATTATATCAATTATATCTGCTTACTACCCCTAAAGTAGAATAATTTGCGTGATATTGAAAATTTTCCATTACTATTTTCTCGGCCATTAACTGATAATCACCTCTCTTCTTTTTTGTGTAGCTCTTGCACTCTCTGACCTTTTATTGCCATAGAATTCATTCCAAGTGATAAGGTAAGTGTCTTGATGTAAAGACTGAGCTACGTTATGATCCAAGCCGGCTAACTTTACACGGAGGGTTTGCTGAAGTTCCCGTAGCAAGATTTCAGCTGTTCGATCTTCATTGGAGTGAAGGCGCTCTCTCCAAATCAGATACAAAGCTGCCTGAAAATAGAGCTGAAAAATTAAATTTGAGTTTCCTGTTTGCTGAAGCATTAGTAGTCCAAATGAGGGTGTCTTGTAGGCTAGTTGGAGCAGATAGCTGAGCATTTAAAATTCTCCTATGTTTTGAAACTTCACCAAATACCCCTATGTTTTGAAATTCTCCACTGATGATCTCTAAGAAATATCATACTTTGTTTTTATCCATACTATAAATCGTGAGAAATATCATAGCACAAAAGAAGTATGAGAGTTTCAAAAGAAACCAAAAGCCAAAAAAGCTTTTCTTGCATGACTCAACATAAATCTATAATCTTCACACCAAACCAACAACTAACAATATCATCACCTCCCACTAAGATGTGATTATTCGTGAAGAAAAATCATGACAAGGCCTTGCTTGATCTTCCAGGACTGGACCACCAATCTTTTCTACAACCTGTTCCATATGTCATGATGAAAGTTGAGACTTTGGTAATGAGATAAACACAAATCGGTTCCACGTGCAGCTGTGGTACTTTTTCCTTTCTTAGGAAACTTATGGCAAGAGAGAGGCTACGTATAAACAGAACGAGTGAGACCTGAAACATGCATACAGCACATCTGGGGTCCACCTCATATATTACAGTAGCAGCCAAAGGCCATGGTGACTCGCTTCACCTCATATATACCTGATATCAATATTTACAACAATATGTTCATGTCTCAGTTGGTGAATTACGGATGAACATTCTACGTGAGACTCCAAAATACGCTCTTTCACCAAAGTCATGACAGACTCCTTCATCTAACTGTTGGGGGATACTAAATCTAATGCTGGAATCAGTGGTCAAGCGTTCAAGCATGGTCCCCATATCAGCTAGAGATTGTCACAGGTATTTTCATCGATGCTATATCTCTATGTTAGTCTCAAAAACACTGAAGACTTAAATAGTCGAATTATATTCCATCCACTTTGTTTGTTGTCATCTCAAGTTCCCCAATATCCCTGGCTGACGACTTTACTACAGAGGTTTTCAACAACAATATCACAAGAAACATCCTTATTTATCCAGTCAATCAATCTAAGTAAGTGAAAAATGAAATTACTAACCATATTAAACACTTTTTTTGTTGTTGCAGGTGGAACAAACATACATACATCTATGTTTACTCCAAATGAAGATATCTTGTATGCCAAATTCCTTGGGAACAAATGTTTTTTTCAAACAAAACCAAAGAGTAAATGAACAATTGTGTGCAGCCAAAAACATCAATGTGAAGCAGTATTTGCCAACCCATAAAGAAAGAAATCATATACTTTAGCAACAGATGGGAAACACAATTATCTCCCATCTAACCTCTATAAAATTCTACACACTGTCATAATTAAAATAATTTTTGCAATAAAACCCCAAATATATGTCTACTCTAAGCGTAGAACTAGACAATAAAACATTCTCAATTGCATCGTTCTACCATTTGCCCATCAATTTTTGTTGAAGAAAATAATATTCCCTTACACCCTTTTATTTATTGATAAAAAACTAAAATTAAAATACATTGTCGTTTCGTCTCGTCCCCTCCCTCTATATATTTTAAAGTTCATTTCCCTCTCTCTCTCTCCATTTTCAATTTTCTCCTTATCTGCTGCTTCTCACTGAGAAAGCAAAAAATGGCGTCAGATCAGGAATTTTTCAAATCGTGGTTCTAGCAGCTGAAACTCCACCTCAAGGACTTCGGATCAGATAGTAGAATCGAAGGAGCATTTCTCTGTCAAACGTTGGATGAAGCAGCAACTAAAATTGTTTTCGCCTTTCCCAGGTAACTCCAAACAAATTCTAGGTCGACGGAGTTTATCATTTGTTCCCGTGGTTAAAGAGATCTGATAGTTTCCAAACGAGTTCTAGGTTGGAGTTGATAACCTCGTCATTTGTAGATTTTCGATACAGACATCGTAACTGCAAACGAATTCTAGATTATCCATGGATCCTTCCTTGGTAGATTGTCTTGTTAAGATTGACGATAGAGACCTCATAACTGCAAACAGATATTCTGATCCAAGTAAATGCCCGTTTGGAACAACTCAAAGCTAAACTGGGACTACAGAGACCTCAACTGCTGAACCAAGTAGAGAATTTGGATCCTAGAGTTTAAAAGTCTTCCTTTGCAGCTTCCTTGGTTTTCACTTCACTCTCCATTGTTACAAGAGAACTTGTCACTTTAGGTTTGCCTTTCATTACTTTTCTGAATTTCTGTTGGTGTTGTGTACATTTTTCTCAGCTGTGAATAGGTTTGCTCTAGTGTTGATATCAAACTAAGATTGTTGCATTACTTCTTCTTTCAGCTTGAGATATCAAGATAATGTGGATAAAAGGGAAAGGTTACACAGCAATGCTTAGCCTCTCCAAAAAATTTTATCTTCTGCTCGGCTATTTGGTAGCAAACACAATACAGATATGCAGCTCCTCGTTTATGCCCCAAAAACAGAATTTTCTTTGGTTTCATATACATCACTCATCGCTTGTTTCAAGGGCCGACTGTAATACTTCTTCTAGATACTTTTCCACAGCTGCAAACTGTCTTTTCTTGTCTTCGATTGCTAGTGCAGCCAGAGCTTTGTCCTGTTTTTAAGAAATGAGTCAGCAATCTACTGTGAACCGGGACTACCAATGACCAAATAACAAAAGAAGAGACTGATAATGCAGATCAATGAGTTTAATCAATGCTTGGAGAACAAGAGATGAAGATTACCGGAGGTAAGTCCTGGTAGCTTCTTAGAGTATCAAGGACAGGTTTTGTCATCTTCTCCAATTCCTTCCGGTGTTCTGCCATTTCTACCAGCTCCCTGTGGCTGATCTTAGGAGTGTAGCCAACACGATTGAGCAACCTCTGCTGCCCAGAATATACAGAATAAAAAAAATTATCATCAACCCTTCACTCTGACTCTGTCAGTTTTTTTAAAGGAGCCAAATTCTCCATATAATCACAATAAACCACTGCAAGGAGATTAGCATCCAAAAAATCTCATTGCACCAAACATTTTTGCTGCAAACAATAAAGATACACTGCCAGCGAGCATCGTCACTGCAGTTCTTATACAATCTACATCTTTATCAGAGTGTCTATTTATGATATTACAAACTCAAAATAACTTTAGCCCTGGAATCCAATCTTTGAATTACTAGCAAGAAAATAGTTATACCCTTGCTAATCCCCCTGCTTCAGCTTCTAAAAGTTTGTTCCGGGTTTTACATATATGTATATGATTCTCAGTTTAGTTTACCTATAACCAAAGGAGTATGTAGAAACTGAAAAAAGAAAGCATTGCTTAATGTACCAGATCTACCTCATAATCCTTATACTGCTTTATGTACTGTTGCTCCTTGATTGCCATTACTTCCAAATTTGTTTTCCAATTTTCCATCTGTGATTCACAAGGGACTACATCGTCTTCTAGCTGTGCAAGGATTCTGTAAAAGCTCACAAAGACAAAATTAATATAAGTCTCTTCTTACCAAGGGAAAAGTTTACTGGGAAAGGTTTGAACAGTAGCGAGGTCAAGCTTAAAGATAACTCTAATTCTGTCTTCATCACGAATCTTACTTCTTTAAATACGTGAGCCTCTGTATCGCTTTCCTTGTATAATCAAGAAGAACATTGGATTCTTTTTGTGCCTTAGCCCTTTTCTCCTCCACTCCAGTCTTCCTCAGAGAAATGTCTCCCATTGCTATAAGGAAACTATACACATGTGGTCTAAATCAGTGTCACATTTCAAGATAGCAACCCATCTTATAAAAGAGCTAGCACTGAACTCACCTGCTCAGTTCAATGTCTCGTATGTTCAACAAATTTGCCACATTTGCAAGAACTTGAGCTGAAGATACCACATTTGATGGTAAGCTCTCTTGTGCCATTCCTGCACTCTCCAATATCTCTCTAATCCTAGCCGCTACATCAACAAAATTTCCACCCAGAGATCTTAGAAAACACACATAGCCAATAAAGATTCATATTTCGAAGCAGCTAATGGGATTACAAGGAAGTACCTTGAGCACGGTATTCAGAAGCCTTTAGACGAAAATCGTTGGCGACAATGCTGGCAGCCTGAGATTTGGCTTGAGAAGCGGTGGCGAGATTATACAGATGAGCAATACTTCGATGAGTGTACTCGAAATTAGGGACTTCTTTGCCGGCGGCGTCGAACTGAGAGGTGAGCCACTCCTTCACCTCCGCGATCCGAGCAGCGTCAGAACCGCCCTTGGCTTCGTTCACTGCCGCGAGATCACGGGTGACGTCGCTCATCGTCTGTCGGAGAGAATTGTGTCTAGCTTCACACTGTTTCGGATCAAATGGAGAAGAAAGCAATTGAAATCCAGTGATTCAAAGCAGGAAGAAATCAGTTACACATTTGAAATGCAAACTTTGGGTGAACTTAGGAGATACGATCGCAAACCCAGTAGCTGCTCTTAGTAAGACCTTTTGAAACCCTAAAGTTTTCAATTTTGGGAAAGAGAGATGATTTGTGTCAAGAGCGATGCTATAGGCGGATTTGGGTCAAACAATTTAGGTTATGAAATCTAAGTATAAGAAGTTAATTTTATACATTTTCATTGCAAACGTAGTTTATTTGGAGTTTAGTTTTGAGTTCAGTGTTCGATTAATCTTTGGGGAAACAAAAGAGGGAATTATTTGTATGGATCTGTTTAAAATGGTAAAATGACGAAAATGATTTGGGAGTTTCGTAAAATCACGATTGAACAAAAATCTATTATTATGCGAGTCTGCATGTTATTAATCACCCAAAATATCATAATGCTTTGATGATTTAATATCATAATGTTTTTTCTGTTTTGGTAGGGGTGGGCATTCCGGTTTACGGTTTGGTTTATTCGGTTTATTCGGTTTTTCGGTTTTTCGGTTTGGTAGAAAATGAAACCATTTAGAAACCGATTGAAATACGGTTTGGTACGGTTCGGTTATTTCCGGTTTACGGTTTAACGGTTTCATTAAAACTAAAACCATATAAAAACCATAAGTAGTTCGGTTCGATTTCGGTTTCTGTAAATTGTTCCATGATTTAAAGAAAAAACAATAAAAGACCATATGTAAAAACTAAAAAAAATATATGAATCTTAGAAAGTTACATAAAGACAATAAAAAAACAATACGACGAATTATGAAGTTCAAAAAGATAAAAATAATAAATCCAAATTGTAAATGTAAAACGAAAAAACGTTAAAAACTTCTACCATCATCATGATTATTCACATATTCACATCGTTCATGAATCTCTTGTCAACACATTAAAATAAATCAATAATAAAAATGAACATATAAGTTCTAAATACTTAACAATATAGCCTATCATGTGGCTTATAAGAACAATTTGATGAAACTCATAAAATATGAATGAATAGTAAAAAATCCAAAACCTTGAACTTTATATAAGATACATATCTTTTTAGGTTTTTCTTAAATTTTTCTTTAGTTTTTTTTGTGCAATCATTTCTAAGATATATTTTCAAATTTCTTTAAATCTAACTACCTGAATTAGCTAAGTAGATACCTAAGTATATATAAATAAAAAAACCAAAAAAACCGAACGATTTTACGGTTTTAAACCGAAACCGAACCGAAACCAAAATAATTTTATAATAGTAACCAAACGGGTTTTAAGCAAAACCAAAACCTAACCGAAACACTCATTTACGGTTCGGTTCGGTTCGGTTCGGTTTTTTCGGTTACGGTTATTATGCCCAGCCAGTTTTGGTGTTGTTGTCACTTAGACAATATTTTTCTCAGTGTTTCTTTTGTCAGGTTTTGTTTTGTTTGAATATAGATGTCATACTCCCGTATACATTTTTAAAAATAAAAATAAAGCAATTTTTAAAACATTTTCAAACCACTAATTTTTTTCAGCAATTAACATTTTGGTCCAACACTAAACCAACCCCTCTGTCTCTCTCTCTCTCTTCTCTCTCTCTCTCATTTGTTCTTGATTTTTCCATCTTCAGCAATTTTCCTTCTTTATTTTCCTATCTAATTTTTATACTTTCCACCAAAGATTTCACTTTGACCCACATGGGCTCAAGCTTGTGTTGTTCTCGCCATCCAAATACAATCGAAACTACCACGGGCAACATCGGTGGTGACCGGAGCTGGCAAAACGGCGGTGACAACTTTCTATCGGACACAAGCACCTTCTCCGTGAAGGAGCAAGAGCATCGGCTTAAGGCAGCGAAACTGGAGGAGCAAAGACTGGGCCGTGAAGCCGAGAAAGTCAACACGTGGGTCAAACATGAATCAGCCAGATTCGACCATCGTCCATAGTTGACCATTGCTTTCCTATGTTCTTGTAAATTGTAGAAAAGGCTTATGCAGAGTTGTGTATTATCTATATGAACAAAAAAACTAACAATTATCAAACTTGTTTGATTTAGGAACCACAAAGAAACACACTAAGTTTACAAGTTTTGACATCAAAACATGATACAGATTCATTGCTACACACAAAAGAGCTGAAAATATAAACAAACGAGATTACGAAACGCATCTGTATGTAACATGCGATTCATTGAGCTCGCCTTTGTATGTGACCTTCACGACTTGCCCTTTCTCTAGTCCATAGTATCGCACAATCGCGTCATTCTTCGATAACACAGGAAGCTAACAAAAGGGGGAAAAAATAACATTTTTGCTCAAAGAAAGCTGGCCCAGAGTTCCGAGTTCATAGCAGTGATCCAAGTACAAAAACTTGCTTGCTTGTTTCTCCTCGATACTGAACTTGTTGAGAAGTAATTCCTTCGCTTAATCATTCAGAACCTCATGTTTTGGCCTCAAGACATGTTTGGTTACATTAACCAGCAAATCGGTTATCTAACAGCACAAGAAGCAGACTGAGAATTAAGACGAAGCAACTTATAATTTCTTGGCTAAGTACCTCTGCTGCAATGCCGCGCATTTCATTAACCTTAACCATACCACTCCCGCAAACACACAACCTTGATCTGAACTTCAAATCATAGAAATTGCTCTGTGTTTGTCAATTCAGTGACGACAACAACAAGCAAAGATAAGACTTCTCAAGGAAGCAGAAGCAGGAATTATGTGAAAAATGTTTTAACAAAACTCTTAACCTTACAAGTGTTCATTATTTAGCTTAGTTAGTGTGTTACACACTAACTAGCCAACTAACTCAACCACCTAACCATTCTTATCTAACCAAATTGTTTTTTTTTTGGTTAAAGAACCAAACTTAATCAGTCGAACAATTTATTTTCAACATTCTTGTCACTTTGTCAGAGATATATAATATAATTACGTTTTACATCTTAGATTTTTTTTGCCAGAAGAGACAATGTTCTCTTAAGCTTGGCAGAACAAAAATTAACATGCAGAGAATACCTTTTTGGAAGAATCGGAGAGATATTGGGAGGAGAAACGGAGTTGATCTACGTCGGGACATTCGCCGTGGAGTGCTCGGAAATCCTGGAGGGAGAGGTTAATGTCTTCGTCGGAGACCTCGTATCCTCTGTCTCGGAGCATCTCCATGGTGGTTCGACGCGCCAGGTAATATTTGTGACTCTCTACACTTGATTTATCAATGGATGGTCCAACCGCTATCTCCTTTCCTTTCCCCTCCATCGTCTCTCTCTCGGAGAAGCAAGCGAAGCTTGAGTAGACTGAAGACGACAAGATGATGAGTTTTTGTAATCAATTTGCCGGTGACAGCGAATGAAGTTTGCAACAGACTTTGACGTTAGCCAATGAGCAGGCAGGTGACGGTAGTCAAAAGCGATTGTGCTGTAACTTTAGTTTTTTTCAGTAGCACTGGTTTTGGGAATCAACAAGAGTCAAGAGTTCCAAAAGCCCAAAATGCCAAAATAACAAACAGTAATTTGTTTGTTTGCATATCTATATGAAAAATAAGGTGTTTTTATTTATTTATAGGAAACAAAATATTCTTAATTATGTTCAAATTTTTTTTAATTAACAAATAGAAAATACTAAAAAAATATATATTTTTATAAAATGTAAATACAAACACTAACGTGAAGAAACAACTGAAACCTAAAAAGACATAAAAGCTCTGAGCCTTAAGCCACTTCAATATACAAGAAAACAAACAAGCAAGTCGTTCAAAGAACACAACCAATCAAACATTATATTAAGTCAAGACTCAAAAGTATATATATAAATCTATCTAAATTCTTCTTCTTCCCTTCACAACAACACCAATCAAACGAATCCAACCACTAAAGACAACACTTGTTACAACGTACCAATCCATTCTCATTACATCCATTGCATCTCTTAAACCCATCTTCTAGCTCCTCAAACACTTTAGTACTACCGCCACAATTAGTACACGGCATAAACCTTGCATCCCCGCAACTTTCGCAGGCTCCCATGGATTCACAAGCAGGAAACTCTTTTAACATCTCTCCCAACTCGCCTCCATCGTTTAGTTTCTTGATCTCCTCAATTCCACCAATGTGGATACCTTTTATAAACACCTGAGGCAAACAAACCGGTTTCTCTTGGCCTAGTGAATTCTGAAGCTCTTTTCTGTAATTGGAGTCCATTGAGATATCACGTTCCTCTACGGCAACTTGAAACCCTCTCAATATAGTTCTAACGCAACAGCAATCCTCATAAGTCTTTCGAATCCCCCTGAGACTAGTGAAGTACAATACTATCTTGTTCTTGTTGTTGTCTTCTGTTTCATGCAATATTGGCTTCTCTTGTTCTTCCAAAGTGGTTTGAGTACTCAGTGGACTCGAAGATACAGATTCTGGTAAACTGATTAAAACCGAGTGATTTGAGTGGCCATTGCTACTGTTTTTGCCTAGTTGTTTGGAAGACAGAGCTCTTTTGTAAGATGAGATAATATTAGGATCTAAATCAGAAAGAAATGATTCTTCAGACATATGTTTCCACAGAGGCTGCTTAGGTTTAAAAGGCAATGATCTCCAATCTTCCTCATCATCTTCGATTTTCACGAATTCGTAAGACTCATCCAATTTCAACGCAGACCCATTACTACCAACGTCTCGATTCACGATGGGTCTAGAAAAAGAATCAAACTTTACGGCGGGACTACTCTTACTTGTATCGGAATCCACATAATCGAATTCGTCGTCGAGGCCGTTCATGAGCTCCCATGTGTTAATTACTGAATCAGGAGACAACGAGTCGCGTGCTTCCTCTGTTTCGGACGTCTTCTTGTTGTTCTTTCCGGAAATGGAATTATCAGGCAATGTTTGTCTGTCGGAGGCTCCGTCGTGATCGGGGAGTTGAAGAGAACCGTAAGTGGTGGATGTAAGAGAGACGAAATGGTGCGTATCGCCTTTTTTAGCCGGTGGATGATGAATCGACGGCATCGGAAATGAGAAAGCTCTTTGGACCGTCTTAGACGACGACGAAGATCGGAAATGAGAGTTGGATTTCATCTCCAAATAAGTGGTTTTAGAAGCAGAGGAACCCATGATTTCGAAGAAGAAGAAATGTAGTTTCTACACTCTTTCTGGGTTTCTTGTACTTTATCTTTTGTCGGAGAATATAAAAGAGAAAGAGAAAGAGAAAGCCAGAGAGATAGAGAGACAGAAGACAGATGGAGAGGAGCTGTCTAAGTAAGTTGAGGTGGAAGATGGTGAAAACACTAAAGAAGACGATGGTGATGTTGATTCAACGATATCGAATTTGATTTGATTGGATGATTATGGAAAGTATCTGTTTTGATGAAATTACCTCTAAAAAGTATGAAATATTGTTTTCAACTTCTTGTTTTAAATAGTAAATTTTATTAAATTATGCAAATTTTCTATAAATTAATCTCTATAAATTAATAAAATATTTTGGTCCCAAAATTATTAATTTATAGAGGTTTTACTGTAACTACCAAGTTAAAAACAAAAATTATAAAAAAAAGAAAAGATTTTGTGTTTGTTTAAAAGTAATTTTTTAAAAACTTTGTAGTTATACATAGACAGGTGATATACTCTGGTTTATTTATAATTTGAAATACGCTAACAGAAAATAGCAAAAAAAAAAGTATAAAAATTCTAAAATTTAAACAACTAGTAAAGAAAGAAGACTAATTTAACATGCGTTGATCTCTGATCTGAAAGTATTTATAAACTGTAAAGACCGATATTTATTGGTTGTCGCATACAAAGACAAAATCAACTACATGTGTAGACTCAAAACAAAAGTAATAACAAACACCCGCATTTAATTAAATTCCAGCACATACAACGTGAAATGTTGGAATTAAGTTTACTACTGTCTAGATAGCAGCTTTACACTGGTAATTTCTGTTATATGAGAATAAACACGAAACTGAATTGCCCAAGGCGCACTCATTCACGATTCCTTTGGTTAGTACTTTGTCTTTTAAAAAGAGAAGCAAAAGTATTAAAAATAATAATAATAATAACTAAAATAAAGAAAAATATCATAAACAAAAAGGAAATTTAATTTCTTTTATGTAAAAATAAGGAAATCTTGGTAACTTATCCGTAAAGAAAGACGCGCTAAATTTGTTTAGAATATTTCAAGTTGTAACTTGTCACTTTTACCCCAACAAAAGTTACTTCTATACTTGTTTGTTCATTAAGTCATTATTTATTGCTGTCAAATTGAACCATTTAATCTGACATAACTCACAGTAATTGTCTACACGTCATATCATGAATACCATCACCAGATTCTGATGTATTTGTTCTTGTAAATCTTTGAACATCTGAACCAAAACCTACTGAATCTCAGCGAATGTAACTCTTCAACTGGATGAATAAAGTCGAAATTCACATTTCACTGATCACATTTTGAAATAGTTTATTTTTGGAAAGAAGAACCAGAAACAAACATCAATTATGACAATACATTATTCTCTCAAATCATCAGAAACACACATATATTGAATTTGAGACGTATTATATATCAGTTTACACTTTAAATCGAGCAAACAATGACCTTATATATCTCTCCTCTATGAACCCAGACTCTTCATTTTTTGGGCTTACGAGACGATTCCCACCGGCAACAAAAAAACGTTTGGTAAGAATAACGCAGTGGAGAATGTATTATCGATCATCCGACATGGAAGGACCCATTTCTCTGTTTCTGAGAGAACCGGCGATCTCGTCGGCGATAGACAAACATGTGCATATCCAGCCGCTCAGAGCAAACCACACCGTTTTCGTTAGATGCATCGCCATTTCCAAAGGCATAGCCATTCTCTGCTTCTCTCTCTCAGTTTTGCAAGCTCAATTCATTTGGCTGAAGAGAAGAAACCATTGGAATTGGGAGGAGAGATATGAACAGAATATTCGCCACGTGTCACACGTGAGGATCTTTCTAGCAATAATACGTCGCCTCGTGTTTATCCTTTTCACCAGCCGTGTCTTTTTCTAGCCAGTTAGCAGAGCGTTAGGAGACACGTCACTGTTCGACCAATAACTTCGAGGTTAACGGAGAAGATCTGGATCCGACCCGAGCTTTAAATCAAACCCGATCCAATGCCTTGTATATTATTCAAATATTGTGATAGCCGACATTTCCTCAACCAACCAAGAATTGGACATATTTTGAATTCTTCTAATAATTGGACATTTTAAAAACTATAATATTTATAACCGAAGTTTTGTAGTAGTTCACAAAACAACAGAAAAGAGGCACAAAGAAATATTATTTACGTGATATAGTTGAAGATAATAAATCATTCCACGAAATAACTCGACTAATAAATATTATTTTTAAATTTCATATACATGAGATACTTTGAAAAGAAAAAAGTGATCGGATTGGAGTCGTCTTATTGGGTCACAATGAGCCAAGAAGGCAATGGTCCGTTATCCTCTTCCACCGTCGAGAGCAAGAGGTGGATGTTGGCTGGTTCTGTGAAACCAGCCTACGCTCAAGCACCATACCTCAACTCCTGACTCGGAATGGGCAGGCCTGAATGGCCCAATGAGATTGATAATATGTTCCTTCAACTTAATGTCCCCACTTGGATCACGAGCCCGTGTTACTGAGCTCGACGTACCGTGGATGTACCGTAAACTTCAAAATTATAGGGAAAGTTTTGTTTTGTCGATGTGGGAGAAATAACTAAACTAATTAAAGGTTTTGTATTACCAATACAAAAGATAAGACTCAGAGACTTGAACTCTCTGCTTCTGTATACAGAGAATCGTTACCATCTGAGTTATCGTGTTTTTTTTTAACACTTACAATTACTACTATATATATTTATATTTCTCAAATTATTGTACAAAATTGTATTAAGTTGTACTAATTGTACCAGTTATGTCGTAGTTGTACTAATTAAAAAACTAGTTATACAAGTTGTACCACAAATAACAAATTCGAACCCTGGACGTGCACCAACGGTTTAAACCATCTCAGTTTATCTTTTTTTTTTGGCATCACTTACAATTACAACTATATCACTTAGTTATACTTGTATCAAATTGTACCAGTTATGCCGTACTTGTACTAATTAAAAAACTAATTATACCAGTTGTATTATAAATATTATATTCGAATCCTGTGCGTGCATATAGAGTTTAAACCATCTGAATTAGTGTGTTTTTTTTGTATCACTTACAATTACAATTATATAACTCGATTTGCTCGATAATCAGATTTCATTAAAAATAAAATCGTAATTTTATTATTTTTTAAATAAAATAATAATAAAATTATAAGAAGGGTATGTTAGAAATTTTTTTCACCCAAAAGAGTATTACAGAAAATGGTCCCCAGATGTTTCGACCATTTCCAAGTTTGGATCCTAGTCCATGTTGCCTTTGGAGATCATGTTGGATTTGAGCCATTGTTTGTGTCCCATCACCTTTGTGGCAAGAAAAAAAAAACCAAGAAACAAGTAAGATAAGAGATGATAAAAGAATAGCTATAGCAATGAACTAGATTTTTAGTGTTAGAAAAGGGTTTTGCTACTTACCATTACTTGGATTGTTGACAACCGCAGATTCAGGTATTACTCCTAGCAGCCCGTTGTTGCTTTCTCCGTTTTGGAGCCAGTTGTTTCCTCCATATTGCAGCTCGCTGTTACTTACTCCATATTGAAGTGTTGTTTGCGGTTCTTCTAGTGAGAAGGGCTGTTGCTGCTGCAATTGCGGTTGGGATTGTCCATAGAGGTCTTGTAGCTGATTCTCGGATCGTATTACCCCTATGTTGTTTCCTCCATGTTGAATCCCGTTGTTGCTTACTCCATATTGAAGTTTTGGCCGCTCTTGTTGTGAGAAGTTTTGCAGCTGCAATTGCGGTAGGTATTATCCATTTAGCTGATTCTCGGGTTGCAGTACTCGTTGTGCTAACTCTAGAACCGTGAAATTTAGGCCGTTCAATCCAATATCTCCTCCAAACCCCAATGTAGAAGGGTCTTGTGGCATAGAAGCCGCTTGTGCAACGGTTGGAGCTCCAATATCTGTGGGGAAAGAAAAAGAAAAGGATTCATACAAATGCTCAAGTAGAATAGTTAAGAAAAATGAGAGATAAAGAAAGAAAGATTGAGTCTTTTCTTTACAAGCAGGATTATTAGATGGAGACCATTGAGCAGTAGTTGCTGGAGCAACTGTTGAAGCTGCAGGATAGTTACCTATGGAGAAAAAAAAACAGAAGAGTGATTCATACAAATGCTTTAATGTAAAAGGGTTAAAACCATGGGAGATCAAGAGAGAAAGGTTGAGTCTTTTCTTTACAAGTAAGACCATTAGGTGTAAACCATTGATCAGTAAGTGCTGGTGGAACTGTTGGAGCTCCAAGATGGTTATCTATGGGGAAATAAAGTAGATTGATTCATAAAAATGCTTAAGTAGAAAGTGTTAAAATAATGAGAGATAAAGAGAGAGAGAGAGAGAGAGAGAGAGAGAGAGAGAGAGAGAGAGAGCTTTGAGTCTCTTCTTTACCAGTAAAACCATTAGGCGTAGAATATTGATAATGATAAACTTCATTTTGCTGATCATTAGGAATCTGCAACTGGTTTACTACAAAAACAGAGGAATTCTTAGATGTCAAAAGTGCAAGAAATTGAGTTTTCGAACATGACTATAATATTACCAAATATTTATCTTCTGACTTTACCTGTTGGACCATTTGGTTCAGTCAATGTCAAGCTTGAAGGACTCACCTCTGGATAAGCTACACCAATGCAAGAAATATCAAAGAATACAAACCTAATTTTCAAAAAAGTATTTTACTTCAGAGACATCAATAGAGAGCTTTACCAAGTGCGGTAGCTAGTTTATCCAAGATACGAATTCCTTCAGGACCTTGACAAAGAAAATTCATTATTTCAGCTGCACGAAGACAACAAAAAAAAAGTAAGCGAATCATTAATAATAATCCATAAGAAGAGGGTGATCCTTGTGTAATACGTACATGATCCAGTACAAATATCAAGTTCTCCACAATCGATCATCATAGCTATTTGCTTAGCAAGCAAACCGTTGAACATCTTTATATGACGCGTCATCTCTAGTTTTAAGTGGTAGTTCTTGAAAAACTCTGGACTCTCTCTTTGAAGCTGCTCCCAAACTAATATACGAAACAACAAATTCGAAGTTTTACAAAGAAGCGCATAATCAAATCCAAATAGAAACAGAGATTATAATATATATATATATATATACTTATTCTGGTGAGATGGTGATTAATCTGGTGTTTTTCCTGCAGATATGTCACCGTTTCATCAAAACTCATGTACTCCCGAATACAGCTTTCGATTTTGTTCTTTACCTGAAACAGAACAACAAAAATAATACGATGAAACAGAGTAGGTACGGAGCTTCAGAGAATCATGGAAGAGTTTGTGTAGAAAGGATCATTATTACGTTGTCTATGATCTCTGAAGCATTAAGGCAGGTGGAGGAAAGATTGTGATGACATGATTCGCTCATAACTTTGGAGGGAACCTGGAAACAAAAATGAGTCTCTTTCGGGAAAGAAAGATTAGAGATCACATGATCGAGTGACTGTTGAGACGAAATTAATATTACATGATGTGGTTTTGGGTTTGGGAGATTAAGAGATTCGGCCCAAATCTCCTAGTATTAAAAAAAAATGATTTTGTTTACGTCCCTTTAGTATATAAGTAGCGACTAGCGAGAGTTTCGCCAAACTATTTGGTTACAAAGTTTAATACAAGTAAGATTAGGAATGCGTGAAACTCTTTAGCGGAATGTCTTATAGATTGAAACAAGGTCGAGAAAGATCCGTTTCTTCATCTGTTATTTCAAATGGAAAAGTTAAAAAGTAAAAAATACCTGATTTCCAGTAATTGTTTGTTGATTTTTTGTTTTCATCGAAACAAAGTCGCGAAGATTCAAAATCTTCGATTTTTCACATTATTCCGTATCATACATCATCTTCTGGTGCTCTACGAATCAATTACGAATTTACAATGCTTGCATATTGTTTAGGACTCGTCTGAATTGATAAATTATCCAAAACATAAATATGAGCTTTTCCAACAAATTCGTAATACTAGAATAACACCAATTTTGTGTTTTGAAATTAGTTTATGCAAACATTTTGACTCATGAAATTATCTGGAAAAAATTGTGAATATAAACCCTAGTTTCTCAACTTTACCATTGTGGATATTTTTCCCTACAATTTAGCTGTTTAAAGCCAAGTAATGAATGTGTTTAATCTACAGTGTTTTTTTTTTTACTTAAAACCAACATACAATTTTTTAATTTATTAGAAACAACACACAGTTTTTTGTTTGCTAGAAAACAACACACAATTTAGTGACACTTTCCCAAGAGACTTTTGCTGAGATAGTGGGTTTCCAGAACATTAGAGCATCACCATTGGTGAGACTCATATGAGTCTCTAAATTTTTTTTTTAAATAGTTTTTTATTTAATTTTTTAAATATTATATTATTAAATAAATAATGAACCAGTAATATTGCGACACGTGGTAGAAAAGTTTATGAGATGGTCTCTAAAATATTTTCCCCCTGAGACTGTTTCACCTGAAAATCTCATAACTTTTATTTTTTTTATTAGATGAGACTCATAAAAGTCTCACCATTGGAGATGGTCTTACCACCCTAGAGGTCGATGCTTGTTTGGGTCATTTAGACCACGAACATTCCAAAAGGTTACATACATAGATAATTAAGCGGGTGGGGAAGCCTCTTCTTGGGAAGAAAGAGGATTCCGAATAACACCAATAACTAAGTCAAAAGAGTTAATAGTAAGGGGCTTGGTTGGAGACAAAGAGGTTAGAATAGAGAAGAGCTCAGGTAAAGTTTGTGGTAAGGGGTGATCTGACAGTAGATTTATTGATGGTAATGTTTGAGTGGGATTGCTTTTGGTCTGAGGATGTTTGGAAATTTTGGCCCTTTTTTTTGGGGGCTTAAATGGGTTAAAAGAGGAGGGATCAGAGGATGTTCCAACAAAGAGATCAAATTTTTTTGAGAGGCTGATGGTTTGGGTAGGGATGATTACAGGTTTAGAGATAAAAGTAGCAGGTAATGCTAGCACAAAATCTTCCTGAGCATCTACCATTTGAGAGTCTGGAGAGTTTGATGGAGGATTCATTTCTGATTTTGCAGGGCTAATTTCAGAAGGAATATCCATAGGGTCCGAGGAAGGTGTATGGTCTATGGGGTCTTCCCTTGGACCCGAGCTAGAAGGCAAAGTATCCTTACCATGAGGAAGATCAGCCTGAGTGGATGGCTTTTTTAATTCAGTTTTTCTAGGGGGCACCACAATTTCAGGGGAGTCTAGGTTTATAGTAGAAGCTTTCGTTGAGACAGGAGTCCAATGTTGTGATGCCTTTGGACAATTTTCATTAAGTGGCCCTGCTCTTTGCACATGTAACAGGTTGGTTGAGCCTTAACTCGAGTAGACCCCTTTGGAATTGATGATGAGGCATCTTTTTCCGGGACAGGAGGAGGGACAAGAGGGCAGTTTCTTATGATGTGGCCCACTTCTTTGCAGTGGGAATAAACAGGAGGCACCCAGGGGTACTCAACATTTACTGTTAATATAGAGCCATTAGTTCTTAACACTTCCAGAACAGAGGAAGAGGCCATTAGTCGATTTTCAAACATACACTATTTTGTGTTTTGTTTTTTAAAACAACCATCAAAATCCTAAATTTCGAAAAAATACAACAAACATTAGGTTTAGTAAAGGTTCCTAAACTTTTATGAATCCTGCTTAAGTCATTTAAGAGTCCCTTCTTATATCTTTTAACCATTATTAAGCCTATTTAAGTTTGTGCTATGTTCCTATATATAGACACACCGAATCATCTGCATGGAATCGTCTAGATAGTAATGACTATGTCATGTTAAATTTTATACCGATTGACAGATTAAAATCAAACCATGGAAAACCAAACTAAGCATCTTTCGTCAAAAAGAGTAGAGAAAAATCAAAAACCCTTTCTTAATAATCGGGTTTCGTATCACTACAACATTTCCATGGCGTATAGAGAACAAACATGATGGATTCCCTTCTATTATTAACGACCGGACCAAGTAAACCAAAAGATAACCGAATCCAGAACCGAATTAGACAAGAAAAAAACCATTGTCAAAATCAAATGGGGAACTTGTAGTGTAATACTCAGAAACTGTGAGACTTGACTCCACCAAGACTTTGAATGTACAAAGAAGAAACATCATCAATTCTTAAGTGTTTGCTTCTAATCGCGCAAACTACACTGCAAATGTGTTTGACACCTGTTCTCTGTCTCCGGTGGTTGTTTTCAGGTTGTGGTCGGAGTTAGCTTCAGGTGTGTCTTCTTCACTTGGCGGTACAAGTTGCCAGAACATTGCAAGATACTTGTCCCATTCCTCCATAATCATTGCTCCTTTGCTGCTTCCCGTTTTCTCCTACCATAATAAAAAACGATTCTTGAGATGATTTTAAATAGAGACCCATGATTAGGATCCGGAAAGAGAGAGTTAGTTACCACATGAGCTTGGATCAGGCTCTTAAGCTGTGTTTGTCCCACTTGTGAAGTCACTCTTTGGATCTTCACTATCTCTTTATTAACCTGTGTTCAATGGGTGTCATTTCAATGTTTCACAAACGTTAAAGAAAATATTTTCAAGATAACTCAGAGGACTTTGTGATGTTTAAACCTTAGGGAGGAGAGTGTTATCTTCGTCAAGGATATATGCTAATCCACCTGTCATCCCGGCGGCTACATTTCTACCAACTCTGCAATTTCAGAGAGAAACGAGTTAAGATATTTGGCCTTTAATACACTCTTAAATTCTAGGTTTTGGGTTTTGGGGTTGAGGTTGAAAAAAAAAAGTGTTTTACTTACTTCCCAAGTACAACGACACAACCACCAGTCATATATTCACAGCAGTGATCTCCAGTGCCTTCAACTACAGCTTGAGCTAGAGAGTTTCTAACCGCAAATCTCTCTCCTGCTTTGCCTCTGACAAATAATGAACCACCAGTTGCACCATAAAGACAAGTGTTTCCTACAATAGTTGCGTCTTCAGGACGAAAACCAGTTGATTCCACTGGTAATATCACAACTTCACCTCCGGCCATTCCCTTGAGGTAAAAGAGTATAATAAGAGACCATTCATCCAAAAAGTTGTCAAAAGAAAACATTGAATTTGGGACACACCTTTCCCACATAGTCGTTGGCTTCACCCACAAGACGTATATTCATTCCAGGAGATAGGAAACATGCAAAAGATTGGCCAGCACTTCCAGTGAACCTATAGAGGTATATAGTGGAATGGTCATGTAAGTTTAAAACATGTCGTTCTCATTATATATATTCAGAGTTTGTTTCGTGTTTACTGAATCATAGCATTCGCTTACGTTAGGTTCAGTTGTCCAGGAAAACCAGTGTCTCCGTATTTCTTAGCTATCACACCTGCAATCCGACCACAGACAGCACGGTCCACATTGTATATGCTCACGGTTTTGTGAACCGTTTTTTCATTCTCAATTGCATCCATTATCTGGGTAACAACCAAGATGTTAGTAACACGTCTTTTACATATGTAGAAGAGTACATTCTTCTCTCCATTGCCATACATAGAGAAAACCGCTTTCTTTTAAGACTAGGCTCTTCTAAAGTAAAAGGGTTTTGCTATTCATAAACAACTAAACACGGTTGCTTTGGCATAAGCTACATAAGAGTCAATAAGAAAGACAATACTTGTTACCTCTGGATCCTGAAGTAGAGTATCATCAAGAACAGGACCATTTGAGTGAACCTCCTGCTTCCTAATGGAAGTACTGCTTCGTTTTGGCAGCCCAACGGACTGCAAATTTGAAGAAGAAATGAGATTTACACCGATACAACTTGCAGGTAGGCGTATCCACTATAAAAGCGATAAACACAGTTTTGGACTACTTACAGATAAGAGGTAACTGAGGTCAAGATGAGTTTTCACGAGCGAGATATCCCTAGGCTTTAGCAAATCTGTCCGCCCAATTATATCATCCAATTTTTCATATCCCAACTGAGCTAAGATGCCCCTCACCTACGAAATATAGATGAAATATAAGGTGCTAAAATCAATGAAGATTTGGTAGAAGTGAAATTTTCTATAAGATTACCTCTTCTGCTATATACAAGAAGAAATTGACAAGATCACCCGGAAGACCAGGGAAACGTGCACGCAGTTCCTCTCTCTGTAACCAAATTTAGGGAAATTGGTGACGCATTGCAAAAATATACATGAACAAGTAAGAAGAGAATCCAAGTTACCTGGCTGGCAACACCAACAGGGCAGTTATTAGTGTGGCAAATGCGAGCCATTATACATCCTGTGGCAATCATTGCCAGAGTTCCAAACCCATACTCATCAGCGCCCATAGCAGCAGCTATCAATACATCAACACCACTCTTGAATCCGCCATCAACCCTGATAATAACTCTTTCCCTTAGTCCATTTCCAATGAGAGTCTGCAAAAGATTGAATCAACGAATTAATAAGAGACTACACGGAAAATTGAAGCTGATAAAAGACTACCAGGGCAAACTAAAATGAAACACAAATTCTCACGACAAGAGTATATACCTTCTGAGTTTCAGCTAGTCCAAGTTCCCACGGGCCACCAGCATGCTTAATGGAACTGATAGGGCTGGCTCCAGTTCCACCATCATACCCTGATATCTGTAAACGAAGAAAGTATCATAAATTTCAAAAATCCATAATTGCATAACTATGTTTCCGTAAGTCAAAGACACATTTGAACATATACATAGAATTTGAGAAATGGAATAAGGATCTTATTAGAAAAAATAGAAGAGGCATGCAAGTGGTCCTTGAAGCCAAGTTTAAACTGATTAAATCTCTTGCCTAGGCATGGCCCCAGAGAGTACGTATTAAAAGCAAACTGATGGCAGAATTGCATGTCTTTTTAGCTAAGATGTATATTAATGAATTGCATAGTCTGAATAAATATATACAATTCTATAATTTCAAATTTCTCACAAACTCTGAGAGGATGTGCATACCTGTATGATGTCAGCATTAGCCTTCGCTACTCCTGATGCAACTGTTCCTATTCCAACTTCTGACACAAGCTTGACTGACACTTTTGCCTTGGGGTTGACCTGATTATTATTTTTTGTTAAGAGGGAACCCTGATTCTACAAGTAGGCAAAATATTTACAGTCCAAGAAAAGTACCTGATGAAGATCAAAGATCAACTGTGCCAGATCCTCTATGGAATAAATATCATGATGTGGTGGTGGAGAAATAAGCGGAACTCCTGGTTTAGAATTTCTTAGTCTAGCAATATATGCGCTAACTTTTTTCCCAGGAAGTTGGCCACCTTCACCTGGCTTGGCTCCTTGAGCAACTTTGATTTCCAGCTGGTCTGCATTAACCAAAAACGTCGGCGTGACACCAAAACGCCCAGAAGCAACCTATGAGAATACAAAAGGTCATTTTGGTCTATGGAAATCATTAGACGAGTAAATATTGAGATGTACATGGAGGAAACTGATACAAGTAGTGACTTAGAGGGTTAAAAGGGTTTATTACTATCTCGTATTCACCAAGTGTCGTAAGGCTTCACCATGGTTACTTGAAAGGGTTATTAGCTTCAGTACTTTATTCATATAAGTTGTCTTGAGTGGGACGGGGGAATTATCGATTAATTTGTGGTGAGTCCTAGGGGGAGTGGGAGGAGCTCCATTATAAAATTCCTCAGGTTTCTTTATAATTCCAGTTCCATTATCTATAAAAATCCATTTCTATTTTCTACACGTATCAGAAACAAAAGATTTCCCCATAACTTCCTGAGACTGAGCAGTAAGCAGACTACAAATGAAACAATGAAATGTCCACTAGTCAAGTTGACTTCGAGTACCTGCTTAATAGCACTTGTAGCCGTATCCCCATTTCGAAGACCTTTAAGATGTGGCAGCGTTGATGAGTACCCATCAACAACATCTGTTAGTGGCTTCCAGCGGATCGGATCCTAGAACGATAGACGGTGTTTTTTAGCTACTATAGTTGTAAATTCTACGTTTCGAAGTTGAACAAAATCTGAACTAGACAAAAGCACTACCTCCCCTCCTTCCCCTGAATTGGATTTTCCTCCTAATCTGTTCATTGCAATAGCAATTGTCTCATGAGTTTCTCTTGAGATTGCTCCAAGAGACATTCCACCTGTACAAAACCGTTCTACAATACAGGAAGCAGGCTCAACCTTCCCAACAGGAACAGGCTTACGGTCACTATTGAACTCAAGAAGGTCGCGGAAAACCTACAGCAAAAGAATATACAAAAATAATATTCACTTGTTCCAGAAAAAAGACAATCAGATATGAATATGAGATTATAGAACTCACTGTAATAGGACGGTTGGCTAAATGCTGCTGATAGACTGCATAGGCTGTCTCACTCTTTTCACGGACAGCTTTATGAAGTAATTTAGACATCTCTGGGTTGTTTCCATGATATTCGCCTTTCAAATAACAAAAAATACTAAATCAAAAATAATACTAGAAAGCTTTTGACCCAGCGTTCTGAACACAATAAAACATGTGCATAATGAATGGCAGCAATTTAATCCACTAAAGTGACAGTAACATAGTGTAGAAAAAGGTGTGTTTGTGCAGATGCAACCTTATAATATATGAAAATACACACTTCAATAGCTCTATCTAACTCGACATAGTTGTATGTATAAACAGAGGCAGTAAAATTTAGGTCTCTCTGTAGGTGTGAGGGTATGTATTTGTGCGTAGACAAGCAAGCTCATCACCAAATACACTTCCAGTCCAGAAAATTACCTCCGGGCCTAAATTGAATGAAACCAAAGTTCTCTAGCCTTTTGGCTGTATCCTCAGAAAATGCCCTCACCCAGAAAGTTAACGTCTCCCTAGCCAGCTGCAAGATATATGAAGACTTAAGGATGAGAGGATCATGAAATCTCTTTGTATCAAAAATTATTTTATTGAAAGAAAATATAACATGAGAAGCATTCAACAGTAGACGAGATATCAGGATTATATCAGAACCTTCGAAAATTCTAAACTAAATATGGTATACACAAACCAGTTTAGGGATAAAAGTACAGATACTGCCTTGAGAGTTTCCATTAATTAATATATATCTTCACACTATCTCTGAAAATTATATTTATCAGCAACAGTTGAGCTATTCATCTGCTAAAACTACTCAATGATTTAAAACTAAAGCAATCATCAAGAAAACAACAATTCCAAACATATAAGCATATTACAGAAGCCAAAAAGCACACACATGTTTTGAGAATGTGTATTAGTACATGCTCCTTTAAGGTTGTAACACATATAGATAAAAATATCATCTCAACTGAGGTCCAGAACCTTAATATCAAAGAGGTATTAAGTTGATATCTGAAAAAAGCTCCAATAAATATTTGTACTCAGACCAGGCAATTCATCGAATATCTTAGTATGAAACGGTTTAGGGGGTTTTCTGACCTCATCCAAAGTTAACCCACCAATTCGAGATGCACTACCACGGAACGAAAATTCAACAACATCCTTTCCCAATCCATAAATCTCAAATATTTGTGCTCCACAATAACTGAAAAGAGAGAACTTAGTTGGAAATAAACAGATACAGTGAAAAAGTTAAAAAACGAAATAGATGGTTCAGAAACTGAACCTAGAGAATAACGAGATGCCCATCTTAGAGAGAACCTTAAGAAGACCAGTGTTAACAGCCTGCAAAGCAATTCAAAGAATCTTAGAATACCTTTTTCCCATTACTTATAAAGACGGCAGCAGTGTTACAATACGAAAAGATTACAATCAGTTTGGCAAACAATACATGAATGCAAGCAAAAGATCAAATGGCTTATCAGCACTTGAGAAAATTTGTCAATGATTAGAACCATTAACATGTCTGACCTTGCGATAATTCTTTTGCGCCTGTTCTATAGTCACAGTAGGCATTTTTCCGTTTCTCATCATGTTCACAGTCTTGTTGCTCAGACGCCACTGTCTACACGTCTCGAGTGCTAGGTGTGGGCATATAGCACTGAAATATGGGTATACACATAGATCCGTATCATTTTCAATAGATGCGATAATATTAACAGTTGAGGAAAGCACTCGCAAATCGTTACTCAAACTTAAAATTACGAATACAAGCGTATTATAAACTAAGTAAGAATAAAAATGAGCATTCTACATGACTTGCTTCTGAACAAAAAAAGACAGCCTAACAGGATGAAAGAGAGAATAAACTAAGTAAGCATTCTACATGACTTGCTTCTGAACAAAAAAAGACAGACTAACAGGAGGAAAGATTCAATGAAAAATAAAAGTACAAACCTTGCTCCATATCCAATCAAACAGGCAAAGTGATGAGTACTAAAGCACTGAGCTGTATCTGCAATTATGGAAGCTGACATCCGAAGACCGTTATGGATCAGATGTTGGTGAACAGCACCCACAGCCAACAACATTGGAATTGCAGGTCGAGTTGGTTCCTGAAATAGGGATAGGCTGCTGGATTAGAAATAAACATTAAAAGTGAGCAAGAAAAGAAAATAGCACCCAAGTACGGCCCTGATACACAAAAACACAAGCAAAATGAGCTGCAATTTAAGGGGAAAATTATAAACTGAAGTAAACAGGAAAGTAACGGAGCCAAGATAAATGAAAACTACAAAGACTAACAGTGAGAATACTCAATAGAACACCATTGTAAGGATGCCTACAGTGGCAGATTATAGCCATTCATTTACAAGAAACCAACGATGCAACCAGCAATGATGGAGCATGTACGTTCACATTTAAACTTAACAAAAAAAGTATATAAATACACGAACTTGACTTTATTTCCCTAAACAGTTCGAATTTCCACACGAGTAAAGACAATAATGAGAGCATAGCTGTTAGAAGATCAAAACAAAAAATGTGACAGGTGATAACCATATATTCACATCATATATCTTAAACCACAATTGGACGCATACACTCTGAAAACTGTATGTACCGGATTATCAGATCTGTCTGAGAGTACAAGTACTTGGGAACCATTACGAACAGCTTCATCTGCAGCTTCACAGAGTTTTAGAAGAGCTTTCTTCAAAGATCCTTCAATTCCTCTATGTATGTCAAAAAATGTGGGCAAGACTTGAGATTTTAAATGTGGATCACTGAGCAAACCCTCAAGCTCCCGTTCATTTAGTACAGGACCAGATAAAACAACCTGCTCATGAAATTATAAGTCTTCATGAGCATGAAATCTTGCCAAAGCCAAACGTTTCTAAGCGAGTACAACATCCAAAATTAGGCACTCTGACCTGTGAAACATTCTGAGGCCCAACCTCCAATATATTTCCACGCTTTCCAATATTAACTTCAAGTGACATGACCAAGCCTTCTCGAAGAGGATCAATAGCTGGATTTGTAACCTGTAAGTACACCATGTGAGGAGCCATAAGGGGGGACCTTTCCAAACGACAGTTCAATAATATACTAAGACGAACCATGTATTCAGTTAACCTGAATCAGAAGAAACAGACAGATTAATTTGTACCCATTCAATGAGAAGAACAAACCTGAGCAAATCGCTGCTTGAAATAATCATAAAGCATATGCGGCTTTTGAGACAATACTGCCACTGGAGCATCATCCCCCATGCAAAACGTTGGTTCTTTTCCCTGTGCAGCCATTGACTCAATTACCATCTGAACATCTTCGCTCGAGTAGCCAAACGCCCTAGTGTAAAGTCAGATATACCATGAATAGCGAAAATTAGTTTCTTGATCCAAAAGAAAAAGCTATTAGTATCTACAAACTGTAAAACCATTGAATACTGATGAACGTTGTGCTTTAAAAATATCAACTTTTTCACCCTCACAACAGATATATGTCAATAATAACTGTTATTAAAAGTTAAGTACTTTGATTTCAAATTAATCACCATATGATGTGCATATAGCACATGATAGAAGCATAAAACAAGAGAAACAGAAAGGCTTACTGTTGGCGTCTTAAGGTCTCTTCAGTCTCCAGGATTGCTGACGAAAGAAAATTAGAAGGCCTCACGTTTCGCAGGTTTTCACTAACCCACTTTCCATAAGGGTTATATGATGCAGCCCGCTTCTTCACTTCTGTGTTCTCATATACCTGAAATTTCACATATTCATAATGGGAAACAACAGACACAGAAATTATATATCAGGATGTCTGCCATAAAGAGAAAGATCGACCATGATCTGGTGTACCAACCTGTCCACTTTCTAAGTCAACAGATATCATCATGCCAGGTCCTAGACGACCCTTCATGGTGACTTTCGATTCATCCATTGGAAGGACTCCGACCTGTATAAAGGCATGACTTAGTGACTCGTCTGCAGCCAAGATATAGACACAATTTGGTAACAGGGCCCCTGTTTATCCTAACTAATTCTCTATCTTGATTTGAAAAGTAATAACTCGGTTTCTAGAAACCCGTATCCAAAGAAAACACTTGGTTTCTTCGAGGGGATATAAAACACTCCTAGATGTCACCCTAAATGATAACCAAGGAACTATTTGATACGGTCATCGTATTTCAAAAATCAGCATAGCTATGTCAAGAAAGAAAAACGAAGAAACTTCCAAAGTGATTAAACGAATTGGTTTTCTGACCTGTCAGGACCAAAGCTTTAAGATTCAAGCATAAGCCCAATCATCTGCTGGCAACCATTACCACCATGCTTAGATAAAGAACACATACATAGAGTAAAAGACAAAACGCACCTCAGAGGCTACATAGACAACATTATCACTTGTCCGCCAATATCTAGCAGGCCGAAGTCCATTTCGGTCAAGGCAAGCTCCAACAGTCTTTCCATCACTGCACCAAACAAGTCAAGGTGACGAAGTTTTGGAATGTGAAAGCAAAAGAATTAAATGGGGCAGACTTGTTAGTTAGACCAGCTAGCACTTTTGAATGACAAATTATCATCAGGGTCATTTGGCCCTCCAATTGTCCACAAATGTGGATACCACCAAAAGAAAAACAGGAAAGATCTGAGTGTTCAAAACTTACAAACCTACTAGAACAGTTGTAAGTACTCATTTTTCTCAAGTTTAAAAAATTGTGGAGGAATAAGGGCGGCTGAAAGCTTAAATGTTACACACAGACTAAATCGTCAAGAGTAAGAAATATCCAGGAAAACTACCTGAACAATATCAATGCAGGTCCATCCCAAGGCTCCATCTGGCCCTTGTAATAATCATAAAAGTCTACAGCCTACAGTTGGAAAGCAGATAAGAGAACCACTTGCAAGTATCCATAAAGACCAAAAAAGCAAACACGAAGCAATACCTCAGGGTATTTAATCATTAAAGTCGGGTGATTTTTATATGCCTCTGGGACAAGAATCATAAGAGATTCCTCTGGAGTCCGGCCACTTCTTATCAAAAGCTGCACAAACTCAATAATATAAATACGTTGAACTCTTGCAGCAATAAGAAAAGTCTACAACCTAGGCCTCCAGGTTATTCTGAAGAGTGGGTAAATGTATGTACTAGCAAGCTGTGTTGCCTTTTTCATGAAGTGCTCATTACATAGAGAAGTTTTTTCTTTTATTTTTGTCAACAGTCAGGTGAGTTTTATGTATGCGGTATGACTAATGCTTAGTTCCAAAATCAAGAGACACTTCTATGCTTCTTCTTATTGTTTTTTCTCCAGAAGTGGATACCACAAAGAGAATCACAACAGAAAAAGAAAAGTTAGGAGTTAGATGACTCATACTTCCGCTGCACTGTCAAGGTTAGAGGAGTCCGAAGCCTTTGGATTGCTAATTGGACGAATATCATTTTCGCGTCCATGCCAGACAGGTGATCTTAGAGATGCTTCTCTTGATGTCATCCAGTTTAGATTCCCCTGAAAAACTAGTTTGTTTCAGCAAAGAGGACCAACCTTAGTCTTAGACCAAACAAACCAATCGACCAGAAGAGAAGCATAACCTGTATGGTATTGATCTCCCCATTGTGTCCAAGAAACCTCATGGGTTGAGCAAGAGGCCATCTGGGACTAGTATTTGTGCTAAATCTTCGATGATAGATGGCAAAAGCAGATTTATAAAGATCATTTTGAAGGTCCGGGTAAAATAACCCAAGAACTTCTGAACGAAGCATTCCCTTGTAAACAATGGTCTGGTTGGACAAGGAGCTGAAGTAGAACTCAGAGGCCCAACTTTTAGAAACAACTTCTCTTTCGATCAGCTTCCTGCAAATGTAAAGTTCTCGTTCAACGTCGTCTACTTTATCTTCTTTGACAATTCTAACAAAGACCTGTTCCGTGTTTGGCATTGTCTTTTTTGCAAAATGACCGACAATGGATGGTTCCACAGGAACAGCCCTCCATCCAAGTACCTCCAAGCCCTCTTTCTCAAAGATACTTGTAACCACTGAAGAGAAAATTCAAACAAGACTTAGCAAGGAAGATATTACATGTTATACATAGAAAAAATTATAGCTTCGAGTGGATACCAGAGCTGCAATCCACAATCAATATGCATAAAACTATTCTAGGCTCACCTTTCTTAGCTTCTTTCCTAATGTGGTCATCTCTCGGTAGGAACAGCATTCCAACACCGGTATGCAGCTTATCAAAAGAAGCCATTCCTTGCTTCTCAGCCCATTGATTAAATAGCTCCCAAGGAATGGAAGTCATCAAACCAGAACCATCACCAGAAGCATTATCAGCACCACAACCTCCTCTGTGTTCCATACAACCAAGTGCTATCAGAGCATCATTTACAATTTTATGAGTACCTTTATTCTCCAAGTCTGCAATGAACCCAACACCACATTCTCCCCTTTCTGAAACTATATCTTCCAAGTAGGCAACCTGCGACAATGCAATTCAAAATAATTAAAACCCCGCAAAATCAAATGAACCATCCATTAACCAAACCTATTGCAAGTGAAAAACTTTAACTTCAAGACTCAAACAAAAATTCATTATACACCACAGCTAAAACCGCAAAAGTCAAAACCAAAACCTAGATCAGCAGCAGATGAATATGCAAGCTTATCTAACTTCAAACTTAACAAGGATCATAGAGAACCACGATTACCTCAGGTTTCAGATCAGAAAAGGAAGCCGATGCATCATCGGCGGTCCGGTCAAAATTCAGGATCGCTTTTGCCGATAACGGAGACCTCAGCGAGGACTTAAGCAATGGACTGTATCCGCGGAACCCGGAGAGTTCGTTACGCCGTTTGGATCCTTTGGAAATACAGTAGGATCCGACGAAGTCAGCAGAGAAGAGAGTCTTAGTAGAAGTTAATTTCGGGGAATAGAGAAGCCGGGAAACGGAAGATGAAGCTCCGGCGATGCCGGGAGATTGTAGCGCCATGAAATGAAGCTCCTAAAAAGTAGCAATAATCGCAGAGAACTCGATTGTAACCGATCGATCGGATTTTAAACTGACCCTCTCTCTGCGACTGTTGCCGTTATTTTCAAAAACTCAAAATGGAAGCAAAGATTAAACCTCTGCGATGAAGTATACGGTGCACCGGAATCGCAGAGAAAATCTAACCGTTGATGTCGTTCAGATCATGGCATGAGCTAGGTGAGGTAAGTGAAAAGTGAAAAGTGAAAAGTGATCGGGGAGCACGACTACGCAGGACTCGTATCGCCGTCGCTTTTTTTTGTTGTTGTTGTTGTAAATGTGATGAAATGCGTTTTTATGCAGTGTTTTGAAATCCGGACCGGATCGGTTCAACCGGAAATCGGCCACCTTACAAAGTTCGGTTTGAAATAAAACTCAGAGTTAAATAAAACCAATACAACCGATGATCCGGTTCACAAAAAAAGCAAACATTTAAATAATTAAAGTTTTTGAATTAAAATTTAAACTATAATTTAAAGTCATTTTTTACTTATCAATTTTAATTTTATTTTCTAATTCTAATAGAGAACATATATATATTTTTAAAATTGATTAAAAAGTTGATATTTATGATTTTTATCGTTTTTTCTTTTGAGAATTATTATTTTAAGTTTAATTTTAGAAAAAATCATGTTTAATTTCTTATTATTTATTTTTTATAAGTTTAAATTATCGATATATTGTTTTATTTTTTTATTTTATTGAAAAATACAATAATAATTTTTTACAATTATATTTCATGTTTTTCAGTTTAATATTGGAATATATATATATATATATATATTCATATAACTAATATATAATATTCAAAAATCCTGTTCAATTGGTTGAACCGGTCCAACCAATTATCTAATGATGAAGGTTTTCAAAACATTGCTTTTATGTCTTTAAATGCGATCACGTCTTTTAAGATCTAGCGGTGGGTTTGGTGACGCATGTGTGTTTGCCGATACAACTGAATGAATGAATATTGAATATAAAGACTATGTAACGTTGAATGAGTAAGTTAATAGGTAAATAAATGGCAAGTGCTTGGTTTAATGCAAAAATACGTAATCATTTCTATTATTAGTGTAATTATATAGCGTTTAAACAGTCGCAAATATAATTTTATACTCTGTGGGGACAAATCGCAAAAGAAAACAAGAGATTCTCTCTCAAGTCCTAGTCATTAAACGACAAGAACAGCAACTGTTTGAACTTAGAACAATTATTGGAATCTTTACTCTGATTTCTTTATTGAAGAAAACAAAACATAACATCATCACCTGCGTAACTACATTGCCAAAAGTTGTGTATCTTTATAAAGTTTTGCTTGCTGACTTGTTCAGCATCTCATTACCAGACCAAGAAATTTTCAACTTTTCAGAGATTTTTTTTTAATTCTTTTCGGAATTTTTGTTTTGTTTTTGAATCGAATCTTTTGATTGGTGAATCAGAGATACTTTGTTACCATTTATATAAATAGAATCAGTCACACTTGGAGTTCTAAATGTAAATCACCTCATCTTTTTGTGTAGTGACGAACGACTGTTGTCTGTTGGTGAACAAAAATGTATATACAAGTATATTCTCTTACCTAAAGCAAATTTATCTTAAAGTTTGATTATTTCAACTGTTAAAAACAGATTACTGTACTTTACTATTTACATTTTAACTTAATCGCATTGACCACACTAATACTGCAAATAATTTTTCAGACCAATATCTTTACAAGAATTTCCAAACAAATAAAAAAGAAATTCAAAATTTTCATATAATGAAAAATTACATAACAGTATTCATTGCTATGGCTTTTAACTGATTACAAAATTAAATCGAAATCAGAGATATCTATGGATTGAAATAAACAAACAAAATGGGAGCCATACTCCATATTTGAAAGGTCGCCAGTTTGCATAGCCCTTACCGAAGTATAATGTATGTAAATTATATGTATCCATCTTTCTTGGGATACACGAAAACCTAGAAAAATACAAAGACGATAGAAACCTTCTCAATTGTCATCTGTGAAGACCTTGAAGATAGTCATAGAAACGCTTCGAGTATTGTCTTGGATCAACCGCATATATAGAGGAAGGATCATACTGTATGCTCTTGTAAGCGTGTTCAAGCTTCTTGCTGATATCATAATCCTGAAGAATGTCAATAATCCCAAATATCATCACCACTTCGTAGAACTCTCCTGTAAGCTCTCCTAAAAGCTGTAATGCACAGTCGTTTTTTTCTTATCGTTCTCTTTGCTCGCGCTGGCAAGTTGATCGCCGATCTAATACTTGCCCACCTGCAACAACACAACCATATCCAAAGACATGTTTCTGTGTTTCTGATTTGAGTTTGAAAGTGTTGGCATTGATTGTTGTGAAGCTGATCAACCTCTGCTCTGGAAAGACGAAGGCCTGATTCTTCTTCGGATTCACCAGTAAATAATCATCGTTTTTGCTTCTCTGAATGTTTCATTTTTCTGATGGGAAAGAAAAAAAGAAGGTTTTTGGATTTGAAAAAAGTGAACCAATAGGCGTTCGAACTCCAGAAGGAATCAACACTCCAGAAATTATGAAGCTTCTCTGAAGTGAATCCCAACAAGAAGACTATAATCCATGATTCTCCCATGTTCTAGAAATTCGCAGTCTTTATCAATTTGCATGTGATGTAAACAATGAGCCATGAGAAATGAAACAAGCAAAAACAACTATATATGGAGGAGTAAAATAGAATGGTTTTCACCTGATGAATTCTTGGTACCATGCTTTTTGTAATCTAAAAATGAAATTAAGGTCGAGGTCTTTTTCGATCGTGTTTGAATCCATTTCTGATTCGGGTTTGCCTGTTGCACGGCCAAGAGAAGATCCTTTCAGATCAAAGCGTCTGTGAACAGAGTACTTAGAATAAAACAGATTTCCCATTATGACGAACCGCACCTGCATTATTTGTAGACCAAGAGATATATGAAACCAAACCAATTATTTCAAAAACCATCCCACATTTTAGTGTTAATATTTTTTATCTACCTTCTCTTGGGTTGGTCCATTCAATTTCACACAATGTAGACCAAAGAATCTAATTACCAAAGAGTTCTACAATGCTTGAACATGGTTGTAGTATGCTGCAAGCATCCTCAGAAGCACCTACACCAAGAACACCAAAAAGAAATGTTTTCAATACTAAAAACTCGATAATTTGAAAACAAAGCTTACTTTTGTTTCCGACTTCTTCATTGTTTTGATCATGTAACGATCATCGTTTGTTAAGTAAAAAAGCTCCCACTTTTACCAGGGGATGATAGTTCTCGAAGGGCATCATTCCCACATATCGATAACATGTAATCAGCTGGATCTACTTTGAATAGCTTCCTCAAGCTCCCGGAAAATTAAATCATAAGCAAAACATGTTAAGCGTAAGCAAGACTAAATTAGTAGGAGTCTGAAATAGGTTGAGGGATTTTTGGTATAACCTGAAAACTAGTGGGCAATAATCTTTCCATTTGAATTCAGTAGATTGATGTGGAGGTGTGTACTTGGTTCCTTCGCACTGAAACCTCCTCCATATCGTATCTTTTGGATCAAAAGCTGAAGGCTTAAGGTCAAGAGATGCCACTGGAGCTTGTCTTCCAACAGAATGCCTATGAAAATAATATCACTAAACATGACACCAAAAACACAAGCATTGCTCCAACTGCATTGTATACCAACATATTCAACTTCTCTCAAATTTACATGATTCCTAACTGTAGATTAAGTATAAGATTGTAATTGTGATGGCCTTTGGATATCGTCTCCCCTTGCTTCCTCCTTGACTTTGGAAGTTTCATAGGCATAAGGCTTGACTTCAGGCTCTGAATGCCTTCAGCCTCCAATCTCATCAATTCTGCATCCAACTCCTTCCTCATCTCAGCACCTCCTTCACTAATTTCAGTCCCCCACATATTCATCTTCTGAATCGCTCTATCTACGCCCACATTTACCCTCCCATCAACCGACATCCTCCTAGGCTTCTCTATACGCTTTGAAAAGTTCCAAACAGATAGTTTCTTCTGTGAAGGCAATGTAGGAACCCTCTCTCCGCTGCAGATCTTGTACTCACTCAGATTATTAAACAAATCTTTAGGATCCCAATCAAGATTCCCTTCATTTCCTGATGGATAATAAGTACCATTCATTTCCTCTGGATCCTTAGACCAATTGCCAACATAGAAACTTCCATCGTCCCATTTAAACGTCCAATTCCCTCTGGGGAACCCTTCATCCCAAAACCCGTCATATCTATTTCCATTTGTCCAAACAAAACTCCCTTTGCCACAGATCGTACCATTCGTCAATGGAATGGTTTCCATCGCTCCATTGGTACTCTCCTTGACCATCTTTCAAACCTCTCCTCCATTCACCATCATAGGCATCTCCATTTGCAAAACTCTTGACGCCATGTCCATGCTTCAGGTTCATCACCCACTGACCTTTATAAGCATCTCCACTTGGACCCGTGTATGTGCCAATACCATCCATGTAACCAATTTTAAACTCTCCTTCGTATGTGGCACCATATGGCCACCCGAACTTTCCACTCCCCATGGTTTTCCCATTGTACCACTCACCAATGCACATGCAGCTGTTAGTCCAGAGGTATTTGCCATGGCCATGAGGAAAATTATCATACCATTGCCCTGTGTAGTAGTACCTATTGGGAAGTACTCTCTCAGCATGGTAGAATTCTTCTGTGTTGCTCCTGTTAGTGGTGGTCTTATCGTCATCTTCATCAGTTGTAGTGTCGTTATCTGTATGTGGAGCTACCAGTACAGTTCCAAAAACGCTATTTGCCCGCTTCTTTGCTTGTTGGGTCTTTCGCACGGTCACCTCCTATGCTTTGAGAACATAGCTTTGGTCCTTGCTCATTGTGTTAAACTAAGGAAATTTCTATCTAAAAACCTGTATGTTATTAGTACCTAGAATGCCCTCTACAAAAACCCAAAAAATCAACAAACATGTGTCACATTGATCATTTTCTTTTGTCTCTGTGATTTTGCGTGATCTCAATGTAACTGAGTCGAAGGCATATAGCTTACTTCTTCTTTCAGATTGCAGCATTTCTGGATTGGTTGTTGCTATGGATCATGTTCTAAACCAACAAAGAAAAACAGAGAAAATCTAATGGCCAAAAAAAAAGTTAAAAGGGAAAAATATCTCTGAGATTTCATCTTTTCTTATCAGTTTTTGCAAACTAATTTTGTCATCCAAAGAAAGGACTCTTTCATATCCTCAAACCAATGAAAGCCTTGAAATTTAGAGAAACAAGCAAGACCCTCAAATTCTCTATATTTACCATATCCTTACTTCACTCTCATACAAAGACATATTTATTTCTTACAAAATAAAATAAAACATACTTTAAAAGTGGGCCAATGCAGACGAATAAGTTCTCCAATTTGAATTCGGTGAGGCATTATGTTGATTCTTGGACAACATGTGTTCATTTCTTTCTATTTCATCAATCTAGTAAATAAACTCAGAAAGAGTAAAACTTTAAGCTTTAAGTATTTCACAGTATATTAACCTTGAAAAAAAGGTATTTCACATACACTCATAATCAATCCACAGTAGAAATTTTGAAAACAAAGGAAAGCTAGAAAGGGTCAAACAATGAAACAATTAGTAGAGTCATCATATCTTATTGAACTTGGCGAGAAGGAAGACGGTGCGGAGGTGATGGCAGGGATAAACAAGTCGTTAGGAATAGACTTCGGAGCTATACGATTCTTGAGGAAGACGGCGATCGCAGGAACTCCGAAGATGAAGAGTAGAAACTCCTTTACTCCTCCGATGCCGGTGAACCTAGGTCCGATCAAAACCTCTTGAAGAAGCTTCTGAAACTCATCTTTTGATATTTTCTTCCCCTGTCCGAGATTATGTCTCTGCTCGATTAAAATTATACGAGACGAAAATTATAACACATTTAGTCTTGTGTAAAATATAAGAAGTTTAGTTTTGTTGTATAAACAAACAATGTGATGTGAATAATATTATAACAATTTAATATGGAAACTGTTAATATTTAATTTTAAGATAATAATATCAGAACTCAGGTATTTAATTAGGCCCATTGTCTCCTTGGGCCAGGATCAGAGCCTCAAGTTGTTTCCTTTTATCAGTTTCTGATCTAAAAGATTCATCGTGTTTTTGCTTCAAATATGAATCCAAGATACCACTAATTTACGTGGATTTGAATTTTAATTGTATGCTCCTTGTAGTTTAGCAACAGTTGGCACCTTAAGTTGCATACCACCGAGTCTTCTATTAATTTATCTGTCACGCCAAATAAATAAACAACTAGCTATAATCACATCACATGTAATAATATCATATTACCATAATCAAAATATCATTTTTAATAATACGTCGCGTTTACTAACAAAACCGTCCGGACCAAAAATAAATCAATAATCGTGTCCAAAACACGAATGTTAGGAAGAAATAATCGTTATTGAAAATGGTTGACGAATCGAATCTTATTCTTCTCACGCGAATTCTATTTCGTTCGTAAATTCCGGGAAAAAAAGAAGAAGAAGAAAATCAAAAATTACTCGACAGTTTCAGCAACAATGCGGTAGAAGTCGCCAAAAGACCATTCTTGATCATCATTTTGTTCTTCAAAGTGTTTGCGGTAGCAATTTTCCGCCATAGCTTCCAAGTCTTTCCCGTCTACTTCTCCTTTCCCTTTTGCTTCGTTCCATTATTAAGAAAACACCAAAATAAACAAAAACGTAAAATACGATAATATTTCCTTAGTGGAAGATATATATGTATTTATAAATGAACATCAATAAAAAGACCGGTAGTGAGGGTTTGACCCATATTGTGACAACTTCTAACTTCTTAGAAGGATAATAATAAGAAACAAATGTTGTAGACGTGACTTGTGACTTGTGACTTGTAACTTGTGAGGTGGGCTCAGTATCTTGACATTTCCTCAACAATATGCCACGTACCGGATGCGTGACAATTGAACACAAGGATCGGTAGAAAACAGTGAGGGTTAATTAATTTCTTTTTTATATAACAGGTAATACATATTTTTTGTTCACAGTTCAATGTTAGTAAAATCACTGTATTATACATCTAAAAATGAACTGTTTACTGTATTCTGAGATGGAATTTCTCTCTTTTGATATAATAGCATATGGTCACAATATGATTTTTGAAAGCCAAATTGTAGTAGAGTTACGTAATTTTTTATGATCCTTTTTTTTCCTGTGCTTGCTTTTAACCCATCAAAAAAATTTCTCAAGTGGTATATTATAAAGAAGAGATTGTTCTGTTTTGCAAAATATCAAGGTGGAAGAGGCATCGATATCTTTATTTAAGTATGTCTATGTTTAAAAACACATGGGAGATAAGTTAACCAAAATAAAAGGCATTTGTGTCAAATGGATAAATTATTAAAATTGGAAATGAGCATATGAAGGCTAGGCAATTGGAGAAAAATCACATGCGAGCACATAGAGATAACGTATTTCTATGTTCACTGACACAATTACATTGACACCTCATTCCCTCGTCGACTTCGCGTCACTCTCATCTTCTTCTTTGGACTCTTTTGAGACACTAAGATTTAAAACAACGAATGAGTTTTAACTTTTAAGTATAGTACTAAGCATAACTTTTAGGTAATTATATTAGTCAACATTCAAATCATAAACATCAAAAAGGAAAGAAAGGACAGTAATAGATACCATGGTAACTAAAAAACCATAATGAAAATTGCTTTTGTCCAATGAACAAAATAGGTTAACACATTTTAATACTCTTAGAGAAAATATGTCATTTTATCTTCGTAATATGTTATTTTCTATGTAGGTATATAAATTTAAAATGAATATTCATTTTAATATTTTGTTCGTAAAATTCAAGTTATTTGGAATTTAAGAATCGAAACAAATAAAATCAATAAAAACGACTGCAACGAATATTTTTGCTAGTCCTAGTGGTCCTGGCGCAACGTCGCAACACATACATGATCCTTCCAATAGTGCTAATTGCAAAAGATAGAACCACCTCAGCTCAACAATTGTCGTCGATCTGAAGTCTTAACATTATTTTATTTTATTTTGGTCAAGAACATTGCTTTTAAACTCTGATCTCTTTTTCTCTAATCTCTATCATCTCCGCCACGTCACCATTTCCCGCCTTATAACAAGGCAAACAACTCGCGGACAGTGAGAGAGAAAAAGAGCAATCAAATCATTAAAGCCTCAAAATCAGAAAAAAAAATCAGGAAATCACAAGTAGTCTTTTGCCACCTCTGCCTCTGTAAACGTCTCGAACCCACTCTGTTATAAGCTTTAAAAAGATTGATTTTTTTCCTTTTCGGTACGATTCATCCTCAAAAGTTTGTTTCTTTTTTCCTCCTCGTGATACTCTCTCCATCGATAACTTTTGGTTTGTTCGAAAAAATGGAGGAGAAGAATAAGGATAAGGAGAGAAAACTCGTGTTTACGTTCGAAGACGATGAAGATCTAGAAGAGAGCAGTAAGTACGAGAACGACAGTGAAACTGATCAAAGTGATGTCGGAGATCTTCCTCGTGATGCTGATCGTGACGACGACAATGATGATACTTTCATTTCCCAGATTCAATGGCCTCAAAGCTTTAGGTAATTCTTAAATTCCAATCTTTCCTACTACCCATCTGATCAAGTTCTGTTCTTTGACTTGTTCTGTTTTTTTTTTCTCCTCTTTTAATCAGAGAAACGACTGATTCTTATACGATTGCTGCATCACCAATCTTCGGGTCACTCATGAGTAATCCGAGTTTCTATAGACAGAGCAGAAGTAATTTAGATGTTGAGTCAAAAGCCCCTTTGCTCCCTGAGAGGAATGAAGAATCTGACAAAGCCTCAGCAGCTACACAATCAGTTTGGTCTCATAAAGGCTCATTTGCTGAAGAATTACCTATTGGTGGCTATGGTTGCAGCGTCACTCAAACCATTTTCAATGGTAATTAAAAATGATTATGATTTTTATGATGATTCTTGGCCTAGTCAAGAACACACGTGTAACTTTTCTTTTCAAAACTCTATATTGGCTTACAGCTATTAATGTAATGGCTGGAGTTGGACTTCTCTCAACACCTTTTACAGTGAAAGAAGCTGGTTGGGCAAGTATGGTGATTCTTCTCTTATTTGCTGTTATTTGTTGTTACACTGCTACTTTAATGAAAGACTGTTTCGAGAACAAAACTGGCATTATCACTTACCCTGATATTGGAGAAGCAGCTTTTGGGAAATACGGTCGTATTCTTATCTGTGTAAGTCACTTCATTGAAATGGTTTCATAGATTTTATCTTCCTTTTGATTAGTTTGAGGGATTTGGATCAGTTGTTCTGTTTTCATTAGCTGCTGCATCTCTAGAAAAATAGTTTTTTTTATGGTTTCTGCAATGTTTTGTGTCTTTTGTGCAGGTGCTATTGTACACAGAACTATATGTAAGTGAAAATTTTTTGTTCCCCAGTCAAACTTATGGATCTTTGGACCGACCTAAAGCTTGTTTCTGTCTGCAGAATTTGAACTTACTAGAATCTTTGTCCACTTTGTGTAGTCATATTGTGTTGAATTCATCATTTTGGAAGGAGATAACCTTACCGGGCTTTTCCCTGGTACATCGTTGAATTGGCTCGGGTTTAGTCTTGACTCTAAACATTTATTTGGAATCTTAACTGCCCTCATCGTTCTGCCAACTGTTTGGTTGAAGGATCTCCGTATCATATCTTACCTCTCAGGTACATTCAACTGCTTCTGTTTTGATTCATATATTTGATTCCTTTAGCCAAGAATCTTGAATCAGTTCACTTGTCTTGTTCTTTGATTCCACAGCTGGTGGAGTTATTGCAACCGTTTTGATAGCAGTAAGCACTTTTTTCCTCGGTACAGCGGGTGGAATTGGGTTTCATCACACTGGACATGCTGTGAAATGGAATGGCATACCGTTTGCAATTGGTATCTATGGGTTTTGCTATTCAGGTCATTCTGTGTTCCCAAATATATACCAATCCATGGCTGATAAAACCAAATTCAACAAAGCAGTGATCACATGGTAAAACCGAAAACTTCACTCTTATATAAAAGCTTTTGATGTTTTCAATCCAATTCTAAAGACTAAAACCAAAGAATGTTTTATGTGGGTACATTGCAGTTTCATATTATGTGTTTTTTTATATGGAGGAGTTGCAATCATGGGTTATCTCATGTTTGGTGAAGCCACCTTGTCTCAGATTACACTAAACATGCCAAAGAACCAATTTTTTTCAAAAGTGGCACAATGGACAACGGTTAGAAAACAAAAGCGGTTTTGTTTTTTCTTTCCATAATCTTTGGAAGTTCCATTTTTACACTAAAACTCCATCTTGGTTCTGTTTTTTATCATCTTTTTTTTCAGGTTGTGAATCCGTTTACAAAATATGCTCTCCTAATGAATCCGCTTGCAAGGAGTATAGAAGAATTATTACCCGTAAGAATGTCAGAGAACATATGGTGTTTTCTTCTTCTAAGAACAGTGCTCGTTGCTTCTTCTGTTTGTTCTGCTTTCCTTATCCCATTTTTTGGTGAGAACATTAAGCTAGAAAAGTTGAGAACTTGCATGTCTTTTAACTAGATTTGCGTCCTAATGGTCTTTTTTTTTGTGCAATTGGTTTATGTTCCACACAGGTCTTGTGATGGCTCTTATAGGATCTCTTCTCAGTATACTCGTGGTTAGTTTTCATCATTTTTTTAATAACCTAAGAAGTTGTTACCACATTCTTGGATCAAAACTCAAAAGTCTTTTACATAAATTGTCTTCTGTGGTTCAGGCAATAGTAATGCCAGCTTTATGCTTCATAAGGATAATGGGGAACAAAGCTACAAAAACACAGGTATATTTAAATTGAGCACTTTTGGTGTTCTCTTCTCAATTTCTTGGAGTAATTTAGGGGTGATGAGTTTTATGTAGTTGGATTCTTAGATTAACACTGAGTTTGTGTGATACAGATGATTCTGAGTTCGATAATTGTGGTCATTGGGTTGGTAAGTGGGACCTTGGGGACATACTCTTCAGTTGCAAAGATCATTAGGAACTATTAATGAAGAAGATAAAGCCCCATTAGTCTCTCCTTTTCTTTGATGTTTTTGTTGAAGCTAATAAAATATTGAATAAGATTAATTTAGACGTTAAAAAGTTAATAAAACTAGTGAAAGTTTACTTTCTGAAAGTTGTCAAGTTTGCTTTAGCATTTCTCTGAGCATATTTCTCATGTTTAGATTTGGGTATAATACGCATGCACGCCCATAAATAAATATTTACCTCAAAAGATATATAAATAATAAAACTATGATGTTTAAAAAAAAATGAACAAAATGATGCAGTGATAAGTGAATTGGTTGAATTTTTTGGTGGAAAAAGACTGTTAGCCGATTTCACTAGAAAGTAGAAACTGTTATCCGTCGGAAAAAATTGGCCACTTTGTAATTATTTTTTGTGAAGGTTAATCACATGGAAAAGCTGAACTATAATATTCCATAGAGTGATGTACCCCTAAACCGAAATATCCCAAGTCTCGTCGTCACCGACAGGACATGGTGGAAAGAAGTTGCGATATTTGTGTTGAGGCCTATCGGTGATTACTACAAGGTATTAATTAATTCGATGACAGAGTTAGATCTCAGTTAACTAGTTATATGATTGATGGGGACAAGTAAACAGATAGACTTACATATATTTGCGCAAGTTATGTTGGCAAAAAAAAAAAAAAAACGAGTCGGTCTATTGGCTGTGCGACACAAGCGTCAAAACACGAGTCATATATGAGACGGTTCCAAGTGGAGGCTAAATCTTTGGTTTAGAAATATATTATTTGAATCCAAACTGGCTGCCTCCAAAAGTCTCTTTTTTTTAATGCTAATATACCAGAAGAAAGCGAATCATATCCCCACACATCGTTTTTGTTTTCTTGATAACGTTTAAGGTGAAATATAACTTTGACCAGTAGAAATTATATGTATTTTTACAATCCTAATCTCTCAAATGCTCAATCAGTTATAATGTGTCATCTTAATGTTCGGCTACTATGCTATACGTACTGTATTCAGACGATGAACATAGATAACAGCATTCTCGTTGGTTCCTTATAACAAGCTCATGTTTAGAAAAAGAAAAAAAAATGTTTTTTTTTAGTTTTTAAATTGTGAATTCGTATAATGTAATATATCGTAATTCCGTAAAAATATTATCAATAAAATTAAGAAAATAAAAAATTATGATTTTTTAAGAAAATAAAATAAATAAACTATATCCATATATAGGTTTCGATGAAAACCCTAAACTATAGATGATTTTTTTCAGTGCCGAAAAAAACATTTTTTTTTTAGAAATAAGATTTTCAGAGAGAACCAATGCTTCCTATAGCACTTGTATTGTAGAACCCAGACGAGAAAAAAACCAGAAAGACCTGCCGACATCTGAGCAGCATTAAACAGTACTTCCTCATCCAAAGGTGAATAATACTCACGGATCTCTCCATCCAACGGCGCAGGATTTATCTCCGCCTGGTGGGGATCTGCGGCGGCGAAAGTTGTGGGCTCCGGAGGTAGATCAGTGGCGTCTTGACCGGTGAGTTCTTGAACAAGCTCTCTGAACTTAGAAGCGCAAGTCTCGACTCTCATCGGGTTTGATATGTAACGGACTTTGATGGGTTTGTTCGTCGTCGTCTTCCTCTTCTGCTTCGGTTGTTTCCTCGTCGGAGATGACTTGCTTGTGAGCAACGTCGATGTTGACTCCATCTTCTTTAAACCTTTGCAAAAGAAAATCTAGATGTGAGCTCTCTCTTATTTTAGCCCAATTTTTAAATATATATATAATACTAAATTTTAATTCTTTTTAGGAAGAAGAGTGGAAATTTAATGAGATAGGAGATAAGTTACAGCGAAGAAAGGGAAGGGATGCAAACAAAAATTAAATGGCCATCGAGTTCTCATCTGATGATAGCCGACGGTTCGTTTATATTTATAGTTCTTCACCGTTTCTCCATGATCTTACTTGTAACAAGTGTCATTAATATAGTTGGACCCAAAAAGACTACTACAATGTAGTGTCGGGGGAGTGACGTAGCGTGGAGTGTGTATATTACTCTTTTAACATCTATATCAATGTTCTATTTCATACTATATAATATAATAGCATATATGATATATGTGACGACTGACAACGGACGAATGTATTTGAATTTCTAGACAAAACTAAGCTGATAATCAAACTATCATAAAAAATAATAATCAGTGTTTTAAAAATAAACCGAGTAGACCACCAAAAACCATCTAGACGTTTTAATGGTGACCAAATTGATCAACGAAAAATCAAACGTTTGTTTTGGAATAAAATTCCGGTTGACATATTTTTGAGAATATTACGAATTTGAAAAATAATATTAAAATGTATTGTTTACCACCACGTTATATTAATTAAGTAAACAAAATAATACATAAACACACAAATTTAACCAACCGAGTAAACTGGTAACGGGGTAGGTTATTACCGAACATCAGTACGTAGCAAAATTATAAACATTAAGAATAACGATATTTTATAGCCAAAAATAAAATACAAAAAAACTCAATGTTTCACGAGAAAAATAAATAGTTAGATTATTCATAGAATTTCTTGAGAGTACTGAGCGTGTGTGTACGAAAATAATCGCGTGATGTAAATACGTTAAAGTGGAACCCGCCGTCGGCTAATTAGCCATCAGGGCATACAGAAACGCCACGTCAAAATCGGTGATGTAGACATATAGAACGCCGTGACGTCACTTGACCCGACGATTGTGATCTCACCAACTTAATTGTTAGTGAAACCAAAGACAAATCACAGAGAAAATGGAAGAAGAAAAAAAAACCTTGGCGGGAACCATTAAAGGATCCATTATATTAATTTACTTAACCATAATGAATTAACCCAAATTTGATCCCAAAAGAAAAGAAATTAACCGACAAATTCGAACCTTAGATACTCGTAGATCATTTATATGTTTATAGCTTATGTTAAATTGCCCTCGGAGGGTAGGAAGTGTGACGATTTGTTTGTCGAAAACAATATTCCGATCCAAATAATATTTTTACTGACGATAAGTCGATATCATACAAATGTTAAGTCACTATTTCACTATTTTACTCTCTTTTCTTGGTGTATTTGTTCAGCATCTTTTGAACGCTCCATAATGTATCCTCGTTTCGTCTATTATGTATTGTTTGGTATGTAACCATTTAGAGAATTGAAGTCAAGATTTAAATCCATCAATTTACATATTTATAAATAATATCTAAATATATGTAATGTTAGTGGTTAGAAAATGGTTAAATAGTGAAGATGCATCTATACTGGTGATTTAGTTTACAATAGTGAATATGTAATGTTACATATTTATAAATAAACATATGTTTCAATTGCATGTATACCTACATTGGAGGAAATCTAGCACATTTAGTTTAAGCAAACGCCGAAAGTTTAGTTGAAGGCAAAAGGGGGTCCAAGGTGGACAAGTAGGAAGAGGGAGGGTACGTAGCACAGCGGTGTGTGCTCTGTTGTCTGTCCTAAATAAATTTAGGTTTCTTGAAATCGGTCTATATTAGTGCGGGTCCTCTAATTTCCCTCACATAACTCCTTATTATATTGTCTATATTCTTTACTGAATCACACATATGACATATGACGGGGGTTCACTAATCAAAAGAAAGTGATCCATGCTTCGAGAAAATTTTACTTTTTAAAAAACTAACCTTTTGTTATTTTGGTTTTAAATCGAACTTGACCACAAAGATTATAGATCCTCAAAGAAGTCAAGTCACGTGTACGGTGTACATATACATATAGAGTCTTTTAAATTCCAATTTACGACCTCGTTCGATGTTCCGTCAAAGTTTGAAAAAAAAATCTCACTCATATCATGAGAGATTATTTTTCCTGATAAATTAATAAAAATACCTTTATTCTTCAGATTCCCCTATCCACGTCACCCTATTTGAGATCGATTTTAGGAGAAAATCCCATTACGGCATTTCCTATATAAAACATTCAAAAGTTTTAACAATGGACACTTGAAAGAAAAAAGACCTTGCATAGGTGGGTTTTCATATATTGTAAAACATAAACAATGCAAAGAAATGCAAAACAATATTTTGACAAAAGCAAAAGACCACAATCGAAGATACTGGTGAACTAAAAAGTTTGGAAACTAAAAGTAAAAACCGTATCTATGGTTGCATTATGAGAGTAAACGGATGCAGACGACTTCTTGACTTCTTCGATACGTATCCGTGTAGTTATTAGTTGTCCACGAAAATGTCCTTGCACATATCTTCCAACCACTTGATTTTTTTTTTCTTTTCTGGTAAAGGGTTTGATTTTTGGTTCTTTCTCGTAGAAAATAGCGAGTACGCTGGATCTGGAACTTACATATTGATCTCATGGAAATTAAGTATAAATAGTAGTATATACTATTTGCAAAGTTTAAAAAATTGTTTACAAAAACGATTCAAAAATCATTTTAAAGTTATTTAAAATACAAATATATATATATATAATCTTTTTTATAAAGAAAATTTAAAATTATTACAAATACAAACCTATAATAATCTTAAATTTTTGAGAGATCTACAAATTTTTCTTTCATTTCACCATAATTAGTATCATCTAATAATTATTATTTTTTAACTTCATCATCTAATAATTATTTTTGCTAACATATCACTGAGGAAATTATTTAAGATTTTTTTTAAAAAAGAATGATTAAATGGTAACTCTATATTATTACGAATGAGATTCATACAGAAGACTATATATCCAAAATGGAGGTAAAGTAAAAGTTACATAATGAATTTCAGAATCATAAAGCTCTCTTTGCCAGCTGATCCGCAATCTCATTCATCCGTAAATTTAAAAGTAAAAACAATGTATCATGTTTTATGTGTTTAGAACAGAGAAAGAGAAGTCCATTGGACCAAATTCCAAAGCAAAAGGCTTTCAAGTTACAACCTATCTTCATTAACGATTTTCCAAATTCTTATTTTAAAAAGATAAATAAAGCCCATTGGACCAAACTCCAAAAGCAAGCCTTGTCCAATTCTCTAATGTTTTTTTAAAAAATATTTGTTCAAAGCAATGTTCCAATTTCTCTTCTCATTTTGACTTTCGGTGATAACTTTCGTCTGGTAGATGAATTTGGTCTCGGTTTCGTTTTATTCATTTTCTTCATTATCCTTAGAGTTAAGAGTCATTCAAAAACCAAGTCTTTTTCAGTTCTCCTAAAGGTTTAGTTAGAATGGCTGATTCTTGATTTTTGTAGCAAACTGTGGAATGCAATATTGATTGAACAAGTCTTTAGAATTAGTTTTATTTTCTTTCTTTTTTTCAGTCTTGCATTATAATGAGAAAACTAGTCTTCTTCCTAGCTTCCTTTATTTGTAGTAATCTCAAGATTCTCTCTGTTCCTATTAAAGACATAAGCAAGATCAAAGGTTTCAAGGTTGAAACCTGTTTCCTGCCTTTAATTCTTCTTATTTTGTTTGTCTTTAAACTATAGAAAGATAGAATCGTGAGTTTCCAACAAATTTTGGAGAGCTGCTCTGAAGAAGATTACTTCTCTCCTTATTTTACAAGGTATGAAAAGTAAATAGAAGACTAGGTTCAAGAACTTCTTCAATTAGAGTATATATCTGGTTTTGTCTTCTTCAATGATAACGAGAAAGTTTACGTTTAATTATCTGATAAAGCAGGAACTTGTAGGAGATATACAGATTCAAGATTGGATGATTAAGACAAGTATTGCAAGCTGAACAAAGATTCTCTCCACGAGAAAAGAATTTTCCCGCTGGAATTTTGTTAATCGTTATTCCTGTGATGAAAAAGAGGGAAAGCAGCGCAGTCTCATTCAGAAGGACCTGAAGTAAGTCTTCCGAAATTAGGCTGATGCTGCTATGATGTTACATGTGCATCGTAGTGAAGACGCAACTTCTATGCTTAGCTATAGTTTTCATTTCATGATCCAGTAATTAAGAACCCTAGTGGACCGGACCGGTCCGGTTAACCTGATCACATCTCACAAGAAAAAGCTGTTGTGGTGAAGCAAGAAAAATGTGGTACAAAATATGTATTATATAATGAGCTGTTAAGTATGTAAATTGTGACATATATTTCTGTAACCTATACTTTTCTTTTTTCCTAATCCTCCTTTATCTTCTTTTTTTTTTCTCTTTGATCAGTCCGTTCATTGTTGGGATAGTTACGCTAATTGGTGATCGTGAGTAACAAGAAAAATTCAACACTCTCATGGTAAAAAATCTCACACCTTATATATCACTTCGTGAAGGAACGAGATTGCTCTGAGTTTGAAATACGCAAATGCAGCTAGAAGGTGTAGAGACTCTTACGAAAAGAGAAGCTCTGTTTTCTCCTGCCACAATTATAGTTATATAAAATAGAAAGAGCCAAGGCACCTAATGTTTTGGAAACTGTCTTGGGATCGTGTGAGGAGGGCTTGAGAGAATTCACCCTTAGTGATCTAATTTTGGAAATAAAAAGACTACTTATTTTTTTTGTGTTTCAAACCATATCAACTGCATTTGTCGTGTAGACCACTTTACTTAATTGAATTACAATTTATAAAAAAAGGAGTTTGACCAAGTCGATATTGGTTTCGTGAGATTTTGGCTTTAGGACTTTTAAAGATTATGTAGATAGATCAATTTTGTTCCATAATCTTTAAAGTTCATCTACAGAGTAGTTGGAAGTTTGGTTGAATTAGGCTACAAAAGGAAATAAAGTAGTTGGGAAGACGTTTATGGACCCAATACATGTTCTGCTCAACTGAAATTGATTTTTTTTTGTTGATTTTAACTAGTTTTATGATTTAAATGACTCGACCTAAAATAGGTGCAGCGAGGCGCCAGCTGTCAGACGACAGAAACTGTATGGTCCACTTTCTCTATGGATCTCTCAAGTTAATGCCACACATATCTTATTGACTCAAGCAATGGTGCTGGTTCTTCATCCTCTGCACCACCTACTCCTAACTGTATTTATTGCTCACCCAATTTAATGTTTCGCCTTAAAATTATATAGCCTTACTACAAACACCTAAACCCATTATTGTTTACAATTCCATGTCTCTTTACTGTTTTCTTTTTTAAAATGTCTACTTATGGCTTCAACTTCAAGCTTCGTTGCTTAATAATACTTGTAAATATATATACACAAACACACGCACAAGGCGTGACTACATTAGACAGCTCCTCTTGAATTGCGTGTGTGAATGGCCAAAAAAATCAAAAGCCCTTCTTTTTTGTTTGTTGAGCCATAGACTCTCTCTTTCTCTCTAGCCACTAGTCTCATTATGTTCTCTGTCTCTTTGCTTCTCCCTCGTTTATTGCTTTCAATGGAGAACAATTACCTCACTTTCCTTTCGTTTTGTCTCTCCAACACGATTTGTGGGTTACTCATAGTTTCTTGGCTTGCAAGAAGCATTATTTACCGTAATGGGTTAAGAACATTAGCATGGAGAAAGGAAACAAAGAAGAAGAAGAATCAAGAAGAAGAAAGCAAAATGTCTCTACTCGATTTGCCTGACTTAACCGTGGACTGCATCTTACAGAAGCTATCTCCATCAGAGCTATGTGCTATGACTTGTGTTTGCTCTGAGCTTAGAGATAAATGTGTGAGCGATCATCTATGGGAGAAGCATATGGAGACAAAATGGGGAAGATTGATGGGTGATGCAGCGATTCAAGAGTGGAACTCTCATGTCGCCACGTTAATGAGGTGTTTCAGAAACTCAAATCGAAGCAGTAGTAAACCAAACTGGAGTTCGAGATTTGTTGCGAGTCTTAAACCCTTTTCATTTTTAAGTTCAAACCATGGCTGTGACAAGAGAGGTTCATCATATCGCACACCTATTGATTCTGTGATGTATTGGTACTCAAATCTTGAGAATGGCAAGTTTTGGTTTCCTGCTCAGGTCTACAATCGCGAGGTAATTATGATCAAATCATGTATAATGATTGAAAGATTTCACCTTTTTGGGGTTTTAAGGATACCCATTTGACTGAATTTGAATTAAAAAAAGTGCTCTTTTGATTTCTAAATTCGGAGATTGATTGTAAAAGGTATTGATTTATTTTTTGCTTGTTTGGATGCAGAATGGACATGTTGGATTCATGATGTCTTGTTACGATGCTAAGATCAGATACTATTGCAAGACTGATACATTTCAAGCAAAGTAACAAAACCATATTTTTTTTTTCTCATCGCCTCTGAAATTCCCGGAAAACCGTGGTTAAAATTTTATTTTTGAATATTTCTCGTTGTCAGATACTCGGCGCATGGCCGGCGTGCGGCGGAGGATAACGTGACGTGGCAGAGGCTGAGACCGTCTCTAATCGACACAAAGTCACGTGATCTCCACGTGTCTGATTGTTTGCACGGGCTTCGACCCGGTGACCATTTCGAGATCCAGTGGAGAAGAACCACAGAGTTCCCTTATGGTCTCTCCTCTCTCTCTCAAAAATTTATCAATTTAATTAAAAGTAAATAAAAATCGACCAGATTCGCCTTTGAGTTGTCTGATTTTGATGTTTTTTCTTTTATTTTCCGGTGTAGGTTGGTGGTTTGGAATCGTGGGTCATCTGCAAAACTGCGACGAAGAGAATTGCCGTTGCCACTCTGACGGTAAAAAATAACAAGTTTATCTAAAAAACATTCGATTCTTCGTTGACTAAGGAAGGAAAATAAGCATTTGGTTTTTTTTCTTGCAGAAAATGTAGTGATGGAGTTCAGACAATTTAGACCGGAGTCACCGTGGAGAACGACGGTGATAAACCGGAAGGACCACCGTGAGACGGGAAACGAAGCAAACGGTTTCTACGGCGGAGTGAAGAAACTGGGAACGGATGATGAGATTTCTACGTGGAAGCGATTGTGGCCACCGCAAGCCTTGGAATAGTTTTTTTTGCTTGGTTTTTTATTTGGTGAGAAATTTGCTAAAAGTTACTAGCAAACTCATTGATTAATTTTGGTGAGGGAGGAGACAATTTCGATATTGTCGCAATCTAAGGTGGTCTTTAATTATTCCATCGTTGACTGTAAACAAGAATTATATATCCAAAACAGAAAATACCACATAGTACTTAAGTTGTATACATATATTAGCATTTTTAAATTTAATGAACGTTGACTAAGACGAGTTTAGTAAACGATGTCGTTTCACGATTTACTAGTTTTTATTAAAATAAAATAATTGATATATGAAATTCAAATTTTAAATTTGTTGATATATATATGCACGGATGAAAATTTTGTGTATAAATATAATAAAATAACATAATCTATGAGAGAATAAGCCGAAAATTAATTTACGAGGGAATTGGCCGAAAATCCGCTCAAACTCAGTTGCTTGAGTGATCTGGATTTTTGATATGAATAATGACAGATGCATGAATGCACAGATTAGGAAAAAAATAAAATTGGGTTTATTATGTTCAACTTAAAACTAGAAGGTTATTATTGTAAGAAAGTAAAATATTCGGGGTTTATTTACAATATTCTTTAATTTTATTTAATTAAACCGATATTATTCAAAGATTCTGGATTGCTCTCTGATTATTTTGTTTTCATAGATTTCACAATATTTTTTAATGAATAATTTATTTTCCGAGTGTTGTTTTGAATTCGAGAGGTATTGAAATTCCAGGAAAATTCCTCAGAGACGACTTGAGCAGAAACGGAAGCTTCGTCGATATCCAATTCCAGATTGATTTCGCCGAAGAACTCGCTCTACGATCGTTGCTTTTGTCTCATTTTCGTTCATCGGATAAAGATGAACGGAGGTCCTTCTGGTTTCAGTACGTTCACCGAAATGAATAACCGATTCCTCCTTTGCTGGATCAGCTTCTGAGGGTTTTTATTCATCCTGGGTTTTCGATTAAGGTCGAATTATTTGGACTTGCAGATAATGCTCCGGTCACGAAAGCCTTGGTCATCGCCAGCGCTCTTTTCACAGTGTTCTTCGGGATCCGGAGTGGTTCTTCCAAGCTCGGCTTGTCATACCAGGTCATTTCTCATTTGAATGTACTTTGTTTGCGATCTCAGACTCTTGTTCCATTTTAAGTTCTGGTCAGGGTTTACAGAAGAGTTAGCATCGGATTTTGGCTCCAATTTGTCCTCTTTCGATATTCTAGAGCTTAAGGCTTTTAATACCAATTTTTTTTGTTGCCTTATTGTGTTATAATTACCAACATTTGCACCAGAAAAGATTGTGGATTACGATTTCGGATTCACTTTAGTTTGCAAGGTTTTTGCTTTGTTGGGAGGAAGCAGCTAAACCGTAAAAACTTTAATCTTGACATCATACTGCCATTCGTTAATGGATTTCTTAATTGGATTGATCAGACATTGGTGTGGTGCTTAATAATAGATGGATAGGTTAAGCAGATTTAGGCTCCAAATGTTAAATTGTTCGATAACTTGTGTCCACTCATCTGATTGTGTATGCCAGTGGCCTTGCACCTAGAAACATGTTTGATTGTTTCTGTGTTTTGTAGAATAAGTAAAAGCTCTGATTTGTTCTTTTGAGAATGCTATGAAAAAATCAGATATGTTAAACGCCGTGAAATGTATCTTTATAAACTTATGCCAATCTCATTGCAGGATATTTTTGAGAAGTTCCGGATCTGGAAATTAATCATATCGACTTTTGCGTTCTCGTCCACACCAGAACTGTTTTCCGGCTTGTATTTGCTCTACTACTTCCGAGTCTTTGAGAGACAGATTGGTTCAAACAAGTATTCGGTAAGGGATAGTTCAGCTCAAGTCTTTCTTCATAGTAGATTTATTTCGTCATGCCTTTTCTGTTAGCTAGAAAGATAACTGCTCATAATTCCTTCAAAATTGGAATTCTATGAGGTTAATAAAGTCCTCCTTCTGCAGGTTTTCATCTTGTTCTCTGGCTTTCTATCACTAATACTAGAGATCATTTTGTTATTGCTGTTTAAAGGTATGCACCTTCCAATTTTCAGATTGTCTTTTCAAAATCTACACTGTTTTGGTCCGTACTCGTTCTTTAGGATAGGGCGCTAATGCAGGCAAACTATAAGGGAATGTAGTTATTAGTTGGCTTAAATTGGCCTTATTACTAGTCTTACCAATCATCGAAGAAAAAGCTTTACAGGGAGGATTAAGATATGGTGATGATCTTTTGTTAGTTTAAAATTCTGTCCTGCAATTTTCTTCACTCTCATACTATTGAATATATTTTACAAAGAATTCCCTCTGGTCCATGATTTAAATTATCAAGAACTGTTTTGGGTATTCTTAATAAGCATTTGTGATATGACTTTTATACATCTGTAACAGAAACATTTTACATTTATTTATTGTGGGCACATAACAAGCTGTTTTGTTTGTAGACTCTACAGCAAACCTACTGACATCGGGACCATATGCCCTCGTATTTGCTTCTTTTGTACCCTTCTACTTGGACATTCCAGTTACAAAGAGGTTTGGTGTATATGGCGTCCACTTCTCTGATAAATCATTCATATATCTTGCAGGTGTCCAGGTAAACAATACCACATGTTTATTTGTTTGACTTTTTGTTGTACAGTAGATCCCTTTTTCTTTAATATATAAAATGTCTGGGTTTCCATATTTGTAGCTTTTACTATCATCTTGGAAAAGATCCATCTTTACTGGAATTTGCGGCATAATTGCTGGTTCCTTCTATCGGTTGAACATCTTTGGTATTCGCAAGGCAAAGGTTATACTTTTCCAACCTTTTGCTTTAAAAACAATCATCATATATCTCCTCAAAATGTGGGGTTTTTGTCACTTTAGTAACGCTAGTGTTTTGTCTAAATAATTGACAGCTCCCCGAGTTCATGGCTTCGTTATTTTCCCGGCTTTCTTTGCCATCTTTGAGCAGCCATTCTCAACCACCAAGAAGGACATCGCCCAACTTAGGTCGCCAAGCAGTGGCAAGTCTTTATCTCTGCAACATCTGTTTTTTTTTTCTTTTGCCTCTTTAGCCAAATTCTTATTGCAATCTGAATAACCCATCTTCGTTTGTTGACATGTGATGTTTTCGTTTTTTCAGAGATCTTATCGAGCTCCAGTGCCGTCAAATACAGAGCCATCTGAGGAAGCCATAGCTACTCTCGTATCTATGGGATTTGACCAGAACGCAGCGAGACAGGCCCTTGTACACGCCAGAAATGATGTCAACGCTGCCACCAGCATCCTTCTTGAAGCACACTCTCACTAAACCTTTGATAGGAAGTTTAGATACATTGTTGATTTGAAATGCAGACATTGCACAACACAAGAGGTTTCTGCTGCGTTCGAACAACAGAGATGGCCTTGACTTCATATGGCAAGTAGATTGTCTGATTTGCATCCTCTTCTTCTTTTGTTTAGGTTTTCGTTTTGCCTCTTTTCGTTGCCATTGTAGTAGTTTTTAGGACAAAGTGTGTAGGCTATACTTATGCAAGTACAGATTTGAAAGGAGCATGGAGAGGCTTATCTGATTAAACCTTCAGGGATTAAAATCTACTGATCCATTAAACCTTTCACAAAACCTATTCTCCTTAGAAAGAAAACACAAATATGAAAATATTTTTGATGAAACTTGCTTAAAAGACTATAGATTGCAACTCAAAATATTTTTGATGCTAATGAACACTAGTAAAAATAAACAGATTGCTTTACGCAAAAGTGAAACAGCTAGCCTCTGGTTTCACAGACAGAATTCTTCGAGTCCCGGCAATAGGATGTTCAGACAAGATTAGGCTTTGAACTCCAAGTAATTGGAAATTGATGAGACTCTTATCTAAATCAATTATGTAGTCTTTTCTTGTGAGATCATAGTTGAGTGTTTAGCTTGCTACTTCTTTGCCTTCTTCCATGGTGTAAACTGGTATTTCCCAGTTCTTGTTCTTTTTCGGATCATCTGTTAAAATGAAATCTGTTTCATACTCTCTAAATGTTTTGAAGAATGTCTTTGCACCCATCATTATCAGCCTCTCCACCATGAATAACTGATAATTGTTCTCGATTATAGGATCCAAAATCTCACTAAAGTTCGATGAATAAGCCACCTTGTACCTGCAAAGTAACAAGAGTCTTACAAAAACATCTACATATATATGAACCCTATAAACTTGAATCTCGACATTGAGATTTTACCTGATAGCAAGAGGCAAAAAGAATCCAGGGGTTCTCTCATTAGAAGCGATAAAAAGAGTTCGTCCTGGTGGGATCTGCTTCTGTATTCTGCCAATGATGAACGCTGGTCGTGTGTCTCTATCTAAATGAGGAAACTGACTTCTTTCAACACGAAACCTGTCTTTTCTTGTTTTTAGTTTGTCACCTCGACGAACATGGATTGTATCATAATCGCCAAGTTGTGCTTTTATCTGTTCAACCAAAACTAGTTTATAAATAAGCTAAGGGCTCATCCCATAAAACAATCATTTCCTTTCCTTTGTTAAAGCAAGATTATGTTAAGTTCGTACCTTTTCTGCAGCGTTTTGCAATCTTGATGCTGCCATATTTGGGAGAAATGTATAAGGAAGCATGACGGAGCTACGATTACCTCGATCCTTGCACTCAACAAACCTACCATGAAGAAAATGGTGCTTGTAAACACCAACTTCCCAGTCAATTGGATACTCAATTTGCACAGCAATGCTTACCATGTGAGGGGACTTGCGGTTCGGTTTATGAGCAAAAGATTTGAAAAGTGGCTAGAAGAGTCATTTAAATCATGTCTATTGGCTCCATACACATGCGCAATTCCTCGTTCTCCTATTTTCATACTCGTCGATAGCACAATGTGCCACGTTTCAGTCATCTAAGATCACAGGTATCTTCTCAGAGATGAGGTCAATACATACAATGATTCCATTGCACTAGAGCTCACTTCCCAACTAAGAAACATGCGAGGAGAAATACCTCTTGTGTTAAAAGTGGGAAACAAAACAAAAGTACGTTTTTTTGAACTAGCGTTAAGAAACTCTAACCTTTCCGCTGTAGTTTCATTGTCGGATCGACTGAGTATACCTTTCTTGTTATGTATTGGATTGATGCACATCCGAGATGGCATTACAAAAGTCCTGCAACAAGAAATTGCAATTACAGAGTTGTGTAAAATTTACTCAACTAAACATCTCACTGAACAAGAACACTAATTGCCATTTCAAGAACTCTGATCAGAAATCTCACAATTTTGACAATTTGGGAGAAACCAAGATTACCTGTTAAGAAACGTGGCTTCTTCAAGGGCACATCTAAGACTAGATTCTTGGTGACCCAAACCGGCACATGTCTCACAGTTCTTACCAGGAAAATCGATTCTGTTTCCCCAATACAAATACTTGTCTGATAAACTATGCTGTCTCTTGCTTCGAGTAAACCCCACGAAATAACCAATTATGGTTTTTCGATACGGTAAACTCAATCCGCCGGTGGAGATCACCGAAGTCAAAAGGAGGAGCAATGCGACGGCGACTATACATAATAGAACAAGAAGTCGTTGAGATCTCGGAGTGGCTTTTGGTCTATGAGTTTTGCTCATTGTCATCATTAATTAAAATTGTTGCAGTGAGATAAGAGGAAGAAGAAAGAAAGAAATCAGAGATCTGAAGGTCAAGGTCACGTGGGTCTCTCCGACATTGTGAGACACAGTCACGTGGCACTATCTTTGGTCTGATCCATATATGGCGCAGAGAAAATTGTTTTTCCGGCGGCACCAAAAGAGTGATCCACACGTTAAGTGTACCGCACAGATCCACATCACCAGACATTCACACATTCTGGATATGTCTCATTCTCTACATTCCTCTTCTTCATAAACGTTTCCTTCCCACCACTAACTATCGAATCTTTGACACCAAATCTTTAACCAGAACAGAGCCTTTAATTATATTGCTCTTGACAATATTTTTGGTCAAAATATATTTGAAAAATGCACAACTGTAAACACATGGCGATGAAACTAGAAATGGAATTTTGGTCATATAGTTAAGAACAACTAACGAATTCAAAACAACAGATACATAACTAAGAGAAGTTGATCAGTTTTAAAATAACGTACTTTAGATTTAGGGATAACTTTTTATTACCGTTGTTGTTATCAGTTTCCATTTATTTTATTTTTGTTTGGTAAAAGCAGTTTCCATTTTTTTCCGCCTAAAAATAAAAAAAGGAAAAACCCAAAATTTCCTTTTCTTTGTGATAAAAGTTTATTTGAGTGATTTCCATTTTTTCATTGAAAAAGAAGTTTCCTTTTTTTTTTGAAGAGCCTAACCTTTTCTTATAAATCTTCAATCTTCTTACTTGAGAAAACAAAATTCACATTCTCCATTCAAAGAACTTTTTCTCAGTCTCTTCCTCTGATTCTGAGTCTTTAATCTTCAATCCTCAATCTTCAATATTCTTTTTGAAGCTTTCCTTTCACCTTCTTGAAGCTTTCTCTGTTTTCCAAAAGCGACAGAAACGTGAGCATGAGCCGAGAAAAGATCACGACGCCTGTCTCTAAGCTCATCCATGTCAGACGGTATCAGCTCCAAGCTCGCTAGGATCTGATTGATTCTCATCCAAAATCAATAAGGGAAGAAAGTCCTCGTATCAATCTCTGTGCATCACCAATTCTCCATCTTCAACAGCTTCAAGAGTCACAGAACGAGTTTGGATTCATTGCCACCATCGAGACATCATCCATTCGACAGACCTGAAGAGAATGAGTCTTCTGATCAATAGTGGCGACAAGGAGGAGGAGAAGAAGCGCTAATTAACCCAGCTGTTGCTTACAGAAGCATCTCGTCTCTTTCCCACTCAAAGTCTCTGCATCTCTAATGACATTCAGGTACTTTGCTCAATATATTTATGATCTCCCTCTTTTAATTCTACGTATTAATATTTATTATTTGCCTCTTTCGGTTTTGATTTTCAAATTTAAATCTAGGTTTTAAAAGGTTTTGCAAAAATTATCTTTAAATAAACCGTTTTAACTTAATTAAAATTGTAATTAAGTTAATAATATTTTTCTTTTAAATAACTTTAAGTGTTAAATTTCAAAAACAAAACTTAGAATTTTCTTTGGTCCGTTATAGGTGTTGTAAGTTCAATTTGTTTTCAGGTAATGTAAATTTAACGTTTAATTTTTTGATTATTTTTATAACATAATCGTTTTTTATTATTTTTATTTTCACATTTATAACAAATTTAAAGATTTTTCACAACTAATGTTTTAAATAAAACGTTATGATATAAATAATTTTTTATATACTAAATATTTTCATTAAAAAAACTTAAATGTTAAATTTCAAAATGTGAGAACAAACTAAACTTGACATCATGTATTTAAAAGTTTATTTGGTATGTTAAAACTGTTATAATAACTAATTTAACATTGAAGCTTTCGATTATTTTTTTAATAAAAAATATTTTATTTTATTTTCGAATTTATAACAAAATTTTCAAGAGTTTCTTTTTCAAATAGTGTTTTAATTAACAGTTTTGATTACACATAATGTAAATTTAATGCTTAGTATTTGTTACTTCTTAATAAATAAAGAAACGTTTTTATTTTTTTTATTCTCTGATTTATAACTAAATTTTAGTGTCTTTGCAAATAATATTTTAATTTTATCAAATCGTTTTGATTTATAATTATACAATATATTTTTATTTCAACTAAACTTAAATTCAAATATGAGAAATAAACCAAATTTGACAGTATGATTTTAAAGTTTTCTTGTTAGAAATGTTAATTTCAATCCAGTGTTTAACACATTAAGTATACCGCACAGATCCAGATTACCGCACACTTAAAAGAGAATGGATGTCTCATTCTGTACATTCTTCTTCCTCATAAACTTTTCCTTGCCACCACACACATACACTCGTAGACATAATTATCGAATCTTTGCTCCATGAATATGAAAAAGGAAAACTAAGAAAAAAACTATCAAGAAATGGAAAAAAAGAAGAAACCAGATCAACACCTAGTTGCATCTTTCTCATCTAACAATGTAGTATTGCTCTACTAAGCTTTCTGTAATGTCCGAGAAGACACTCCATGTAGTAATCTGACAAAACCCAAGAAACTAAGCTTGCCATCTGAATGTCTTATCCAATCCTGAAGAACAACATGCACCGGCACTGATGGCCCGAGTCCGAGTTCCTGCAATTTTAAACACATGTTCAAGATTAAGCATCACCAAGTTTGCCTCTTCACGAGTCTTCGCTAATCACAATTCTATAGCCTCTAGGTGAATTAAATAGGGTTTACCGATGCAAGTTCTTCAATCATAATGGGTCTATTCCCATCCTTCTCAAACAACTCGTAAGCACGGCGTGCATGTTGCTCCCATAATTCCATTGCTTCCAGCTGATAAACGCTTAACGCTGAAGCACAAAACTCTTCAAAGTCTAGTTTCTTGTATTGAAGACAACTTATCTGTAACCCCACAAGAGAGTAAAATGTTAATCCACCAAACCTTATGATAAACCTTAGTCCATATCATTAGCCTCGTTTCTTACCATGTGAACAAAATCTAAGACTCGTGAATCCTTTGTAGCATCTGTTGCGCTCTTTAGGATTGCCTGAGATATTTATAGAAAAAGAATCACAGAAAATGCCAAATGAAAAGGGAAGAGGTAGATGGAACCATGGAAATAGAACTCACTGTTTTGTAATTCTGCATCGAGATATATCCATTTTTGCTTGGCCCCAACAATGTAAATTGCTCCCGGAGATAAGCTAACTGCGGTACAGTTAACGTCTTGGCAAGAGCCTAGAACCATGAAAAAAAAACCATTAATACACTTTTCATATGTTGTCAAGTAAACATGTCACAGCTTCTTCAGAATCCAACTAACCGCTAAAGCCGATTTTCTCAATGAGGTTGACATTATGTACAGTTTTACAAGCTTGTATATGATCATGTCAGATGGTATCTTTAGGTCATGCGAGCCAACCAGCCACGGATGACCTGAGGGGAAAATCAAGAATTGATTATTCTAATGTTCATAATATGAAAAGTGCTGAACAAGACTCCGTTTTAGAGATCATGATGATTATACTTACATAAAGCCTGGGCCGCAGTTAGTCTTTTACGGTAATCTTTGTTTAGCAATCTTTTCACAAAATCTACAGCTTCAGGTGATAGGGAAGGCCAAGGAGCTTCTTCAAAATTGGGTTCTGCCTTTAGGACAGCTCTAAAGATTCCAGATTCAGTACGAGCCCAAAAGGGTCGACTGCCACAGAGAAGAATATAAGCAATCACACCAATACTCCACATGTCAGCTTCTGTTCCATATGTACGATGTAAAACTTCCGGGGCCACGTAGTAAGCACTTCCTACAATATCATTCAACCTCTCGTCTGCAACATCGCAAAACACCATCAAATTTTCTATTTAACATCGAGATAGGAGAAATCTCAGGTCAATCTTAATATCTCTGACCTGGCTTGACATAATCAGAAAGACCAAAATCAATTGCTTTCAGAGGAGAAGTCTCATCTTTGGTAGTAAACAGAAAGTTCTGTGGAAGGCAAACAAACAAACATAAAGAAACATAACGGTCATTATCACTGCATAAGTTAGTGGAACTCATTTTTGGTGTACAAAGACTTCTGATAATGTGATGGGACCTAGAAAGTGAAGTGTCACCTAAATCCAAAATAATATACAAAAAAAGAATTGACAGAACAATCTGGAATTTAAACATCATCATGGATTATTATAAAATACCTCGGGTTTAAGGTCACGGTGAACCACACCTTGTAGATGACAGTAAGACACGACACTAAGAATTTGAACCATAACTTTTTTAGCATCGTCTTCTGAGTATTTTCCACCCCTAAATTAAGACCAAACTCAACCAGTCAAAGCACGATTCAGTAAAGACAAGCATGTAAATACAGAGCCATGTGTGATTAGGAATTTACCTTTGAAGTATTTTGTCCAAGAGTTCACCACCTTTGCATAATCTGATAAAAAAAGATTAAAGAGTAATTTCATTACAATCCTTGAATTAGAAGATAATCAAATGAGCTTAGGAATGCATACTTACTCCATGACAATATAAACATTTTCATCATCTTCAAACGCGTCATAAAACTGGACTAAGTTCTTATGACCAGTCAAAGCCCGCAATATCTTCACTTCTCTACTAACATCCTCAATTGCAATTGCAGTAGTCATCTGCAGTAAAAAAAATCCAACACTAAACAATGAATCGATAGAGAAAGTAGCTCAATTTTATCATCTGAAACTCTGTTTTTATTCACGCTTCCTCAGACCAAATATACGAATAATAATATCAAAAGTCAATTCCTTTGCAGTTACTTATAATCCAGAAAGATAAAATTAATGGTGGATAAAGATTCAACTTAGCCCGCGTAAATCTAAAGAAGAATCAATTTCGTTTAAACATGATTCGCCAACCTTTTTAAAGCAATTCCACACAGTTTAACATATATAAACCAGAACAGAGCCCTTAAATAAATATCTTTGACAATATTTTGACCATAATATATTTAAAAAATTGCACAATTCTAAACACATGGCGATGAAACTAGAATTCGAAATCATGATCATTTACTAAGAACAAGTAACGAATTCAACAAGAGACTCAAAAAGAACGAACCTTTGATTTAGGAATAACTTTAACAGCAACTTCTTGACCTTTCAAGCTGCCTCTTTTACCCTTAGCAGAGCAAGTATACCCAAAATGTCCACGACCCACTTCTCCATCAATCTCGTAGTTTGAAGCAAAGTGTTTCGAGAACCCAAAACTCTTATCGAGACCGATCTCACATTCCTTACCTTCGGGAATCGAGACCTCGTTGCGCTTGACAGAGCCGTAGCGACGCGCGAGGAAAGCGCGTATGTGCTTAGCAGGAGAAGGAGGAGGGAAAGGTCTCTTGAAGATACGAAGAGGTGTGGAGCTCACGCTCGATGATAGAGCTGGTGAGGATTTGAATAAGCTAGGTACAGCACTAGGACTGTAAAAGGGAAAGCCTGAAGATTTCGCCGGCTGTGAATTCGTCGGAGTTTCATTTATTTCGCCGGAAACTGGGAGGCTCTTTGATTGCTGCTCTTCGATGGGTTTGCCATGACAGATCCCCATGAATTGTGAAATTGAGAATTCAAAACGAAAGTTTTAAAATTTGTGAAGAATATAGATGAAGCAGTTAAGTTATGAAGCAGATAAGGATGAGCGGTCTCATGTGAGTATAATATTCCCGGGAAAGAGAAAAAGTAATCCCAGAAATCGAGACTCAAAATTCAATTTTTGTGTAAATAGATTGGAGAAATGAGAGGTAATTAATGGGAGATTAAGATATTTAGAGGAAGAAGAAGGAGAGAAGCGAGTTTCATTCAGACCAGAAGCAAAAAGCTAAAGTAGAAGAACCTAAAGCAAAGTGTTAAAGAATGAAAAAAGGGAGAAGAAGAAGATGCTTTTGCAGAACAAGAAAAAAAAAGAAAAAAAAAAAAGAGCATAAAAGAGGAGAGAATCAAAAAGAAAAAGCAAACCTTGATTGATTTCTTTTCTTTTATTTTATTTAATTTAATTTTCATGTGGGTTTTTTATATCTTTTTTTTGTTGCTTTTTTGCAGATTGCAATCTCTGTTTTTATTAAATGGGATTAATGTGATGCTTGGCTGCCAAGAAAGAGTCTTCTTTCATCAACTATTTTGCTACAAAATTATACTAATAAATTATTACAAAAATGTTGTTGCTAAGTTGATGGCTATATAGATATTCTTATGTAATGTTTTGTAAATAGTGTATTTGTCTTATTGATGATAGATTACTCATCAATAGAGAGATCCAATTTAGATAGAGTCGGGAGAATTGACGAGTCTGTAAAAAGTACAGTGTTTGATAATAGATAGTCAAATTCTATCAAGAATCACGCAGCAACCTTGTCTTTGCAATGTCTAAAAATATCAATCCAAGGATCCAAAAGAGTCCTAGAATCATGCCAAAATATTAAAAGAGCATATAACCTCGAAGTTGGCATTTGATTAAAGAAAGCTACACAAAGGCCTAATTAGTTTCATAGGTTAGCCACTAGTTTTATGAGCTTTCCCAAATTTAACTCTCCACATATATCAACTTGACACCCAAAATGAGTTAGTTCTCGCAAGGGGTCGGCAAAACCTGTAAAACATTGAGGATTTTAATTTTATATATTTGTTCTAAAATATAATTTTATCTCCATCTTTGTGTGTGTTTAAATATGACTAAATGAAACATAATTTATCTCGTTGTTTTTTTTTGTTAATTGATATGGAATTTCTTTGTTTCTGTCTTTGTTGGAGTAAGCTTGAAGATAACTTGATTCATACGGAAAACTAATCCTAACCGAGTATGGATTTAGGAGATTAGGATAAGAATAAGATTTATATTTATGAGTTATCTAATATATTTTAGGATTTATCTAAATATATTTAGGAGTTATCTAATAGTGTTTTCTAGTTCTGTTAGGAATAAGTGTTACCTAGAAACACTATAAATACAATTGTTGGATTGTGACAATTGTATGAGAGCTCTACGAGAGAATGTGAGTTCTACAAGAGTATAATAGTTCTATGAGAGAACAAGAGCTCTATGAGAGTTAAGAAGAATTCTAAGAATTCTATGAGAGAACAAGAATTTTAGAGAGAGAAAGCTTTGAATGTTTAGTTTTGAGAGAGTTTCTAAACATATATAATAAGAGAGTGATTCTTACTACAAAACTAAATTTGTGTTTAATTGAATATTAACTCTTGAATTTGTATATGAGCAGAGATCAAATTTATCAGCCTTATCTCGTTTCGAATTTTGTTTGCCTAACCATAACTTCGAAAACAACATCTATGAATTTACTTGCACGTCAAAGCCCTAAGGAAAAATATATAAAAAAACAATGTTGTTTGAAGTTTGGGTTTGTACACTTAGGCACATTTGATTTATCATAGCGATGAATTTCTTATCGTGAAAAAATAAGTTTCGACGTAGTACGGCATTGCCATAATTGTAAGTCGAGTATCATTGTTTTCTTTTTTTGCTTTATTTTTACATGCCCGGTTGCTTTATAGCAGAGTGTAGACTTTAATCTCTCTTTTTTTTGTTCTGTTTATTAATGGGTGTCTACATCTTTACAAAAATAATAATAATTAGTATTAACAACAACAACAAAAATAGAGTCTACACTATTTCACAACAATCACGTATGGACAACCCCACCACAATAACGTTTTAAATAATGGTTTCGTCTGACATAAAAGCATATTCTGAATTTATAGACCATCACAAGACTATCGATCAGATTTTGATTCATTCTTATGTTTCTTTACAATGAAACTACCAAATGATATTATTAATTATTTCTTGGAGTATACATCATTACATCCTCCAACCTAGCCAATCTTCATAATTTTTATTTTTTTTAAATTGTGTATTCCGTGAGATAGTGACGCTCTCATGTGTTACAGTGAGTTGAAAACTCATTATACGTAGTTGATTGATTATTTTCTTTTGAAATGAGTTCCTCGAGTGTTTATATAGTATAAAATCAAATGCTAGACGAATACTTATTTGTTTGGGTCTGGTTCTTCTTTTTCTATAGCCATGTAACTATGTAAGAGTAAAGTCAATAGTTCAGCAGATATGTACAATACAAAGATGGCAAGATTATTAAATGAGTCGTACGTGTAAGTTGTAACATAACCGAAATATAATAAATTGAGACTGAATAAGAAACTTAAACAAATAAAATTTGAGGTAAGATATTAGATAGCCTAACAACCATCGCTCCATCGTCTTTGGGCTTTTTTTTTGTTGTGTTGTATTTTAGCAGCAAAAACCTAAATTATAACAATATAATGGCTGGCAAAGGTATAGTGAAAATAAGAATTGTATGTATATAGAGAGTCCTTGACATCAATTATCTTCCACTTCTTTTTCTTTTGCCACCTCTTTTCATTTCTATTTTTTTCATATCTCCTAAATTCTTATAACACAAAATAAAACAAAAAAATGTTACGTTTATACACACAGGGCATTTTGCATAATATGTCACTTCTAATTTTCAAATAATTTCACAATAATCACATGTAATTGTACGTCTTTTCATATGTTTTACTCAGTTTCCATTGCATCTACTTAGTCTGATTTTTAAAAAATTCTAGTTTCAATTTAATATACATATATATATATATATTTTTAAATTATCAGGAAGTTTTTGGTCGAATCCCCTAATCATTTTATAATTAAAATCACACACATGTAATATTAATTTCGTTTCATTCGTCACTTGATCCTATAATTTCTAAACATTGCATAGAATCATTTTCTAGTCAACCTAAAGAATTTTGGTATTTCGATTCAGTATTGGTTCAGTCCAATTCAAAACTCAAGTTCCCGTGAATTATTTGGAGTTTTTATGAGATGATTAATTATATGTGGTAAAAGAGTTGGTGCCTTTGACGTACGGCATAGGCTTAGAGTAGTGATGTGGTCTTGTAAGTCGAGTGTTGTCATGTCAGAGTCACTATCACCGAGGACTATGGACTGCTCTATTCAAATCTAATTTGGGCCTTTATCTGACTGAAACCCTAAACCGATTTGGTTCCAATCTCAAGACCCCTCTTCTATCTCATTTCATGGGCTTGGAACCTCGATTCTTCTCTTCTTTTTTCCTTTTTGTTTTTATTTCTTAACCCATCGTGGAGTTTGATAATTGAAAGAAAGAGTTTGATCGTTTTATTTATACGTGCATTAAAAAAAGGGGGTTTAAAATTGACCCAAATCACATTAAAATTTCCCTTTGATATCTCAAAAGTTTAAGTTTCAGACCCGAAAAAAGAGTCTAGGTTAAAATCTTCGACTACATTTTAATATTAAACCAAACAAACTACATTTTTTAAAAAAATATTGAATTTTTGGAGAAACATAAAAACAAATTGTAACTTTTTATAGATATTAGCTGATTTCACCAATGTATTTTTTGTTTCTATTGGGTTAAGATTTTAAATAGTATGGAAATTTATATATGTTGGTAGTTTGTGTAGGTTGAGAAAATTGACTTAAAACAAATTAAATAATATAAAAGATGGTTCAACTATTAAGCTAGATCGATAAAAAACGGTGTTAACAATTTAACATGAACATAAGTTCTGACAGTGGACAAAAATTGATTTATAAAATGAGTAAAATATGAAATATGGTAGAAAAGCAATAACATAGTTAAACGACCCATACTAATTAATTATCATACTGATGTTGCTGCTTGGGTATTTTATATTTTTCTAAATTTCCGGTAAAATCCCGAAGTAAATGAAAAGTTTCCCACATTTGTCTGTATAGATAAACAAGAACATTAGACCAAGAAGGACAAGAAGAACACATGAAAACAAAAACATATTTGACATATAATATGATAAGTCATATTTGCTTGTTTGTGAAATGTAAATAAAACAAAGTAAACACAAAGAAAAAATAGTGATATTCAAAAAGGAAATAGGATGGTCAAAATTGTGTGGTGAGATAAGAAAGGGGGACTCACATGCTCACACGATGAGACACTAACGGTGAGGTTAATGATTGCTTTTGCCACATTACCCACAAACTTCAAAAGGAATTTTAAAAACTGAAGTGTTTCTATTATATTTTTAGTTGAATACAAATATAGCTTTAATAATAAAAAATAGTGCAAAAGCTATAAATATTCTATAAGATATACTTTTTGGTCGAGAGGTTGAGTATAGAGGGGACACCAGCTGTCCCAAAACCATCACGCTCCATGGACAAACTTTCTCCACTTTTTTTTTTCTTCTTCTTCTCTTAGTTTTCTTCAATATTCTCTTATTAAATTCTCCAAAATTATATAATTTGATAGAGAAACAATTATTAAAAAAAAAAAGAGAGAGACAAAGAGAAAAGGGAGAGTGATGAGAAGAATCGGTCCTTTTTGTCTCATAGAGCCAATGGCCCATCAATTTCTTTCCTGTTGTCAGTCCCCTTTTCTCACGCTTCCTCTTCCTTTAATCCCACATTCTCCTCCTCCTTCTCCACATTCCCATTCACTAATTAATTTCAGTTTTGAGTAATTTGATTCACATATCCCATTTTTCATTAGCAGAAAGGATTCACACTATTTTACTAAACTAAACTCCAAAACACTTTTAACTATGAATATATATCATCTTTACAAACTTTACCTAGTCAAAACGACTCAACACTAATACATCTCATTATTTTAACACTAACATATTTCTAGTTACAGAAAGTTCTAGAATCAAATTCGATTCTAGCACAAAAACTTATGTTATGGATCCAACAAGTACTTGAACTGTACATGAACAAAACATTTTTTTCTCCGTAAGTTCAGTTAACCCCAGCTAGATCATCACATACCTAGCCATAGATATGAAGTGTCTCAGCCCAATTAAAGTTCGTGTTCAGGGAGATAACGGTATATAATATGTGTACTGTGTTGATAGTCCCATTTTTGTATACGTATTTCCTTCTATAAATACGCTACTTAGACAAAGCTTTTTGGAAGGTTAATTTGCGATTCGAAATTTCGAAAACGTAAGTTAAGTATATATACTTGTGTTATGCATATGCAGGTTTTTTCCATATGATAAAAAATCGTAGACTAAATCATTCGCTAATACTTTATGAATCTCAGAAAGTAAAACAGTTCGTCACAAAATCACATGGGTAGAATAGTAGTGTTTATATATATATATTTGATCAATAGATGTACGAAAGAAAATCAGGCCCTGCTTATATTCTTCGGTCTTAAAAATGTGGTCAAATGTACACATTTATAAAGACACGAACATAGAAAGAGAGAGGAGATACTGGATTTCATTGGGGACAAAGGTGACATAATTAAGGGTCGCTTTGAAACTCACAGCGTAGTAGCATACGGATACTATTCACCATCTACATATAAATTCACATCTATAGTGTGTATATATACATATTCACATTTACATACATTCAAATATATATATATATATATCGAAGTCTAGTTACTTTTGGACTTCACCAATCACATATATTACTTAGATTCTTCTAAGTTCATCGTCAAATATTCCCACAATCTCAGAAGCCTAGTCCTTGAACCAACAACCCAAACACAATAGTATTAAATAAAGAAAATTAACATGAAAAAAATCTTTTACATATATATTATCTTTTTCTTTTTTCTTGAAAATAAAAGAAAAAGAACACACCAAACCTAGTTACAACATTTGCTTACACTCTCACAACTTATAACTAGAAGTCAATAACCATAAAACATACATAAAAAGAGGAAATAAAAAAAGTTTTGGTAATTATAACCACGTTAATTATGATCATACCATATATATTAATCAATTATAGAATTTTTTAGTGTACTCAAATCTCATCAATCATCATCTTACACCATGATGATGTGATCCAGCGGACGACGCCGTTTTGACCTTTCTCCTCCACCAGAACTACGTTCCATCAACGACTTGCTTGACCGCTCAAGCAGCGACTTGAGAGCGTTTTGCAGGAAATGCACAGACTCGACGCCGTGCATCTCTTTGTCGTCAGCTACGACAAGAACACTTCTTGTCCGACCACCAAGAGTTATCATCTCAGCTCGGAGAGTTTTCATGTTAAGAGATTTAAGTATTTCCATGAGGTCCGGCAAGAGATCTGATCTATCGTCACAACATAGAGAGGCTTTGAAGATTATATGACCGTCTTCTGAATAGTCACCAAAGTGTAGAACGCTAATCTCGTCGGTCTCTGATGGTAATAGGGTTTGGTCGGAGTCGGAGATCTCTAGGGTGTGCTGTTTAAGTTCTTTGACTCGTTGAACCACTTTGGCAAGCAGTGTGGCTTTATCGGTCTGAAAATATAAACATGAAATTACGATGAAAAGTTTGGATATTTAGAATAGCCCTTTCTTTTAGTTTTGGATCAAGAAGTTGAAAATTTTGATCATATCAAATCAAATCAACTGAAAAAGCTTGAGAACTTTCCCAAAAAGTGATACCATCCCAACGAGCTTCACAAAAAGGCGATGAAGCTTTTATTTTTCCTCGTCTATTAGATCCATCTCACTACTTGCAAGTTTTGAATATTCAAAAAATAAAAATGAACATCGATCTTTGTAGAGTTATAGAGAATATAATTATGGATCATCTTTGATAAACATTGATATGTCAGTAAGAATAGTTAGACAAAAAAGGACTCAATTGAACCTAAAAGATTTTAATAAGATCATGAAAATTAAGCTTTAGTATTTATGAGCTAAACGAAACGAACATAACAAAAATGAAAAATCTAAAGATGTAAACTTTGGGTTGGAATAGATGCAAAACCCTAAAACCCATTTTAAAAACCTTCTCTTAAAATTGATAAGATATACGTATAAAGATATGTACGGGGAGATACGCCATATGAAAGAGTATTAATATGTATTAAAAGTTTGTATTAACCTTAGAATTACAAGAGAGTACGTTCCGGAGCTTGTTGAGATGAGAATTGATTTTCTCCCTTCTTCTTCTCTCAGCTTCTTTGTGATTCCTCAAAGCAGCAGTCGCTCTATCTTGAGCAATCGTTTCTCCTATGCCGGAGATCGCCAGTGGGTAATACGATGACCTCGACGAAGACGACCCGCATAAGCTCTGCATAGTCGTCATGTAGTCGCCGGAGACGCGGAACCCTCCCCCGCCGGTTTCATTTCCTGTGAGAAACGAATACAACATCTGATCTGAGGTCTCTGGTTGCATTTTCTTTTGTTTGCGCCGCCTTCTTTTGTTGTCTTGTTAATTAATGGGGTTGTGGAGCTTTCGGTGGGTTCTGTCCCAAAAGATGGATTATATATACGTAAAATGGGAGGGTAGATAGTGTAAATTAATATTTTATTATTACTGTCAATACTTAATTTTTTTTTTCCTGAAATAAACAAATATATTGAAATATATATTGGTGGGGGGGACTGGGGAAAAAATTTCTCAAGAGTTCGAAATTTTTGGGAATGGTCCTTAATTAGGTCATTGTCTTGGCACTATCATCATTCTAAATAGTTCTATGATCTATCAAAAGTGAAGAAACATTCAGATTCTAGTATTTCTGCATTTCTACTACTACTTGGCTTTATTCGAAACTTTTTTTTCTCTACTTCTGAAAAATGATGTTTTTTTTGTCAACTTGCTATATAATATGTCATCTGACGCATTTTTAAGATATCAATGGTTGAAATATATTTGTATTAAACAATTAATGTCTGAAAAAACTTGAGTATAGAGAAGCCCTAAATAATTTACAAATGTGAAAAACCATAAAAGGAAGCTGGCGCCAAAACATATAGGCCTAATTATCTAAAGTATAACAAGGCCCAACTTCAAAGTTTTGGCAAACTGTGACCACAAAACTGGCGCAAAGCAGAACCATGCAGTAGAGGAGAGCTCGACCTTTGACTTTGATGATGGCAGTTTCTCCGAAACATTTCCAGGTTCCTTTAGCTTTCTCGCTTCCTCGATCTTCTTCCTTCAGCTCCACGATTTACATATCTCCACTCTCTGTAATTGCTTCAACGATTCGAGTCTCCACAAAGTTTAGCTCTATACGCGTCCGTTTCAGTCGACGATCGATCGTCAGATACAACGATCACGCTGAAAAAGATGAAGAAGACGAGGAGTAGGATGAGGATTGGTGCTTTGAGGAAGCAGTAAAGCTCTTCAACCCGATAGATTATTACGCAAGTCACGACGCGCTCGAGGCTCTTTGGATCCGAGCTGAGGAACCAACTCGAACCTTATTCCACGGAATTCTTCAATGTGCTGTCGGATTTCACCATTTCTTCAACCACGTAAATCTCCCTCTCTCTCAATCTATCGTTTTTATCCACGTTTGAGTTGATTAAATGCGTGTTCTTGAATACAAGAACTATAAAGGAGCGATGATGGAGTTAGGTGAAGGATATGCACGCTAAGGAATATGAATTTTGAAGACGGACCGTTTCATGAATTTGAGCAAGATATCTCCGCCGTTCTCGAGTTCGTTTATCAAACTCAGCTCGAACTCGCTGCCTGTAAGTTTTGATACTTTAGCTTAACGTGTGTGTGTATATAGATACACCTAATTGACACTAAAGATATAAAAACTGACTGAATGATGATAGGTTCAGAAGATATGTGTTTGACAATGGATCAATCAGACAGATCGTATCAACTCTTGGGTGGTTATGCAGCTGGACAGAGTATTTACAGCTTACAGACTTTGGTTGATTTCAACAATGGAATGTCTGAAACAACTGCTATACTCTTTTCTCCTTCAAGTTCCTCATCTCAGCCAACACGGGTTAAGCTCCCAACTCTAAACGCAACCGATAATCATCTTCTTGCTCTTACAGACGATCAGAGATTCTAAGAGAATGATCAACAGAACCTGATTTGCCCATGATGCAGAATTCTATTAGAAACCTGATAAGAGACTAAATCAACTATGATTATCATATCAGCAATGTAGTTAAGATCAAGATTCAGGTTTTAATTTTGGCTCTTTTTTTGTCTTGTGTTCTTGATCGTGAATCAACAATACAAACATAATAGAAGAAGATTTCATTACTGTTCAGGTTCTGAACTTAGCAATAAGGTGAACAATTAAGTAAATGAGTTGTTCTGACAAAAAGTCAAAAAACACAAAAGGGACATAACATTCCTGTCTTTTTAACCACCAAAAACCAGCCATGAATGAAATTTAGAACAAGTGAGAAACATTCTTTTTTTTTTTTAATTTTTCTTTTGAATTACATAATAGGTAGTAAAAAAGGGAAGCCGAAGTTGTTTCATCCTCACTTGGCCATCATAACCTTGACGAACTCTTCGTAGTTGATCTGACCATCACCATCAACATCAGCTTCCTTAATCATCTCATCGACTTCTTCATCAGTTAGCTTCTCGCCGAGGTTAGTCATCACATGTCTCAACTCAGCAGCTGAGATGAAACCGTTCTGATCTTTGTCAAAGACTCTGAAAGCTTCCTTGAGTTCTTCCTCAGAGTCTGTGTCCTTCATTTTCCTAGCCATTAGGTTCAAGAACTCAGGGAAATCGATGGTACCGTTACCATCAGCATCAACTTCGTTGATCATGTCCTGAAGCTCAGCTTCGGTCGGGTTTTGACCGAGGGAACGCATCACAGTGCCAAGCTCCTTTGTGGTAATGCAACCTGCAGAAAGTAATCGAGGATTGGTGTTAGTCATTTCAATACTCAGTTCCCAATTTTACAAATCTACAATCACAACAATTCAATCGAACAAGGCCGATTCAGACTCTTCGGCAATCTCTGATTAAAACTACTGAACAACATAGATCGATAGTGAAATCCTTATTTTCAATTTGATTAAGATACCGAAAACTACAGATTCAATGCGAAAAGACTAGAGATTTCAAAAGATGGATCCCTCACCACTGTAATCGATACAGATCGAAATCTATCGAATTAAGCAGAAACTAAATCAGAAGTATCCGATAAAGATCCAACATCTACGATTACAGGAAACCTATAGAGGAAAGGGATGAAACATACCATCACCATCCTTGTCGAATAAGCTGAAGGCTTCCTTGAATTCGGAGATCTGATCGTCAGTAAGCTGATCCGCCATAGTTTTCCTTTTTTTTCTGTATTTTCTTACGAAGGAGATGAGAGAAATAAAAGGAAAGATGAGGAATTTGTGCTACGAACGCGGACTAGAGGCGTTTTATTTACCAGAATTGTTTTGAAATGTCGGTTAGACCCTCAATTTTGGGATGTAATTACGTGAATACCATCAACTTGAGTTTTAAATTTAAGCGCCAGGTTGACAAGAGAAGAGATGGATCACACGTTCACGCGTTTTCTACGCGGAGCTTTGACTGCGTAACCGGAAATGGGTACTGCGGAAACGAAACAGATGGAAACATATACATATATATATATATATATATTATTTATATATCATTATGTGTATATAATTAAAATATATAATGAAACATTAAAACCATATTTAAAAAATAAATTTGAAAAAAACACATATCTAATAAATAAATATTAAGTAGTTTAAATAAAAATAAAAGATGTCAAACATTTAAAATATTAAGTAGTTTAAATATTCATATCCTCATTAAATTCATCAAATAGTATCTAACTCTGATTCGTGAAGAGAAAAAATTTCAAACTCAAGTCTTTCAAAATTACTCTCATATAATAGATTAAATTGGTCGTTTCTAACATCCCACATTTGTTTGAAATCATTTTTGTAAGCATGATTTTTTCTAGATAAAAGATGAAGATTAATGTGTACAAATATCAAATTTTATGTTCTTTATGGAATAATCTTGTTTTTTGTTGCTGAATGAATAAACTTATAAGTATACCAACTTTAATTGAAAATAATTTACCTTGCTCATTTTAATTTTTCTCGTATTTTCTTCTAGGTTTTTCAAAGTTTTAAATTTCTAAGTTTTAGGTTATTATTAATTTTTGGAGGAAAAAATATATGAGATACTTAAATTTCATATTAGTTAGGTTTTTTTTAAATTAAAAAAAATACTAAATATCATATATATATCTCATATTTCCAAATTATTTAGTAAATAAGTTTCCAAATAAAAAAATAAGTTTCTATTATATTTCTGAAACCTAAACATACATTTTTAAATTGCAGGTTTTCAGCTTTTCCACTGGGTCCTCCTTTACAGTGAGTTGCCTCGTTTGATTTTCATTGGTTGGTTGTTCATTTTGTTATTTTTTCTTTGAATTATTAAATGCTGTCGTTTTCTTCTTCTTTTTTTTTGTAATTTTCTACTGTTTTTCAAAGGAACATTTATTCAGAATGGTATAGAATTGTCAAATTATGAACGTTTATTTAGATGGGTAAGTGGAGCAATCGCTACATTTGTCTAAATTATTAAATATTTTGCTTTAAAACTACAGTTTTCTTATACTAACTTTTAATATAGATAGTTTGTAAAGTTCATATGTGCTCTGGGAAATGCCTCGAGCGTCCTAATTCTGCAAAACTCAATACATGACGAAGCAAAAACTCGCTTAGGAAAAAATGAAACCCGCAATGAATGCAGAAAATACATGCTTATAAGTCAGATGATCAGCACATGTTTTGCTCCCTTGACTTGTAAAATGGTGTTGTTGAAGCTAACTAACTTTACCTATGAAATCTGATCCGAGGGATCCACAAGCGCATTGTACATCCGTGTCCTTGAATGTATATGTCTCTAACCTCTACGGTGACTAAACTGCTCATTCTCGTCTTCTCAAAATCTTTCCTGTTGCAGAACAAAAAAAGAAGGATTGCATAAAGATACTCTGAAGAAGGATACACAGGTGTTATGACTTTGAATTAATTAAACCAAAAGAAGAACACAACTTGGCGACAGGCACAATGAGAGAACTAAACTGACTCTGCTGAGAAGCTAAACTAGTTATAGACAAAACAACATTTCAAAACTACACAAACGCCCAAAAACATGCTACATAAGGATAACGAGAAACATTACAGAAGTTTGTACCTTGCGTAGACAGCTCTTTGCTTGTGGAAATCAAACGAGTACACATGACCGGTTGAAGACGCGGCTAGAGAAAGTGAAGTTGACAACGAACCACTTCTGTGTCAACTTCACCACTTCTGTGCCTGACTCAAGAACAACATAGCCAGGCACGATTTCAAGGTACATTACGTCAAAGTTACCAATAATCGCCGCAAGAACACTCTCCGTTAATGAAATGATGGAATCTACTACCATCTCTTAATGTGATCTCTCGGTTCTTCATCAGCGATATATATTTGAAAGCAACATGGCAATCGCTGCAAATCCTCAAGTTTTTGATTATTCTAATGGGTACACCTTCAGGTAGTATCATAAGCGCAAATGCAACAGCTAGTTTCTCGCTGTGCTGCACCAAGTCTGATTCTTTCTCCTCCTCATCCATATCATGCAATACTGCAGCTGTATCCGGCTTGTATCCCTTCAACTTCATTTCCAGAGTCAGCTCTTTCAGGTATGAATAGATCTGTTTTGATTTAGATTGAGAACGATCTCCCATCTTAAACCGATAGACTTCACCTTTGTGTTCAAACCAGCTGATTCCCGCTTCTTTCAACACATTCTTATCTCTCATTGATTTTCTCACCTCTGAGACATCGCGCCATCTCTTAGCTGAGGCGTGAACGTTTGCAAGCAGGACGTAACAAGCAGAGTCATTAGGGTCAATCTGAAGAATTTCTTTAAAGACTCTCTGTGCCATTTCTGCGTTTTTGTGAATGTTACACGCAGATAACAATGTCTTCCATATAACAGTGTCTGGTTTTATTGGCATAGACCTTATTTTTGCCTCGGCTTCATCCAAACTGCCTGCTCGACCAAGCAAGTCCACCACACAAGTATAGTGCTTTAAACCAGGCTTGAACCCGTATTTTTCCACCATCATGTCAAACAACTCAAGCCCTTTGTCTTTTAAACCAGAATGGCTACAAGCATAAAGCAAATTTAGAAACGCGACCTCGTTGACCACCATTTCGGTTTGCTCTGCCATAGTATCAAACAGCTTGATTGCCTTATCGCCTTCTCCATGAAACCCATAAGCAGAAATCATCGAGCTCCACATCACTTCATCTTCACCTTCACGTTCTGAGAAAGCTTTAGCTGCATCTTCAAGACACCCACATTTTGAATACATGCTGATCAATGAACTAACCACAGCTACCACAGAGCTAGCCCCAATCTTAATAGCTTCCGCATGAATCTGCTGACCTTGACCTCTTACCGCTAAATCAGAACAAGAACTGAGCACAGTTACAAAAGTGATCTTGTTCGGCCTACAGCCTGATATTTTCATCATCTTATACAGATAAAGCACGGTTTCAGGACATCCATTTTGAGCATTCCCCATGATAAGTGTATTCCATGCAACCAAATTACGAATAGGCATTGATCTAATGACAATTTCACCATCTTGCAGTTTCCCATTTCTCATATACATATGAGCCAACGAACTGTTAACTACTAAATCCAAATCAAGCCCATATTTGGTCGTGTAGGCATGAATCTGCTGCCCTATGGACAGCGACCGCAACCCAGCAGATCCTCTGAAAACACTACCAAGGGTGTATTCGTCAGGCGAAAACCCCAATGCGTGCATTTCTCTAAACAAACTCAAACCCTCTTCGTTATACTCAAATTGGATCAATCCAGCAATCATGGCATTCCAAGTTGTGAGCTTTCTTTCAGACATTTCATCGAACACCTTCCAGGCACTAACCAAATCCCCCGCACGTGCATATCCATTGATGAGTATATTACACGACATGAAATTCTTCTTAGGCATACGCCCATACAATGCAGCAGCGGAAGGAAAGTCTCCAAGCTTTGAGTACATGCTCATTAGGTGATTGCATATGAACTTGTCCGAGGAGAATCCAGAGACGAGGAGGAGGCAATGTAGCTCCTTTCCGGACCGAAAAAATTGTCTGGTGGCGCATAATTGGATAAAAGGTGTAAAGAGAGAAGTGTTTGTGAAAATGTTGAGTCGGAATCTCTGGAAAGCTTCTCGGAGGTTACCCTTTGAACACAAATTGGCTATGGCGGTCGCAGGATCTGCTGATAGTGGACGAACAACAGAGGATACTTGGCTATGCATTTACTATTGAAAGGCCACAGATTCCTTCCAAATTGGATTCGCCGGGAGGTTCCTCATCACTGTAGCTCGAAGAAGAAGAGAAGCAGCTCGATTTTATTGGGCTCTAGTTAGAAGCCCAATAAGTTATTTGAAGAAAAAGCCCAAAACGTAAGTTTAAACCTAATTGGTGTAACCGGTTAGTCGGAAATTCACAATCATTCAAAACTAACCGTACCAATAACGGTGCTACTATTATAGTTAAAACAACCCCTAATTCCATTAGAGTGCTCGGCAAGTAAGCAGCCATGAATACGCCGAACGATTTGATGAGAGAAGAGAAGAGACGAAAAGTGACTGAAAATCATGGTTGGTCCAAACTTTGTGACGATCTTTTACGACCGATACTCGAAACCTTGAGCTCCCTTGATTTTCTCCGAGCAAAATTTTTTTGCTCAGATTGGTATACCGTTTGGAAAACATTTGTGAAGCGGCCTCTGTTTCCATGGCGGATCATATACCAAGATGATTCTTTGGTGTCATATAATCCCGGAGAAGACAAGATTTACAAAACAAAACACGTCGGACTCTCCGAAGATAGCTATTATATGGCTAGCTCCGGAAATTGGCTCTTGATGGTAGATTCTCGTCTCGAGTTTCTATATTTTAAACTTGTTAACGTGCAAAAGGATCAATCTCCGATCAATGAAGTCTTCAATTCCCGATGAAAAAATGAGATTTCCAGCGAAGCGGCAAGTGGGGATACTTGGTTGAGCCTTGTCGTAAGGATCACTTGTCGAAAGACATCTTTCTGTTCTGTGGATAGTCGAGAGAACAGGGGATTATGTGGTTGCTTGGATTTTCAATAGGCGTTTCTTGTTCACTCACGAGAAAGGAGATTATTCGTGGGGGAGTTCGTATATAGAATATCCAAATCTGAGGTTCTCGGATTTGGCTAATAAAAACAGTAAGCTTTATCTCTTTACTATTGATGATCACAGCAAGATTATTGATTTCTTCTGGAGATTATCCCCAAAAAGTAATCCAAAAAAACCCGTATGGGATTACAATAGCGATTGAGAAATCAGGAGAGGTTTTGATCATCATGAGTTTATTAGAAGTGGGATTGGAAGATAAATGTTTGTTTTATCTCTTTAAGATGAATCTTGAGAGTAACAATTGGGAAAGAGTAGATTCTAATGGAGATGATCAGATGTTGATCTTTGGTCATGGGGTACAATAAGAGCACCGGTTCACGATGTTGGTGATGGAATCAAGAATGGTTCTAATATAATTAAAACTCAGTTTGTTTTTTCCCAGCATTTGCTTAGTCTTTTGTTGTTTAAGTAGTTTTCTTTTTTTCTTTTTGGTATGAGTTTAAGTAGTTTTCTTCAATAATGATTTAAAGTATTTTGTTCGTGACTTGCTTTTGCATCTTCTTTTTGTTTCTTAATGATTTAGCATGATTTGTCGTTAGATGTTCAAAGGGTAACAAACTCAGGAAATAAAGACAAGAATGAACAAACATTTTCGAGCCAAGAGACTCTTCTTGTCAAAGGACTTGCTGCTTCCTACCATCCTACGTCGTATCTCATGTTAAAACCAAGAAATCACAATTTGTATTCATATCTGTAAAGTAATGTTGTTGAACCAGCTGCAAAAGGAAATACACTCGACAAATGTATTTAACGACATACTGTTTTAAGTATACAAAATATACAAATGGACAAAGCTGTCCCAACACAAAGAAGAAGAAGGAGCAGAAGAAAGAAAGAAACAAAAGAGAGTCTTTAAGATCAGAGAGACACAGAGCTTGTTCGCCGGAGCTTCCATTTAGGATCAGGCGGTGGTTCACTTGTCAGGATCTTATCCGCTTCCTGCATTATAATGAAATTAAAGAAACCATTGAATCAAAAAACGAAATTAGATGAAACAAGAAGAGTCATGGGCTCTTTTACCTTAAGCCTACGAAGTTTTTCATTTTCTTCTTCTAACCTTGAAACCTTGATCTCCAATTCATGAGTATAAGCCTGCAAGTTTCAATGTTATATTAATTAGACCAATGAACAAAACAAACATTAACTAAAATCACAATCACAAGTTCTCAAACCTGTTTCCTAGCTCGTGAACGTGCTGCAGATTCTCTGTTCTTGATCATCCTCTTTTGCCTCCTCTCTACAATCTTCTCCACAATCTCTCCTCCTGAAGAAGCCACTCTTTTCCTCCCAGGCGCTTGTGGTGGATCCAACATCATAACCATTTCTTGCATATCGCAAACCGGATATGGCATAAACCCTTGTTGTTGTTGAGGCTGATGAGGATACTCAACACATTGCCAATTTGAAGCTATGTTCACAACATTTTCAGGGACTACTGCCTCAGTCACTACACCAGCTTTCAAAAACAAATCCTCGAGTGTGATTTCACCTAGCGTAGGCTGCTTATTAGTAGTAGTCGTAGTACTGTTTACATTCTTGTCTTGTTGGATATCTCTCCAAACTTCATCAACTGTCTTTTTACTGAGATCTCGAGGCAACGTCAAGCTTGCCTGACGAGAAAGACCTTCCTCTGTTGGTGACAAGACAGTCTTGAGAAGTTCATCAAGGTTCATGCTTTCTAGTGGTTTTCCTGAACTGCCTAAGTGGTTTTGAACTTCATGGAGCTTTAAGCTATAGAGAGAATTTTGCCTAGCTAATGACTCAGAGATTGGCTCTTCAACGTTTCCTCTAAGAGAACCCATATCTATATATAGCCTTTAAACAGAAACAAAACAATTGAGTAAACGATCTACACACTTAGGTGGTTCGATCTAAACACCTAGTAATCGAGGATTTCTCAGATAACAATCAGAGAAATTGCATGCAGTATTCGAGAGCTCAAAACACAGATAACAACTAAACTTGATGAAAAGGAGAGGACAGAGGAGACAGGAGATTGTGAAAAAGAGAAGGAAAGTTTAAGAATGATGTGAAAAAAGAGAAGAAAAGGAACTTGGGTTCTCTGTGTCCAAGTGATGGGTGTGAGACAAATCTAAGGTAAGTGCAGAAGAGAGAATATAAAACCAAACATACATTCTCTTCTCTTCTCCATCTCTATCTCTCTCTTTAGTTTCTCCAAAGAAGAGAAAAATAGAAAGAGAGAGAAAGAAGAGCTTTTGCCCTTAGAAACTGTCACTCTCGAACTTTAAACTGTGCCTCGAGGAATTTTCAATTAAAAAGCTTATTTGTTAGAATGCGCACACAAAAAAAAAAGTGAAAAAGCGACGGTGTCCGTACTTATGATCAGATATGAGAGCATTAACTTTTTATATGTGAATACTTTAGAAAGGAAGTGATATCAATATTCGTATCTATCAATCAAATAAGAAGTCTTGAAGACATTGTAGTTATCATATAATCTTAACTTTGATCTTTGTTAAAAATCACTTTCTCTATAAAGACTCTCTCTTTTTTGAACATAAGTTTCCAAAAATGCGCTTATTGAGAGGTGTAGAAAATGATAAATAACCGCGTGGGCGTTGCATGAAGATCCGCGTGTGCTTCCTCTTTGGGATGTTCATCCACGTGTTTCTGTTTCCCTTTTTTTCTTTCTTTATTTCTCTTCATATCTCAAAAAACTCGACTTCCTTTGTACATTTGTCCTTTCCACTGTTAAGGTTTTTCTTATAAATTCTGATCAAAAGCCCAAACACAGAGAATATGATGACTCTTGAAGCATGTCTGACCGTTTTTTCCTGTCATACAGAGAGTGTAAACACACACTCTATCTTGCTGTACTACCAACAACCAACACAGGTCTCATCAGGATCAAACGTTGTAAAAGCTTCATTCGATTTAGTTAATGCAGCTTTCCCTGGAATGCACATAATGCTAAACCCAAAACCCCCTAATATTAATAACCTAGTGGCCTAAAGGGAAACTTGTGAGAAACTCTTCACTTTAGCATTAGTGAATGTCAAGCTCTCATTCAACATACCAAACAAAAAACACCTCAAAACCCCGAAGCACTTTAGTGAAAGGACTTGCATCATCAATCCATTCCTCAACAGTGGTTCTAGATTAAATACTGATCTTTACGATGCTTACTTTTTATTGGGAAGAGATTCCAGAGCCTTTCATGATGCCACAGCGACACACCAATTCCAACTGTGCTATCTTAGTTGGAAATTTATCTAAGACACATTAGTGTAAGTTTTGAGATGTGGTATAGTATGCACATTCACAGGCTACAGATTCAAAATGTATGCTTTTAGAGCAAAGAGAACTCCAAGGACACCCAAGAAAAAAGCTGTTTTAGAACAAGTGGAAAACTTGTCGAAACTGTTTAGCACAGAGCCAAAACAAGTTGATTTTTTTGCTTCATGAAGATGCCTAATGAAGCTAAACAAGAAAACAACTATTGCTTGAATCTTTAGCTACAAAACCACTAGTTCATAGATTTACCCTTTTCTTTTCTCAGTAAAAAAAGAGAAGCTGACAGGCGGCATTCAAATGTTTGGTACCCCATACGATTCTCTTGGGCGTTAGCGTTGACAGTTCAGCCTCCAGTCAAAATGACCTGCGAGAGGAATAAAGATTAAGCAAATATAATGTGGAAATCAAGATAATCCGAAATGTACAATAATTTTAAATGTATTGTGAAAGTGTGATCATAATCGCATAAGGTTCCAGAGTAACAGAACATGACCAAGTTATCAAGAGGAATTACGTGCAGGGAAAAGACAGCTAAACCGCGAAACATAGAGAGAACCAATAAAAACTAAAGTGGCTAAAAGAAAATGGAAAATACGAATAAACAGAGTAAAAGCATTTGTGTCTCCTGAGGAACACTTTTTAAATTTTACAAATGAAAACGTTCACAAAAAATTAAAATGGAGACGATAATAGTAAAACCAAAGCAGTGTGTTTAGTATATATATCATAAAAAGAGTTTGGAAAATAAGTAGGGGAAAACTAAAACTTCTTGAAAGGTTTGAAGAGTCATGGCCTTTGGAGACACGAAAGAGTAACATTTCATCCAAATACTAAACAACTCCATTTGCACCAGCTCCTTAATAACTTCAGAAGATTCACCAGGCCAAAATTAAAATAACTATTTTGGAATAGCTGCACAATCAATTGAGAAAATAAGAGGCGACTTTTATAAACTGGTGCAAAACCGAAAACCCTTTAGAAACACAACGAATTCATAAGTCTGTGACACCAAAATTGGAAAAGCTAAACTGACAAACATCAGCTAAAAGTTAACTTAATTGAAAATATTGACAAAACGTTTACAACGGAAGCATAACTTATTAGCCTAGAAAACGATGATCTTGCAAAGTTTAACATAATGGATTTAACCATAAAAAGGGTCAAAAATCAAAACACAGCAAGTCTATGTCTTAAGATATACAAGGGTCATAGTCATAGCTGAAACAGACAAACTCCGGGTAAAGTCTGACACAGAACACAAGTGTAACAAATGAAATGTATACCTGAGTGGTTACATGTAAGGACCACCATACCCCACACCATGCTGTCCTCTTCCAGCACCGCCCTGACCAGGTTGGTGAGTCTGATAACCGCCCTGAAAGCCGTCTAGGGCACCATAGCCAGGAAAAACCACAGGTGAGATATTTGCTGGAGTACCATAGCCACTTGGCATTCCAGCTGCAGCTCCTGCCCTAATGTCCCCAACAAAGCCTGTCCAAATGCTTGGTTTAAACCCAATCCAGAACCCTGAGATGCCAGCAAAGCTGTGAGGGCCTGGCCAACAACAGCCGGGTTTAACGCTTGCACCGCTTCGTATTACCAGCTAAGAAATGCCCATGGCCTCCAGGTGCACCGTAACCAGTGTTGTCGTTCCTTTGGTAGCAAAAATTATGATTGTGAGAGTTATGGTGATGCTGATGTTGCTTACCCTGTTTCAGTCCTTCGTTTGCTTTGTGACAATGCAAGACATGGCCTTCGAAAGTCTTGTGTGGCTCCTCCAATGCCTTCTTGCACTTTCTGGGGATCTATAGACAAACAAAGTGAACCCTTTAGGTCTCCCAGTAGCTTTATCAAGTCCCAAAGGACCTTCTTCTATCTCCCCAAATCTTGAGAAAAACTCCAAAAATTTCCGCGGATCAAGGTCTGCGTTAACGTTACCAACATAGATCTTCCTCTGAACATTCTCAGGGTTGAAATGCTGAGCAGGCGCCGTAACAGGGTTTCCCTGAACAGGTCCTATAGACGCCAGCTGGCACGCCGTCATACGAGTTCCAATCTTCTTCTGAGGCTGCTTAAGCGCATTACGAGTACCAGACCGTGACTTAAAGAGGATAAAGCCATAACCTTTGGATTGTCCAGATGTCTTATCAACCACGGATTTGCAATCTTCGATCTCTCCGTATTGCTTAAAAGCTTCGGTAAGTGTATCGGCTTTAGTGTCCCATCCTAACCCGTGAATGAAGAGCTTACGATGAACAGGATCCTCATCCGCCACATTCCGAATTCGATCGGCAACATCACGATGCCTTTTCGCTGCTTCCTTCAGAAGAATCAACAATTGATCCTTTGAAAACGGTTCTAATAGATCCTCGATGGGCTCTTCGTCATCCTCATGTCCCCGATTCCCAGATCCTGACGACGTCGCCGACTCCTCTGCTCCGTCGTATTCTACTCCTTCGCTCTTTGATTATCATCATTTATGATTCCTGGAGAGCCCATTCTCACATTGCTGCTGATTCTGTGGTGGCTCTGACGTCTCGTTGGATTCAGATTCGAGCTTTCTCTTCCTTTCCATGGCGGAATCGGCGAATTCAAGGTTGATTGAAGAGAGTTCTAGGGTTTTGTAATTCCTGGTTCTCAAAAATCGGTTTGTTTCCTCTTATCAACGAAGGCTGTTTACGCGGCTTGAATTGAAGCTTAACGTTCTGGGCGCGCGGCGGTGAAGTGATGCATTTATTATAGTCCTTGTGGGGAACGCCCATTGGGCCTTAAGTCATGAGGGTCACATTTATGGACTTTTAGGCCCATATAGAAAGTGCTTTGACTTGTTCACTGAAATCGATTAATTTACTCCACTCGAGCGTATGTGACTGTGTTACTCGGAAATGCAAAATAAAGGCAGTGGTTTAGTGGCCGACTGGGTAGGCAATCGCCAATTGGTAGTTTGGTGGCCATGACAGAGTGACAGGCACATCTGTTTGGTTGTCTTAACTCTTTTTTTTTTTTTTTTTTTATATTTGTTATGATTATATAAATAATTTTAGAAGAAATATGTACGATTAATTTTACTAAAACTGTTTGGGTTATTCGAAGCATTAGAAAAAATAGTAAAAACTGAATCGTTATTCAATTTTCAATTTGGCTTGTTTTATACTGTTAATTTTGTTCATTTCATAGAGTAAAATACTTCTTTTTTTTTTTTTTTGTCATTCACATTATGGCCAACCAAATCCATTACCATCAGCGACAATATTGCAAAGAAATAAAAAGAAGATGATATTGCCATAAACAAAAAGACAAACGAAACACCAAAGCTACACCTCTAAACGCTTAAAGGCTTCTCCTTTTAAATCTCCCAGATAAATATTTAAAGCTAAACCCGTCGAATCACGGGTTTCGTCTTCTTTTCTGGAAAAGGTTAGAACTTTCTGTATTGTAGATGATTGTAAATAATATGAACTCTGTGTCTCGTAATGTAATGTATCAATGAATTCGATATTTTCTCTTGTTTTTATCAAACCGGAAATTTGAGGTTACGAATAGATACGTAACATTGGTGGGTGGGTATGTGAATGTCGGAACCAGATTGATTTATTTTTTTTTGCTTTAAATGGTAGAAAGATTGAATCTGAATCATGGGATGATATTCAGTTTGTGGGGTCTTTGTGTTGTGAATGAATCTATTAAATACAATATTGAATTATTGACGGAATTGGAAAACTTTTCTTAATTCTCTAGGATTCATTTTCCCCTGTTCCTTTCCTATTTGTCTTCTAACTCCTCATTATAGTTTCCAGAATGATTAATGAAGGGACTTTTTTTGATTTTTTGGGTTTAACAGATTTTTGGTTGTGAAGACGATGTTCCTCCATAGCAGTTTTAGAGATGGATTGTCATTATCCCTTGGTGTCATCAGTGTTATCAGTTGGGGTGTTGCTGAGATACCACAGATTATGACTAATTGCAATGAGAAATCCACTGAAGGTCTCTCTATTGCCTTCTTAACAACGTGGATGATTGGGTAAGATAATCGAAACAAGTCAAATGCTTTTGCTTTTGTACATTTTCGTCGAGGGAATTGACCTATGCTTTCATGGGAATTGTCAAAATTTTGAAATTGGTTTCTTGTGTAGGGATATCTTCAATCTTCTTGGCTGCTTGATGGAACCAGCTACTGTGAGTGAATCTTCAGAACCTGAGTTTCCTTTATCTTGTTACATTACCTCGAGTAGCTTAGCTAACTATGAATTTTATAAATCCTTTTGCAGCTTCCAACACAATTCTACATGGCACTGGTAAATTACAAATGACTAGAAGCAGCTGTACGTATTCATTGTTTGTTTGTTTGATATGTGTGATTTGCTTGCAGTTGTATACAGTGACTACAGCAGTTCTCTATGTTCAATCTATATATTACGGCCATATTTACCCGCGCTTGAAAAACAGAAGAAATCAGATGGTATACTATTTGATTAGTATTCTTTCTTGTTTTAGAGGCTGTTGATTATGTGTAAATGCTTAAACAGCTAGAGTATGAATGTTTGGTGTAGGTTGAAGCAGAACGTATATCAAACATAAGCAGCGATCTGAAAATTCCGGGCAGATGGAGAAATAGTTCTGATGCTACTCCTTGTGGCGGTCAAACCACACCTATCACTATGATTCCTGGGAGTCATCGGAATAGTTTTACCGGAAGAGAACTATTTTACACGTAATGATGATATTTATATTCTGTACTTGGGATTCTCTAGCACTATAATGATAACAATATTTTCAATAAAGAGATTTGTTAAAGGCTTGTAAGTTTTATTTGCGTTTTAATTTTGTTAGGTCGGCAAGATCTTTGTCAAGTAGTCATACACCACCAGCTGGATCTGTCTTAGCTCAGAGAATGGCTCGTGGTCACAGTGAACCAACTCTTGAAGAGCCCTTGCTTCCTGAAGATGTCACGCCTCCATCATTGCCTCCTTCCACCAAATCAATGCTATGCGTGGTTAGCCTTGTTCGTAATGCATGGTTTTTATCTCCCACTTCTAAGTAGTTTTCATTATTGAACTTACATTTGATTATTTTTTCTTATAGGTCTCGGTGTTCATGTTTCTTGGAACATTCAACCTTCCCAATTTGCTAAGTGAATCGGGAACTATGGCTTTGGGAGAGAGAGATCAAGTATTTGTAGTTCAAGCAGCAAGAAAGCTTTTGCAGGTACTCATAAGTGGCACATCATAGTTTATGCATTGCGGGTCTACGGTCTTCAGTGAATTGAAATTTATCACTCACGCTCTTTTATGTTGAAGGAATTTCTGATTACCCTTTCTTAATCTATTGAAGAACTTAATGTGAATGTAAATAGTAAATTTTATTTTTCTATTTCAGGTCAGTAGCAGCAACTTAGCAGAACATAACGGTGGAGAAAGCAGCAAAATTGGAATGTTGATGGGTTGGGCAATGGCAGCCATTTACATGGGTGGAAGGCTTCCCCAGATATGTCTCAATGTAAAAGGCTTTTTAATCTTCTACGACTTACTTATTCTTTCGATATATCGTATACAACAGTTTTAGCTAAATCAAAATTTTCTTTGCAATACCATTTTTTTGTAGATGAGGAGAGGACATGCTGAGGTAAGCAAGTAGAATGAACACGACGACGCAAGGCGACACTCAAGTAATGTATCTGATTAAATTCCATTTAATGCTCTTCTTCTGTGATTGCAGGGATTGAATCCGTTGATGTTCTTCTTTGCATTAATTGGCAATATGACTTATGTTGCAAGGTGAAGATCAACAATCTTTGTACATAAGTCTCTAAGAATATCTGGTGGAATCTTTTTAACTCCGTTTTTTGTTTTGGTTGCAGCATACTTGTGCATAGTGTCGAATGGTTAAAAATTGTTCCGAATCTACCGTGGCTTGTTGATGCAGGAGGATGTGTTGTGCTTGATTTTCTTGTATACAATCTCTCTCATCATTTCTCCTTCTTGATCGTTGATGCCTTTCTTTGCCACTGAGCTCTAACTTCCTTTATTCTTTGTTTCAGATTCTGCTTCAGTTTTTCCACTTCCACTGTCGCAAAGACAAAGATAGCGACAAGAAGAAGCATGAGACAGCAGAAGTTGTCTAAGGCTTGGCTACTTTATCGAGACCTCAAAGAGAGATACAGTTTTGATCTGATCATTCCAGCAAGATTCATCTCATTGATTTATTTCTTTTTTCTTTTTAAAGGGATTGAGTTTTACATTTTTTGTGCTGATGAAACTACTCTCGGATTATGAGTTTTAATAATAGAAGATGTTTATGGTTCTGAGTTCTGATTCGACTCTTAGAAATGAGTGCCTAGCTCCATATATTTCTCTATTTTCTTCTAAGAATCTGATTTTTCTCACTCGGTCTTACCAATTTGTTCAACAATTGTCACTCTTCATTAATCATTATTACTATAATTTTTGTATTGTGTATATAAAAGTAGTTACATGAAGAGAGGGCTCTCTATGGCTTGCGAGCAGTGAACATAATACAAGAATCCTGAACATAATCTTCGTAATCTGTGAGACCACATGATGTGCACACATCCTTGATCTCATCCTGCATCAAGTAATTGTAGTTCTGCAGAATCCTCTGCAAACAAAAATGAAATATTACAAAGATCAAAAGTGGAGATCAAAATCTATGCATAGAATAGCCACTTTTGATCATTACATTTCTCATTACCATTTTAATAAAAAAGGACATTGATTCTTGGCTAAATTGGGTCCATATGATCGAATGGCTTCTTTACTCACAAGTCACAACATCTTATCGTTTGATTCTAGTCAAACTAAACGTGAGTCTTAACACCTGATTAATATACTATTTATTGTGCCAATTCCATAAACTATAAACATGCTGCTCTTTGAGAATCAGGTAAATGTTTTGAACATGGATTGCAAAAGCCTGGTTTTGAAGGTTGCTGATCATAAAAGATCCTGAAACAATTGATACTGATTATATGTATACATACCACTGAACGGGGTGCTAAAATTCACGTAACTATGGTTTGCATTCACTAACCAGTAAACACAAGCTACTCTCATCAACATCATATATGGAGAAAGTAACAAACAAAACAGAAGAAGACGAATGGAGCTCTCAATCTGCATCCCCAAGACCATCACTTCCATCTCATTAAGTTAGGAACTTGATTTTGTTATCATGAGACTTAAAAACAGAACAGAGTCCCAAAAGGCAAGTGGCATTACTGTGGCAGTTGTATCAGCCGCTCGTGGTTGTACTCCTTTCAGTCCAACAACCCTACAAGATGAGAAGGAATCAGAGCATTCGTTGTTATGATTCCTAGGAGCATCAGAAGCTTGGTTTGACAATTTGATATGTAATGCTCCTCAATTCAGATGAAGTAGCAGAGAGAGTGAGCGATAGGGAGTATATATAGCTCATGCCCAATCATGAAGTGGTTAAAATGGGAGTTATGGACATTACCAGCCACCCCGTGGAACATCTGAGTAAGAGCTTGGGTCCATTGGGTCCAACTCATCATCCTCGGCATGAGCCCGCTTTTTGCCAATTACCTTTTTCATGGGAGGTTTGGAACGGACATGTTTCAATCATTGCCATTTTCCATCATGTGTAAGGAGTATACTACAAGACTAAGTAAAATGTAAACCTAATACATGGGAACCCTACTACATCTAATGTGTCCCATCCTTATTTTCATGTTGATAATTGGTACATTCTTTTAACAGATATTCTGTCCTTCCAAAAGGAGGGGATGAGACGAGAGCCCAACACTAGCTCTCTTATGTAGCACAGAGTATTTTAGAAAAATGACGGGTATAGAAGGATATGTTTTTCTGATGATAAAATTCTGCGAGATGGATACCTCTGATTCAGATCCTTTTGGCCAGAATTTCCTGTATTTGTGAAGTAGTTTAAACTTCAAGTACTGCTTTTCTGGGAGATTGAAAACTCTGCATTCCATATAATATGATTGTATGAGTCCCCTTAACCACAGGCAGACATAAGCCTCAAAATATGAAAGTGAACAAAATTTGTTTAAGGTCTAGATGTACGCTATTAGAGATGCTTTCTAATAACACAAAACTCAGCCAGGAACGGAAAGTGATTCATGGTAGAGCGGTCTCTATGCAGGAATCTAACTCAAAAAAGCATACCAAGAAAATGGAAGAGTTCCTACCTGGTACAATGGGCACAATAACCCCAGCTCTGGACAAGGCCCACTCCCCAGCCCCCACACCCGCTGCATCTTGGCAGCTGAGATGGAGGATGCTCCCCCTTTCCATTAGCAGTATTTTGGGTCAGAGCGTTGTTAGAGTTTGTGGAAGCGGCCTTCTGTAAAGAACCTGGAGGTTCCCACTGTGACAAATGTGTTCTTGTATTGTAGTAATACTTTTTCCCTGTGCATTAGAACTCATAAAGATTCAGAGCTCAAGGATGCAATCAAAACAGATCCAAAGATTAACCACGCATTGCATGTACAGTGCAACAGAAATCAGAAGACACCTGGTGAATTCAAGCAGAAAAGACTAGGATTTCCTCATTCGTATTTCCTATACTTGCCGATATGCATATTGTAGCAAAAGAGCTAAGTCGTAATGATGACTAAATTTGTGAATAGCATACCAGATGTTTCATCAAGTGTTTCAATCCACTCTTCTTTAGGAGGCAAAGGTGGTGCGCTTGAAGTGGTGGAAGATAGCTCAACAGGCCTTTCCCACTGGCATGTTGATCAAGCAAAAAGACAAACCCAAAGAAGAAAAGACGTTAATTGTATCTCATTCATACCCATCCTAATGGTAAGGAGCTTGCATTTGTCGGAAAAGGTAAACTTGGCTGTCCATTCAAACTAACTGCTGATGTCTGGTAAGGAGAAGACCACAAGCAAAAAAAAACGTCAAAAGGTTGACAACAAGAATAACATGAATTGGATCAAAGGGGCTAAAACACAATCAAGTCATAGCAGACATATAGTCACCAAGAAAATAATTACATGTTGCGTGTTGGATGTAACAGCCCCTGTACCATCCCTGAGAATCCCACTGGCCTTTAATTTTTGTTTGAGATATTCAGGCAAATTATTTGAGGCATCGGAGTGACCCGCGTAAGCAACTCCACCCGGTATACCATAACCATTTCCAACATCCACATTACCGGGTGTGGAAAAAAGTCAGTAATCGGACTAGTTTAGTGAAGTTTCCGAAAAAGTTTGAGCTCATGAGCTATAACAAACCTTCTCCACAAGTACTCACACTCCCACCACGCTTTGCTGCAGTTTCTGCCCGATGATGTGCAGTGACTATAGCAAATGTTCCTGTGTAGACACGAATATGTATAAAACTTAGGTTCTACTCCATTGACAACTTAATGCTTGTCATTCACTTTGAGTAAAATAAAGCACTAGAGTTATTAATCCACTAGCGGCGTGAGGATAAAAAGAACAGTTAATCAAAACCTTTAGAGCATTAGGGTCAGCACGATCCCGAAGAATATCAGTGTTATGTTCAGAGTCTCGAGCTACTGAAGTCCCAGCTTCTCTGAAATAGGAGAAAGTTTCCAATTAAACACAATTTGTAAACAAAACTACCTAAAGACACGAAACGCTCAGCAATGTGTTCAATATAAAAGATGGATACAAAGACAAACCAAGAGAAAGACAGAACCTTTGACCTTGTATGATCTTCTGAGTTTCAATTTCCTGAAAATTCACAAACATCAAATTAACATGGTTAGCCCTTACCGAAGTCCAACAATCATAACTTGAAATTTAGTTGAAGAAAACAAAAATGATGTGTACTTGTTCTCGGAGAAGAGCATTGCTTGCGGTAGATTCAATGTCTTCAGATTGATTATAGGCAAGCGAACTTCCATAACCACTGTTAGATGCCTGGTTATTTACAGAAGAACCATTCTGATGTTGCCGCTCTTCTTCCATTAGTCAGTTCAACGTCAACCTCTGAATCCTTTAGAAACAGATTCGATTTCGAGCTTCCAAGTAATTCAATTCCGATTACCGATCAAATTCATCAAACCAGTACGATGAATTGCGGGTCGCAGAGAGAATCCGAGTCCTAGCTTAATTTCCGCGGTAGCCAATTAGGCCTATACATCAAGGCCCAGGCCCATATATATTATAAATGGCAGATCAAGTAGGGAGAACAAAAAAGTCAGAAAACCAAAGAAATAAATAGAAGCAAAGCTTTGCCTCCAATGGCTCTTTCATGCACCTTTTTAAAAAAATGAGAATGTGATAGTTGAACACAATCCAAAAACTGAAATAAATGATCAGAATAAAAAGAGATGATTATATTTTTCTTTTAACAAAACAAAAAGTCTAAGCTTAAATAGTATTATCAACTGGTGATTAGTTTATAAGACTATTATCGTCTGAAATAATAGATTGCTAAACAAAACACAAGTTGTGATGTGATCTTTACTAAATGTATATGGTAAATCAAGGTATCTTTATAAATTATGAAAAACAAAGGCAGGTGAAGCCGAGCCGTTGGAAGAAACATGGGAGACAAGACAGGAGTGTATTGGGAATAAAATAATGACAAGTCTCTCGGTGAAAAGAAGGACACACGATCGCTTCATCACATGCTTCCTTCTCGTCATCATACCATCATGATTACATCTTATAAAATACTGACGTCACCGCTCGCGTCTATTGACTATTTTTTTTTTGGATAAATTATTGACTTTGTTCTTCCATAAGAAGAAGACGTTTTTTTTTTAAAGTGATAAAGATGTTTTCTTTTATGTTTTCGTTTCTTTCTTTTTCTTTTGACTAATCTAAGTCTTATAGAATATAAATTATAGAAATTTCCAACAAAAAGTTAACATTTGCTTAAGCTCATCAGAGTTCTCCTAAATGTATAATGGGACTGAATTTGATATCACGAAACACTATAATACAATAGAAACATCGATAATATCAATTTTTACAGTTGATTATTTTATATATATATATATTAAAAAAGAATTTGAATTGTCCAAACCAGCAGCAAATAGAAAAGAGATTAATGGTATAAAACTTAACATTTTATCAAAAAAAAAAGATTTAAAAAGTATTCTTAGTTAATCAATCAAACATTGAACATATATAGTTATCTCAACACTTCAAAACCCATTAAAATCTATTTTTCTTTAAATAAAACATTGAACATATATAGTTATAATTCTAATTATATGCTGCATCACATTTGAAATGTATTTATGAAAAAGTATCGTGTGATATTATATTCTAAAGCTAAAATTGTGTATTGGTTATTGGTTAAAGCAAGTGTCGGAAAGGAATGGAATAGGATAATGATAGCCGTACGAGAAAAAATAAATATAAAATTGCAAGTATTGATTGTTTTTTTCTTTCATTTTGTAAACGACGACGACTCGTACAACTAGTAATGTGCCAATCTGTAATCTATCTAATGGGCGGTTTTAGTCAATAGTTTGTCTATCTTAGACCTTGTGTGCTGAGTGAGTGGTATAGATGTGTCTAAACTTTTTTTAATGTTGTATGATAGGTGAAACTTAAAAAAGATGCATGTCTACTTAACAAGTTAATATTCAAAAACCCAAAAAAAAAGATGCATCTATATATATATATATATATATATATATACAAACAGGAATTACTTTTTAGGGTGGTGGTGTTCTATTCAACTAGATGTCTCATGACTTGAAAAAGGTGTAGGTCTGATGTGCTTCTTAAGCTTGGTTAAACAATGGAAGACTTGTTTTACTATTGCATCATAATTAAATGTCGTAAACTCTAAAATATAAAACCAAATCATGGTAATAGAAACTATTTCGTGGAAATTATAGGCTATGTAGTTTTACTTTCATTTTGGATCAGGAGTCTATACAGTTTTACTTATCAATTAAACTACAGATCCATTGACCATCTTCTTAAATTTGGAAACGGCAACTTTCTAATAGTCATTTTGTTTTATTTTCAAGTTGAATGAAGTTTATTCATCCTGGTTTATATAAAAACGAATGAGTATTATAATCACGATCGCCACGCCAAAAGAAAAGGAAGGTAATCACGGGTCGCACAATTACAAGTGGCACGACATATGTACTTCATATATCTTCAAGGTCGTATGAAATAAATAAATGAAACTGATATAGTCACTGAAGAAAAAAAAAATGCTATAGAGACCTCAAAATTTGTTTATGTTTTGCATATACTTTTTAAATAAGTGTTTATAATCAATATTCATTAGTATGGTGTCCCAAAAAAAAAAACAATACCCTTTAGAATCCAAAAAAACTAAGGTAAATGAATATATATAAAATTTAATTAACATTTGATGTTGCAATATATAAATAAATATTATGAAAGAATAACTGAAAATATCATTTTTACATATGTATATATAGATGCAATTTTTTTTTCTTTAAAACAATAAAAGTCATAATCAATTGTGACATTTGTTTTGTTCCCCTCCCCATAAGCCAATTCATTTTATACAACGAATCATATTTACCAATAATAACCTTTGTTTGGGTGGAAAATATCACTCAAACGTATCTGCATTCTTAAGACTATGTATAACTTAGATTAACCATATTACTTCTTGTTCTTTTAACCAAAAAAAATGTTCGATAATAAATGGAGGGTAGCAAAAGAAAGGCCGAAGCTGAGAACGACGGATTCTATTTCTCTAGACTTTGGTCTCACTGAGCAACAAGCATTTAAATAGAAATCAGCCGTTGGAATTTGACCTTACTTCTTTATTTATTTTGTTTTGCCATTATTTGCATGTCTCACCGCGTAGGGATGTATATATTTTAAAGTTAGAGATATTCGTATTGGATGGGTCCAAGGATATAAACAAAAATTTGAAAAATCCATGAAATCTCCATCCAAACCAATTTTCTAACATAAAAAAAAATCACTATTATAAATTGTATTTATAATTTATCTATGTATAAAAAAAGATGATTGAATCAGTCTTTTTGTTCTTCTTGGTTAACCTTTGATTCGCTTGCTACAGATTCCACATAAATTCAATTTATCAAATCCGTTCAGTATAAGCTTTAGATGTCATAGTTGTACAATTATTCCGACCAGTTTTCTAATTAATAAATAATCTCACTCGGCACTCTGAACCAAAAAAAAGTACCGTACGAGTACGCGCGCTGACATGACACGTGTCCCTATCTAATTCCACTCAACGCGGTTTCATCGCTTCTCTGACTTGACGCCGTCCTTATTTATAAGCTTTCCTCGGTCCCATCTCATTTCTTACCTCTCTCTTTCTTTCTTTCTCACTTCTCTTCTTCTTCTTCGAATTATGATGTCTTCCGAGGGGTTAGCTAGTGTCGATCCTTGGTTGTATCGGCAAGGTTTCAACGTTGATTCATGGTTGCTTTCTGATACCTTCTCTCAAGACAATGATATGCTCGCCAGAGCTCTTCACACCACTGTCACAGCTGCCACACCACTTCCGTCTCACACCCTCTCTCCTTCCGCTGTCTCTTACCCTTCCTCAACTCACACACTCTCCTCTAACGTCTCCGTTGGATCCGATCCAGAAATCATCGGCGGTGGAGCGAAACGGAAGCGTAACTGTCTTCTTACCCAAGGTAAAGCCACTAAGCGCCGTTCTCGCGCTTCCAAAAAATCTCAGACAACTTTCATAACGGCGGATCCGTCGAATTTCCGACAGATGGTTCAGCAAGTGACCGGCGCCAAGTACATGGATGATTCTTCCTACGGGGTTTTTGCTCCGATCGTCAAGCCGCAGCCACATAGGCTCGTCAGCAAACTGCCGTGTGGACCCTCGGATCGATCCATGGCGGTTCCGATGCTCGATACATCGGCATTTTTGTCTAATCATCACCAGGAGAATATGGCAGTGGGAAATGCCTTCCCTGGTAACGGCGGCTTAGGATTAACGTCGGCGAAGCCTAATGCAACGGTGGACGCGGCCGGCTCAGCAGTGGATTTTGATACTTACCCAACATTCCCGACGCTTGAGTCGTGGACAGTTATGTGATCAATTTTTAGTTTTAAACGTAATGTTTTTAACTTTTTAGATTCGTTTTCTTTGCATCCCTTTATGAATTATCTTGTTCATAGTTTCTGTTCATCGATGTAATGGAACCCATTGTGTGTTCTATTGACTTTCAAATTATTTAGCGAATTTATTTACTTAGATCTTTAGCTAAGCTTCAAGCGTAGAGTGATTTAAATTTGAACGAGATAGAACCAAATTCTAAGATGGGGTTAGTTGGTGGTATAGGAAACTGAAGCTAAAGTTCATTTTGCGCATCGTAAATAATTGTTTAAAACCAAAAAGTATAGTAATCTAAGTAGTAAACAGTGTACGAGTCTTCTCACCGTTGGGGGAAAAAAAAAGAAACTATAATAATCATAAGATATTTCAACGGGGCTGGGTAAGTATCTTGTCAGCATCTTATTATGTATATAAGACAATCAAATACGTTACGACCACTAATACAATAATGTTTCCATGACTGATACAAAGCCAAATTTATTTTTGTTTTATCATCTCATAATCGACTAATATCTGAAGAGATAAATATTTGTTACAAGAAAATAAAAATCAAACTTTTAACTAATAAACTAATGAGTAATAAAAAGTAGGGGTTTCAACTTCTCCAGGTTCATCTATAAATATATAATGCAAAAGAGTAGATATATATTTGCTATTTGACTATTTCTGACTACTTTGCACTACAGATAATTGTGCAACTACCGATTTAATAAGTAAGTGAAATATAGAAAAGTCGCTAGCTTCAATTTCAAAGTGAATCACAAGCGCAAATCGATAGACCCCACAAGGCACAAACCCACCAGAGTCAAAGTCAAAGTCTTAGTAGTACCTTTCACCCTTCATCCTTATGTGCCTTTGTTTTCTCGATTGATTCCATTGCTTCTTCGAATGATTTCTGTAAATATATGCAAAGTGTTGTCAATTAGTAGCTGTGGTGGAAATACAGATGAAGGAAAACAAACAAATACACCAATCAGGAAGAGGCAAGATCGTTTAGCATGTAAAAAATCAGAGATGCAGGGCACATGCCCTTCTTTTCACATTAATGGAAATTTGAAACCAACCATTAGTATTCTCAGTAATAAGTATCCTCAATTTATTCAACGGTTCTAGAATACTGCACATGTGAGGTTTTCTCACAAGACGCATTTTTTCTATCCTAAAGATGTGATGTACATTTTGCATCTATTTTAATTTCTTGCAAACCCTACCCTGAGACAGAACAAGTTTTCATAAACGGTACCATTTGTAGCAAATAGCATATAGGTTACCATTAATTCTCAGTACAGTACCCTGCAACACCAAGCTTATACAGTAGTCAAATGGTTCGAACAAATTCTCTTTTTCACGCTTCTAAAGCTATCGAGCGTGCATATGTAGCATAATATAACTAGTTTTTGGACACCATTAGTTGCTACAATTATTGGATTTCATTCTAGTTACACGTACGGCAATAAGACTAGATGTACAGAGTGCCAGAGATGATCATCAGGCACATTTATTTCACAAGAGCTTCAATCTAATGAATTCAGGAATCATGCTTTAGGGTGCATCCAACAACAGGAAAACCCCAGTTGACTTTTTGCAGCAATAATAATGCATGCAAATCACAAGACAAAAGCAAGATCATGAAAACAGTCAATAGCATAAGGTAATCATCAATGAAGAATATGGTACTCACCCCTGAGTTACGCATTTTCCATAGTGTTTCTCCGCTTGAATCAATCGCAGCAAACGCAAAGTACATACCACTGGAAATCAAAGATAAGAGATTACTTGAGTAAGGATAAAAGCCACCACAACTAAGAAACAGCCAGAAAATTAGTTACGAAAACTCAAGATTGTCAAAAACTTATCCACAAGAGATGAATCTCCAGTTAACAGCAAACCAATTTCTTCAATTGAATATGAAGATAAAGAAGAAATAAACTTTAAGGATTTAAGATAACGTCCACCAAAAAACGTGGTATCATCACGCCCATACGAATTCAAATTCATCACCACTCTGTAACCAGATTTTTAATTAACTCTTATCGCATAGTGTTGCATTAAGAGCTGACAAAACAAAAAGGATCATAGCTCTAAAACCCCTAGCTATAAGCTCAGAATCAGTAGACCATAACGGATAAGAGTATTGCTCTAGTGGGATCGTCTAGCAAAAGAACCATGAACATTCTGTAGATAATCAGAAATCTCCCACTCACACAGAATTCGCCAATTACGGCAAATACTCGGATACAAATCTAACAAAAGACAAAGCAACAAGTTGCACATACCCAGCTAATGCGAGATTCAGTAGAAACGCTCGCGTCGTCAAGTAACGAAACGTCGAATCAAATCCGTTGCTGAAACTGGAGGCCTGATGATTCCTCGCAGAGTAACCATAACCATACGCTCTACCACCACGGTTTCCGTACGGATTACTATACGAACCGCCAGTACGGCGAAAGCAATCGGAATCGCTAACAGTATTATAAGACGCGCGTTTCCGATCGTCGTTCAACACTTCATACGCCTCCGATACAAGCTTAAACCGCACGGTGGCGTGACGACGAACGTGCTCCGGAGACTGTGCGTGCTTATCCGGATGATACTTTATCGCCAATCTCCGAAACGCATCTTTAACCTCTTGCTTCGTCGCGTTTCTGGTAATGCCTAGAACCTGGTAATGATCCACCATCGGAAATTTTCAACCGATCAAACTTAAATCGGAACTATAAACACCTACAATTGAGATCCGCGATTGCTTGTGTGTATAGCTATGCATATATAAAGATTGGTGTATGTGAATCTGAGCTTGTGTTGGTAACACTGATAATGAAATTGGAATTGTGAAGAATCGCTCTGTGATTTTTTAGAGAAAGATCGTGGCGCTTCAATGGCCGCTTCCTCCAAGACGAAAACACCCGAATTGTCCTTGAATTATTTACTATATTCTTATTTACTTGCTAATATCAAAAAGATTGAGCCGGGCCGAGGCCCAATAATATGATTACTGAAGAGTTTAGTATAGATATCGCATATTTTTCTCAACTATTAAGGTGTAGAGGTTATTAACATTTAGGTCATATCAATTCTATCAACATATGTGCGCGTATGTGTGTATATATGCGTATTATATAAATATATGTACAAAAAAGTTTGTTACATAATAAATCTGTATTTAAAAACCAAAGTGTTAATTCAACCATGCAAATTTGTGTTAGATTCAAACCTTTTAACAATTTTTTTTTGTGTTAGGCAAAATTATTAAAATACAATATATTTAACCAAATGGCCGCGTACAACACATACAACGTATTGGACTAACTTTATGTTTATTTTATATTCACTAAGTTGTATTTCAAGTTGATGATGATTTTGTTCAAATTACATAAGCTATTGCTCAAATTTAATCAAACTAAATTTGATTTGCTAAAGTTTATTTATTTCATTCTAGATTTTATGTATAGATAATCAAAACATATGAAAATATGGATGTTAACTAGTTTACTTTAGATTTATACGGTAACTAAATCTGACAACAACATGCATCAGGAGTACATATTGCATATGCATAATCATGATCTCTACAAAAAATAAGGAAGTCGCCTAGTCCACCACGACATAAATCTGTTCCTTGGATGGTTAAGATGAGCTAAAATCGAAAAAACTGTTTTCTCTGTAACTAATTTTCTCTCTCAGAAATATTTTTCTCAAAAATAAATTTTCAAATTATTTATTTTTGATTTTTTTGAAAATTCGTCGGTCGGTGTCGACTCTCGTATCGGTCGTACTTTTTCTAATTATATTATGTACAATTATGATTTTATCTATCTAATTTTTTTTTCAATATATTTTTTTATCGTGTTTTTTCAACACGTCGTGTATATTCCGTATGTTTTGCCAACAATCTTATCATGTTTTTGTCAACGATCTCCACATCCTCAACACCACCCACTGAGTTTTGTACTGTGGATATTTTACAGTATTCAAAACAATATTTACACTAAAATAATAAAATTGTTAGGAACACAATAAAATCGTCTCTTCTCAATTTCGTAGAATTGTTGCCGCGTATGAATAGAAGATATGATAAAAAAAAAGGCACTGTAAACAAATGTGACTATAAACTTTATCTTTGATGTTTTTTAAAATTTGTAATATGTTTTCCTTTGTTTAAATTCATTATATATAGTAACACAAACATATCTAAATAGGTATTTTCTTGGTTAAAGTTGAAAATAACATAATTTGAAAATAACATAATCTTTCAATCTATTTACTCAGATTTATTATAGTAAAAAACACATATTGACAAAAAAGAAATATATAATGATTTTTTACCTAATTATGTTTGAACAATGGTAAACTGGTAATTATTATTTTATAGGTAGTCAAATATGCAATTTATTTGTTCCCCCACATAAAACTCTAACGATCGTAACTCGAAAGAAATTCATTGATATTTGCTCCAAGGTTGTTTACGCTTTATTTTTGGTTTCAAAAGAGTATTATCATACATATCTAGTGAGAAATTCAAATCAAAATTTTAGTTTATTCTTTACCCAAAGCTAATAAACAGTTAATTCATTTAAGATATTCATGTCATAGTTTGCTATTTTTTCTTATGCATTGCATATACTTGTCATCTTTAATGGGGCTCTTTCTAATGATGGCCTAGCTTACTTAGAATTTTGTAGGCCATCCTTGGATCTGCGAAAATGGAGTTGCACCAGACAGAGCACTAGATCCTGCTGTGCTTTCTCGTCTTAAACAATTCTCTGCGATGAATAAACTAAAGCAGATGGCTTTACGGGTAGGCACCGGGATATCTACTTTGGGCTAGTGGGCTCCATTATGCGTTCATATGTTTGCTCTTGGATAATACGAGATGCGTTTGGGCAAGTTAGACAATTTTAAAACAAGGTTCTATTTTTTCCGATGCTGAAGGTTTAGCGTTGTTACATGCCCTTCAGTCACTACGGTGTAGAGGCTTCGTGATGTTATTATGGAAAGCAACTGCAAAAAGTTACATGTTTTCAACTATTCACACACAACAAATGTTACTTTAAACCCGCTGATTTTTTATATTCGCAGTTTAGCAGATTGTTTTACTAATATTTTATTTTTTTATTCTAAAATTGCAATCGAATAATCGATAAATTAACAAAAATCGCAATCAACCAAATCATCACATCTAATATTTTTATTTACCTTCATAAAATATTACGGAGTATGTTTTTTAACCATTATGTAAACAATACGTAAAGTTATCTAATAAAAACAGACATTCAAGAAAAAAAAAAGGTTAAATTGAAGAAAGCCTACAAAATTATTTTATATGTATATGTATAATTTTCATTACAAAATCTACAAAAATATTATTCATTAAATTTTAAATGAAAAATATTTAGTAAAATTCCTAAAAAATATGTTTGCTCCCTGTCACAAAATTTCAACAAAAGTCAATACAAAATTACAAAAGTGAAAAAAACATTTAACCTCGGTGTATTAACGAAGAATCTGATTAAAGAAACGTGGCGAACGCAGAGAAGTTTCGGTTGTTAATTATTGAAACAGAAAATGGCGCGTGCTGGAGAAGTAATGGGAAATTAGGGTTTTTGGAAGGTTGCGAAAATATAGGAGAAAAAGTTAGAAAATTGTTGTGATGGAGAGATTGCTATGTTAAGGATGTTCCAGAGGAATGGATGTTGGTGTTGACGAACTTCCAATGGCGGAGGAAAAAGCTGTAAGAAGAAGAGAGAGAAACAATTCTTTCAAACAAACCTTAATTAGAAACAAGGAGGAGAGAGGGCGAGATAGAGATAGTTAACAAAGAGGAGGAGAGAAGCCAAACGCCCGGCGGCAGTGATTTGAAATCTCCGGCTTCGTTCGCTGGCCGCGATAACGACGACACGGAAGCAGAAAATGGAAATAACGTTTTGGACGTTGCGTCGTTGAGTCTAAGGCTCGAGGAAGAAGAAGAAGATAGTGATGGGGAGGAAGAAAAGTTGTCACGTTCATAGTGCTCCTTCCGACAACGACATAATGTTTTCTCATGATCATAAACCCAAGAGGATCTACCAACTCTGGCCCGGCAATAATGTAAGCCTTTTCTTTCACGCTAATGAAAATTTTATGTAGGTTTTGAATTTGACAAAAAAAAAGAAGAGTTTTTGCAATTGGAGGCTGAGATTGGTGAATTAGGAAATCAGTTTTTTACACCTAAGATATGGTTGGAATCGATTAGCCAATGGGACTAAACGCTGACTTGAGTTTTGAGAACATGAGCTTTTAGACATTTGGTCTTTAGCTTTAGATTAGTCAAGAGTTCTATCTAGCTACTGCGTTACAATCACACACATGAGATTAAGTGCTCAATTATTGTTCTTCGGCTATGTCTGAAGCAGCCTGACTTGTTCTGTTTTCTTGTTTCGTGTTTAGAAATTCTATTGCGGAGGGAGACTAGTGTTTGGTCCAGATGCATCTTCTCTCCTTCTGACCACATCTATGATTGGATGTCCTGCTCTCACTTTCTGCATTCGAATGGCTTTCTTGATCGGCAAACGATTTCCTTTGTTCTACTCTCTAATATTGATGGGTGCACTTTTGCTCACAATCTTGGTAAAACCATTATAACTCTTTTCTTTCTTTGTGATCTATGTTTCCTCTTTTCTTACTTTCTCTTATTTTCAGGACTTCACATTTCTCTTCTTAACATCATCGAGAGACCCTGGGATTATCCCAAGGAACAAAGAAGCACCTGAGGCAGAAGGGCTTGATATGATCACTCAATCATCAGAGTGGGTAAACAACAAACTCGGTAATACAAAGTTACCCCGAACCAAAGATATATTGGTGAATGGCTATACTGTTAAAGTTAAGTTCTGTGATACTTGTTTGCTTTACCGTCCTCCTCGTGCCTCTCACTGTTCAATCTGTAACAACTGTGTCGAAAGGTTTGATCACCACTGTCCATGGGTTGGCCAATGCATCGGTTTAGTAAGTCTTCCAAACAAGAAAACCTTTTTCTGAATCTCCTGAAAGTATGAGTTGGATTTGTGATTTAACATCATGTTATGTTTGCAGCGAAACTATCCATACTTCATCTGTTTTATAGCAACTTCAACACTCCTCTGCTTGTACGTCTTTGTTTTCTCTTGTGTCAGTATGCTTGAGGTACACGGCAAGATGTTGTTAATGGTGGTCACTGACGACTTAATATTTATCGTTCTCATTCTCTACTGCTTCGTCGTTGTCTGGTTTGTCGGTGGGCTCACTGTTTTCCACCTCTACCTCATCTGCACCAATCAGGCAAGATCCTTAATTAATTTATTATACATTCCAAGGAATGTAATTTTTATTCTTTTATTTCTGAATATATACGTTCCATGCAGACAACTTGTGAGAATTTTCGGTACCGATACGACAAGAGAGAAAACCCTTACGGAAAGGGTCTCTTCAAGAACCTATTTGAGTTGTTCTTTGCGAGAATTCCACCTCCCATGATCAACTTCAGAGACTGGGCTCCAGTGGAGCCTGACGTGGAGGTTGGTTCCATTGCATCTGAGCTAGACCGAGCCTTTGGACCCCGAGGAGATAAATATGATATGGAAATGGAAATTGGCGGTTGTAAGGGCGGTTTGCGACTCCATACACTGGAGTATGACAACATTACCAAAACCAACATTGAAGAAACTGTCAAGAAGAAAGGTATAGGTGAAGGAACCGCGGACACCACCAACGCACTTTGCTTTCCGAGTCAAGAACCTGAGAATATAACAAGAAACTCGTGCGTTGATGTGAGATCGAGGTAGGACACCCAAAAAAAAACCAATGGATCAGAAGTTCAGAACATTGATCTGTTGCGGCATCTTTACCCCTGTGAAAATTGCTTTGATTACGTTGTGTAAACTATACTTTCTTTAATTTTTAAAGCCATACGCTTTTGCCTTCCACAAGTAAACTTTTCGATTTAGAGAACAAAAAAAAGGCTAGGAGCAGTGTAGTCATTGCGGTGTGGGTTTCTTGCGTTACAGACATATCTCAAGGAAGATTTAGTTTTTCTTCTGCAGGTGAAAAAAGGAAACAAAAAAAAAAAAAAAAAAAAACTCTTGAAAGGTGAATACGTGAAAATAGTATGACGGAGCCTAAACAGAATCAATGTTGAATTTATGTTAAAAACACACAGAAAATGAAAAAAACTTTAAACACAAGTCAAAATGGGAACAAAAGCTCTCTCACCTTTACAATAAATAATAGAGAATCACCCTCAAGATAATAATAATAATAGTTGAAGAAAAGGAACAAAACATTAACAGCGAAGGGAAACACAGAATCTGATCCATTCCAAAGATCCTGTACAAGAACAGAAGAACAAGGTCTCAAACTTTTCAGACTTGGCAAAACCCAAGGATACGTCTCTCATCGTGAGGCTTCCAGTCCTGGACAGGTTAAGCAGAGAGAGCACCTGAAAGAATGTTCAAAAGGAATCTGATGTTTATATGTAAGGACCTGGTGGCTAGATTGATGGAGAAAATCCCCATTTTTTTCTTGAATAAGAGCTTAACCTGAAGTTTCAATTTCTTTCCCGTGATCTTCTGAAAGATTCCTCTTCAATCTTCTCAACCAAATATCGTAATCTAACGGGTATGGTGTCCCACATAGACTGTCAACGTAGTCAGAAAACGCTTTTAAAATGGTTGAGACATCGCCGAGCTTCTGCTGAATCAATCTTTTTGACCAAGAGGTCTCTCTCCACTGAAGAGCTCCTTCAATTGAATCCAACTCAGGGAAGTCTCCAGAACAGAAATAAAGCATGTATATCAAGCTCTCTGCATCTGAGGCAGCACAGAGTTTCCCTTCCTGGAGTGCGTAAGTCGAGGAGAAGTGAAGATTCATTGCGGGTCGATCTCTATCCTCAAGCACCGCGTGACCCCAACCAATTAGTACAAATTAAGGATGTTTTACGTCAGAAGTGACATAAACTACATTTTCTGGCGGATATCACCATGGCGTATTCCAGCTGAAGAAGAGAAAGAAAATGCGGATAAACAATCATGGCAACACCGAATAGCTTCTTCTGGACCAAACCGGCCCTCGTTTACCAAATCAGCTACTGTATCACCAACCGGAGTGGTCACAAGAATGGGAGTTCCACACCAAGGATGATTAATCGTCCACCTGAACTTGGTTTTTGACATTGGCCTGGGTGAATGATCCGACCAGACCCATGGAGCTGTGGCAAGTATTTGCTAGACAGTCCTCTCTGTTTCATAATACTTAATATCTTAGTTTGTCTTTGGACTTGATACCAAAAGTTCATGTCTTCCCAAGCTGGCTCAAGCTGCAGAGGAGGAGAACCAACATACAGAAACACAGACTTCCCTGTGTCGTCCACTGGTGATGCAATATGATAGGGGAGTGTACCATTAGTCAAGACTTCGTTAATCTGATAGCCTTTTCGATAGTTTGAATCCTCCAACCACAGAACCGATCCAACTTCCAGTTTCATCGACGGCTCAGGCTCAATTTTGGCTGATTCTTCTTGAACTTGGACAATTTCAGGAGACATGGTACTGTGCTGGAACCTAAACATACCATTTTCATTGAGACTAGTATCCCCCAGCTGCCTCTCCTGTCGTCTTGGTGAACACGAGAACTATGGTCAGCAGCTAAGTCTTCAATGGAATGTCTGGGTGGCCCAAAGTACTGCATTATACTATGGCAAGTGGCAAAGACTACATGTAAAGCACCGATGTCTCCCCAGTTGGCATTTCCCAGCTTGTTCCATATTTTGTCAATTGGTGACACTGATATCTTGGAATGCTTCATTATCCAGTCCGTTGTGCAGTCATTTGTGAATCAACGAGAAGAATGAAGACACAGTTTGAGCTTTGAGAAAAATCTAAACGGCTCACATTCCTTGAGATGAGTACGCGGAGGGCATAGAGAAGAGCCTCGCCTAAGACAGGTACGGAAGGCGAACGATCACTGTCCTGCGCACGCAAAGCTTCCCATGTCAGGCCTAAGAAGAGCAAGTTCAAGAATGTGATCCATTTCCCGTGAGATAGACCTTTAAGTTTCCCAAGAGCTAAAGCTTTCTCAGCTTGATAAAACTTTAGATTCTGATTGTATAAACAACCAAGAGAAAAAGGAACCGGCTCCTCCCGACTCCAAAATGCCTCCCACAAGCTCTTAACAGTCGCGTGTAAAAAATCCTCTATCGCTAGATACGCCTTTGCCTCCACAGCAGTAGATGTTGAAGCATAAACAGCATTAGGCATTCGAGTGAGCTGCTGGAAAGAGACCCATTCCAACGCATAATCAAACTTTTGAAGCTCAATCAACTCAAAAGGAACCTCAAAATCTTTCATTTTCTCTGCATAATTGTTTCTATATTGGTTCTAGAGAAGACTACTTCAGTCTCAGATCGAACGACCAGAAAATCTAAAGCAAACAATGAGAAATCACGAAAAAATGATATAGTAGTTTTACGTAAATTATTTCCCATATAGTACTTATACATTTGCATTCAAACCTACTATAAAATAATAATAATAATCTATAAAATTTATATACCTATTTACTAAAAAAAACAAAGTAGACCACATAAAAAATCTGCATTTTTTTCCCCAAATCAAAGTAACTACCAAGTCAACCATTTGAATTACTACTATATTAAACACTTATAAAAAGTTAACAAAATTAGAAAACGTACTTTATCAAAAACACGTACTAGCCAGTAGCCAGCCACATCATAAAAGTTGTTAGCTTGTAATAGTAATGGTTTTTATTTTAAATAATTTCACCACTTTTGTTTACTAGATTTGTTGTTTATTAGTATTTAATTTTGGAAAGAGATGTAATTTGGATTAAGGTTCCATCACTAAGCGAGTGCGATTCCGGTGCGTAAAGCCACGCGCCGTAGACGAAGACGGAAGCAGCTTCCTCTTTGTCTTTAAACCCCCGTCGTCTTTCTCCCGTGTTCTACCGCATAACTCCATAACCCCTTTACGTTTGCATCTCTCCCTCTTCATCATCCCCAATTCGGCACCCTAACCCTAAATTCTCAGAAAAATGGCTGACTCAATTATGGAAGAGCCTCCTCCTGCACCCGACCATAATTCTACACTCCTTCCTCCCAATTTTGATTCCATCTCGATCCCTCCGTTCTATGATCATTTCTACCATTCCTTCTCCGATCAGACTCCGATTAGTGTACCCATGTCCGATCTGGGCTTTCCTGATGGCGAATTCGAGCTCACTTTCGACGGTATCGACGATCTCTATTTTCCCGCTGAGAACGAGTCGTTTCTCATCCCTTTCAATGCGTCTGACCAAGAGCAGTTTGGGGATTATATGCCGGAGTCTGAAGGATCTGGATTTTCCGATGATTATGTTCTCAAAGATGCCGATAAGAGTACTTCGGGCTGCTGCAACCGGGATTCGCCTAGGGATTCCGATGATCGATGCTCAGGTGCTGACCGTAGCTTAGATCTACCGACTCCATTGTCGTCTCAGGGGTCGGGTAATTGCGGCTCTGATGGCTCGGAAGCTACAAATGAATCTTCGCCTAAATCAGGAAACGTTGTGGTCGACCAGAAGGTTAAGGTGGAAGAAACTGCTACTATATCTATTACCAAGAGGAAAAAAGAGACTGAAGAAGACTTGAGTGACGAATCGAGAAACAGTAAGTACAGGAGATCGGGCGAGGATGCAGACGCAAGTGCTGTTACCGGCGAAGAAGATGAGAAAAAGAAGGCGAGACTTATGAGAAACCGTGAAAGTGCGCAGCTTTCGAGGCAGAGGAAGAAACATTACGTGGAGGAGCTAGAAGAGAAGGTTAGGAATATGCATTCTACGATAACGGATTTGAACGGCAAGATGTCGTATTTCATGGCTGAGAATGCTACTCTAAGGCAGCAATTGGGCGGCAATGGAATGTGTCCGCCGCATCATCAACCACCTCCGATGGGAATGTATCCACCTATGGCTCCAATGCCTTATCCATGGATGCCTTGTCCACCTTATATGGTGAAGCAACAAGGATCCCAAGTGACTTTGTTTCCCATTCCTAGGTTGAAACCACAGAATACCCTTGGAACATCAAAGGCAAAAAAGTCGGAGAGTAAGAAGAGTGAAGCTAAGACCAAGAAGGTTGCCAGTATTAGTTTTCTGGGTCTTCTGTTTTGTCTATTTTTGTTTGGTGCATTGGCTCCAATTGTGAACGTTAATTATGGCGGAATTAGTGGTGCCTTTTATGGGAACTATAGGTTTAATTACATTACTGACCAGATTTACAATCAGCATAGGGTAAGAGTTTTGGATACATCTCGTAGTGGTGCTGGTATTGGGGTTTCTAATAGTAACGGGATGCATTGCGGGAGAGATTCTGATCGAGGAACAAGAAAAAATACTTCTGCAACAGAGAGCTCTGTACCTCCTGGAAATGGTAGTGAGCCTCTGGCCGCATCACTCTTTGTTCCAAGGAATGAGAAGCTTGTTAAGATAGATGGGAATTTGATTATTAATTCGATATTGGCAAGTGAGAAAGCCGTGGCTTCACGAAAGGCTTCTGAATCAAATGAGGGGAAAGCTGACTTGGTGATTCCTAAAGATTATTCCCCTGCATTGCCTCTGCCTGACGTGGGAAGGACTGAGGAAATGGCTAAGCATCTCTATAGATCTAAGGCTGAAAATCAGAAAGCTCTATCATCTGGCTCTGCTGATTCTCTGAAAGACCAATTCAAAACAAAAGCAGCCAAGGGTGAAATGCAGCAATGGTTTCGTGAAGGTGTTGCAGGTAATCTTTGGTTTATGATGTTACTTCATGTTCCGTTGACTTGATTAGGTAGGAAGGGATTGTAGGTATACTAGTCCTTATCATATCTTGATTTTTGAAACAAGAACATTTTAATGAGGCTGAACTTACCTTCAGCAAATCTCTGGTCATGACTACATGCATCAGATAATCTGGATTAGATACTAAACACTAATGAGGAACGTGTGAAATTGAAATGAGTAGATCAAATGTTTATGTCTCTTCACCTTTCTTTGCAAAAGCTTGAGGCGCAGTAGTAGCTTTTATAGTTAAAGTGTTACTGAATTTCTTGTTCGCTATATAATAACACCTTTTTTTGTTATATGACTCTATTGTAGGGCCCATGTTTAGTTCAGGGATGTGCACTGAAGTGTTTCAGTTTGATGTCTCCTCAACCTCTGGAGCAATCATTCCTGCATCTCCAGCAACCAATGTCTCTGCTGAACACGGTAAGAACACCACTGACTCACACAAGAGAAAGAACAGAAGAATCCTTCGCGGTCTTCCCATTCCACTCCCAGGATCAGATTTTAACCTCACTAAAGAGCACCAAAGAAACAGCAGTAGCAAAGAAATCAAGCCTGCTTCATCAATGGTTGTATCCGTGCTTGTTGATCCCAGAGAAGGCGGTGATGGAGATATAGATGGGATGATTGGGGGACCAAAATCACTATCCCGAGTTTTTGTCGTCGTGCTTCTGGATAGTGCAAAGTATGTAACATACTCTTGTGTCCTACCTCGATTAGCAGCTCCTCACCTTGTGACCACTTAAAAGACTTTTGAGGATTGAAATATGTTTCAGCAGTCTTCTATCCTTCAGCTCTGTATGTAAAAGAATAAATAGCTGCCTGCTCTTTGGTATCAAGTAATATCCTTAGCTATTACCGCTGTATGGTTTTTGTTTCCAGATGTAGAATCCGAATGCTGTAACTTTTTTCTCTTTCTTATTAATCTTTTGATAAACTTATAACCTTAGAAAGTTTTACTTTACTCATCAAACTTCTCAAATACGTTGCAAGAGTCGATGACAAGAAAAATGTCTTGTACAAAAGAAACTGAAAACTCAACTATAAAAAAAGCGATCAATTAGTTGGTTCCATGGTTTGAGCCAAGGGGGCATCAGTGATAGCCATCTTCATATCGGGAGGATATGAGCTGCTGCTACGTTCTCGGATCTCTCTATATTCCTGGCAAATGGCACACAAGTGACAGAAGAAGTGTGTTACAAAATCCCCACATGGAGCCTCCTGCATTAAAGAATGTCACAATTAGTCAAAAACGCCACACAGACCAAATGGAGGATATGGTATTATCCACACATGTATCATTTGAGTAATACTTACCTTTAGATTGTACTTTGTTCTTAATGACCTACGGTATCCACAAGCATAACATGATACAAAGCATCCTGGTAGACCAAGCAACACACCATTTGTTGCAAAGCAGCAAATGGTGTTGACCAAAGCCCATGAAATGCTATGGGTTAAGCAGGGTCCTACAAATGTTCCAGACCCCAGAATCTCTGCGTTTTTGCCAAAGATATAACATGGACAGAACAAACCTACAATACCTGTGCATCCAAAACAAAAACTCAGTAAATTCCTATGTTCCTCTCAAACCGTTGTCTAAATGATCTTCACCATAAACAATAGAACCTAATTTGTGTCCAAGAAAAGTAGCACAAAGAAGCTCAAAACATAAACAAGCAACAAAATTTTCTGCACCTAAATCTAACTTTCTTCCTCAACCTATTTAAGAAATGAACTTGCTTATGCTTCTAAACCAAAAAAACTCGGCAAAGAACAATTTACCAGAACCAACCTAATCACCAGGAATGTATCCGAACACTAATATTCACATTAACACACGACAAACATATTTCACAGGTCAATTCAAAAAGGCACCTTTAAAACATTTGGTTCCTGTAGTAAAATCAAGGTTTGGAGTACAGAGAGTAGCATACAGCTCTGCATATCGTCGAAGCACGCGCATATACCAGATGACCATTGCATTGGATCATCTTTTGTGCTTTCAGAAACAGCAATTTCCAGATTTGGAGTGGTATCTGTTATTTGTGCATCAGCATCCGAATTTCTCAATGGAACGTAAGGCGGCGGCACGTAATGTCCCTTCTCTTTCATCCTTAATTCTTAAATTTGTTACTCTCTTGAATCCAAATTTCAAGTAAGAACTTACCTAACACATTTATAACAGATCAATGCCTTGAATTGCATGAAAATGAACATACTACAAAATCTACAGCAGCTAAATTGAAATGGTAGTGAAAGGGTGAACATAAGAATAAACGATTAGAGCAAGAAGCAGAGTCAAGAGGATCGGAAACGCGAATCAGCGAAACGATACAGGTGAATAGATCTCATACCTGAGCTCGATGGAGAGATTGGATTCGCGAACCAGAGCTGACTTTATTTTTATTTATTTATATTGATTGTCAGAAAAATAGAGCTGAGTTTCCAACGTTGATTTTAAAGCAAGTAAAATGACCACGCATAGATCGGAACATTAATTTATAATCTGAAAATATCGTCTTGTATATAAAATTTACACATTAGTATTTTTAGTACATTGATCAAAATTATAAAATATTTTTTATCCAAAAGTTTCGATTAATTCAAACCAGTGTAAAATGAAAGTTAATATTTTTAATATTGACTTAATTAAAATCTTAACAAAAACTACATAATTTTGACCCCCCCCCCAAAAGAAAAACTACATAACAAGTTATCCCTTGATCGTTTAGTTAATATCATATTGTAAAATAAGCTAATATGCTGTACGTATGTAAAACATTTTATAGCATATACTTTATGTTATTGTTAGTACTATTACTATGTATAAAGAATAGAAAAAATCAAATTCTACTTTTTCTTTTTAACTTCATTTCAAATTAATTTATGTTTTGTCAACCAAATCTAAAATACCCAGATACATAAATTATGGCCTTTTTTCCGAAGAGAATTAATTTATTTATAAGAGAAAAAATAAAATTATAAATATTGGTGGATTTTGTGAAACATTTTTCGAAATACTACTATCTAGGAGCCAAGCCAGCAAGGATCTGTCTGAGAGAAAGAAGTTTGAATTTTGTTAGCGGCTCACTGTACTTTCTCCCTTCAAAAAAGCCGTTAGTGTTTATCATAGCTACCACCTTGCTCTCGCCGGAGGCGTACGGCGAAGCTCGGTTGTTCGGCTGATTATCACCGGCGTTGTATCAGCTAGATTCGTCCCCACATAGCCAGAAGTCGCAAAAGCTGATTTAGCTGAATAGAAATCCTCCTAATTTGCGAGCTATGGCAGAGGTATCGATGGGAGGTAGCAGTAGCAGCACTGATCTGTTATAGTTGAACAATATGTTATAGTTGTAACTAACTATTGTATCAGTTAGATTGCCAAGTCGATATCACTTTTCGATGTCATTCTATCTTTTTGAATACCTATATAAATGTGTGTAATCTAGTCTCTAACTGAGTAATGAAAATTGTTATCACAAACTAGAAGGAAACACAAACCGAAACTGAAACACAAATCGAAGAAACATCCTCAAAAACAAATAATAACTAATGAAACTGAAACACATAATTACAAAGATTTAACCATAAAACACACAACCAGAGCAATATCAAACAGTGAGTTACTTGGAGGGGTTCAAGAAGTAGTGAGATGTCACCTGAAATCATAACGATGCAACAAGTTCCTCAGATCCATCCAAAATAACATATCATATTAACATCACGAGAAACAATGAAGTTACTCAAATCATGAAGCCTCAAACACAAAGTCATATTCGTATTAGGTTTAATCATTGTGTTGATTCAATATCCAGACCAATCAACATCAACTGATCGATTGGTTGAGACCATTCACATATTTACGATTGCAAACTCCACTAGGAATCAAGGATTCAAATCATGCATTATAACAAACACGTTCAGATCACAACAAAGTTAGAATCATCCAAAAATTTGCAATCTCGGTTTCACTAGAAATACCAACACTGATCAACATATCAAGCACTCATATCAAATCAATTTCTCAATATATACTCAGAGAAAGCGATATAAAGATAGTCAGATTTCGAAACCATGATTCAACCCACGCGTCATCATAAAAACATTCGACACAACAAATTTAGAATCGTTTAGTTCGATTCTACTAAGAACACTAAACAATCGAACATTTCAAGCCCTAGGTAGAAAACATATGCTTTAACCCAGACTATTAAAACAAATTGAAATCAAAACATTAGGAATATGACACATGTATTATTTCATATGGCCCAATAATAGAACCTATTACCCCCAACAAAAAAACAATTAGATTAGATATCATATTATTTACCAATCCAAAGCATTGTTAGATAACAGAACCTCGTTGGTTTTTTTTTTATCATTCACTTTTCTAAAATGGTACATGAAAATTATATGTATAAACAAATCTACAAGATCTTTCCGCTATATTCGATCTTCAAACAATGTCAACATCTTTATTCACTAGTATATGATATTTTATTCCTTTTTTTTTCTATAAGCATGAGGCTTTAGAACGTAAAATAGCAATAGAGAACGAAGCATACACGAACTTTAACTAGTAACAAGTAAAAATTTTGTCTAAAAAACTTACCTGATCTTTAAGAGAGAGAATAAAGTTCACTCATGTTATAGTCCATTGGTTGTTATGTTTTTAGTCGTTTCAAGTGTATTTAGATGTCTTTTACTCGTTTGTCGATTTTTTTTAGGTTGAAGGTCATTCTCGCGGTGTAAGAAGTTTCAAATTGCATTTGGAGAAAAAACACAACAAAACGAAGCAACCACATCTGCAAAGATCAGACCCATCGATCACACTCTTGAAATAATCGGTCCAGATGATTCGTGCCAAGTGGTGGATCGAATAGATAAACGTGGCCTGATTATCCCCTATTCCTGTATGATCAATCCCAAAGTAAATGGCACAATAGCTAAGTTTTTTGAGAAAACTGAATCATTCGATTCTAACCCTAAATCGATCGGGATAGAAGAGATGTTGAAGAACACAGAAAATATATATGAGTATACATTTAATTGCCAACATCATACATTATGTTGTTCGTGCATATTTGTTTGCTAATAGCAATAAACTCATGATAAAAATGAACTCACGAGTCACAAGTCACAACACATATATATATATTATCTCTTAACTGTACACCGAAAAGTGAACTCATGCTAAAAATGGTTGGAGTTGCATGACCAAGGAAAGTTGCCCTGAGAATTGGACTCAAAAACAACTCACGGTCTGATTAATATCTCTAATAGCTATAATAGTAATAATATATACAAACTTGCCACAGTTATAAGAGACTCCAATCCAATGAGATTACCAAATTGCTCAAATGTCATTTTCATCTAAAGAGAAAATAAAAAATGGAAAGAACAAAAGAAAAGACAAGAAATTTGGGTCGGTCCAAAAGTTTGTGTGTGGAAATGAAGTTGCTGGAGGATGATTAGATGACCATTTGGATTTGTTGCCCTCTTTTTCCAGTTTCTCTTTACTACCCAAAAATGCACCCACACTTTTCACCCACACCCACTTTCTCTATTTTTCTTTTTAAAGAAAAGTTAAGGATCCCTTTCTCAAATTTCTAATCAAATCATGTGTTATTTTTATTTTTAAAAAATCACCCATTTAAATTTTATAATCTTGAGTATAATATTTTATGTCGGCTATTTACGTCTATACAACATATAGAGGCACACAATTTTATTTTCATATTTATAATCTAATCACTTTATGTATGGATAACTAACTAGATCTCTTATACTAAAATACAGGTTAATAATCCCTAAATTTACAAGTTCTATGTGTATAAGAGACAATTATAACAGTATTAGTTTATATAAAAATTTTCATCCCGAACATTTTCGCTTGGATAAATCTGATATTTTGTACCAAAATTCAGACTAAAAAATTAAATCCTAACAATCTATAACTTTTTTATGAGTTATGTAGCGATATAACTAATGTGCCGAGTCAAGATCAATTTTGCTTCCGCCAGCAGAAAAAAAAAACCATTATGATAAATTGGTTATACACGGGTTTTAAATTAATGATCATATAAGAATTTAGATTGAAACTTATGTGGAGATAGACATCGGGCACTTTTGACCCCAAAAAAAGACCTCCGAACTTATGTGGTTCAGCTCGTCACATTGGGTAGAAATATGTGAATCGGCTGATAGTTGTTTAATTAGATTTACGAATGAGATTTTACGTAAGAAATTCAGAAGTCAGATTCATATGCCAGGCTTTTTCAGAAGGATTTTGTGTAAGCACCTAATTTCCAATCGCAGAGACGTGAAATATTCGATTTGGTAAGTAAATCGTAAGGAGCTGAAACGTGTCTCTGATACCAGACTCGATTTACGTGGAATCCACACATCCATACTCACACATGACACAATTATTCATCTTTTTTTTTTACATTTTATTTTATTTTTATATAAGCTGAAAGTTGTTACACGCAAGGATGCTAAACTTTTTAGCCATATAACAATAATATTAATATGTGTAAGAGATCATTATTTAGTGATTTTAAAAAAAAAATTGGAGTATTTGAAAATTTTATAACAAGTAGAGATTTCTTATGTTTTAATTTTACATCTTAAGAGTTCCTGATTAACAATAAAATTGTTAAAAAGTTTATTTCAAGAATTGACCATTATTTAATTGGTCAAAAATTTTCCAAAATTTATAGCTTAATAGGTTATGTCATCAATCGAATTTAAATACAGCATAATACATATTATTGACAAAAATAAAATGAAAAATCATATTAAATTATAAGACTGGCTGATTTATCTTGAAAATTAATTTTTAAAAAGCATTCATTTATTCATATTTAGATATATTAAATTATAATTTTATTTTTTACATATATTGGGTGGTTTTTTCATCAACATATATAAAAATATCAAACTAAGATATGGAGATTGCTTTATAAGATGATATGCGAATGCAGATCCTACTATGATGAGTTCATGATACACTTAGGCTCTTAGTTGTTTGTCATAAATTTGATATGTATGTAAAATATGAATCCAAGATAGAATAATCTTATATGTAGACATTAATTCCATAGATGTTATTATTATTTAATGGTCAACAATATATAAATAGTACACACCACTAGTTAGTTGGTTAAATCCTACTCCTTCCGTTTTAAAATATATAAAACATTTTGGGTAAAAACACACTTTTAAGAAAATTAACGTTTATATCTTAAAAAATAATAATCAAAAATTAAAGAAAATATTAACTTTTATTTAAAATGCTGTCTTGTGATTGACAAAAGTTTTATTGATTATGTAATTTTACAATTAAATGAATAAAAGTTGTATTTAAATTTGGAAAATATTTTATATTTTAAAACAAACAAAAATTATCTAAAACATTTTATATTTTGAGATGTAGAGAGTATTATTTTCTAGACTAATATATATAGACGAGTAAGCGTGAGACATTTCCTATGTTTGGATAAGTGTACTGAATTTTCTTGATTACAAAAATATTGGATAGTAGTAGAACCCCCAAAAAAGCAATGCGTACCGGGATGTGTTACCAAGTTACCGATCGAATCATTAAACTATTTCTGAATAGTTTAAAATGAATAATTGCATAATAAATTAACTCCTCTAGTTCTCGCAATATATATTTATAAAGTCCATATTGTAATACAATATTTGAATCTATCCTATTCATCAAATTAAGTTTAAGATACGAATTCCAAACAAACCTTCCCCAACTAAGTAAAGTAGCCACTATTGTCCCTTAAAGTGACATTAATGCATATTCTATAAAAGATAATGGCTGCCCATCTATATTTAGAAAAAAACATAAGTGAAGCGTTTGAGACATAAACTGATAAAGGATGCAATATCTAGGGATATATAACAAAAAATAAAAGAATCCAATGAGTTAGTAAGATGTGGTTAACTTTTCTTCACGCATTTATTTAGTATTATGTGGTTTACATTTCGGATAAGCAATTCTACCCAGATTAATATCTATAGGTGTATATTATATATGTATGCATATGCACACATCTACTCATATCTATAAACATATGTACTCATATAATACACATGCACTCAGATATGTATATTCATATTTCATCTGGCATAAGAAAGGGATTCTACAATAGTTAGTTTTTTTAATTGATTAATTTATCAAATTTCACAAAATGTGTTTTAAATTGATTATATAATGAGGTATGACAGCTGGTACTTTAAATTTCCAAACATTTCAATATGTAACACTAAGTGAAACTGGTCATGACACAACACAAACTAAAGATGGGACAAAACCACTTAAGTATGTGATTTGATATATGATTTTTTCAATAATATATATTGTGCAAGTTCTGAATCGCGATACAAGAACGGGATTAACATAAATCACTAGATTACATGTCTTAATCGTGGTTTTATTTAAAGTATTACTTTCTCGTTGCTAGTGTAATAATTGCTAGAAACTTAAATCATGAACATATAACGTAATATATGTTACACGTCTGTTGCCGCTTTAACGAGTTGTATGTTTGAAAGAGCCGCTTCAAACAAAGGAAATGAAGATATACATGTAATGGTGACAATCACTTAGGTGGTGGGTTTTTTTTGGACGAAATGTAGTTTTGTAATAATAAAATATTTGTATATAATTTTGAAAATTTTATATTTAATTTTCACGTTAGATAATATATATATAAGATACAGTACAACAGAGAAAATGTTAATAAGAGATTTTATAAAAGAGTATTTTCAATTTCATTTATATAATATTGATTTTTTGTTCACATATATATATATATACATGTGTAACATATAACATCTATATTTAATACCATTATTTATTTTCTAAAAGAATTCGTCTTCATTTTATATAATGGAGATTGCTTTTAGTACATTTACTTGTGTAACATATTTATCTACAAACAAGCATCGCAATTTTCTAGGTAGAACAAACATAATGTATTAAAATATAGATTTATGCCTATTATTAAAAAAAACGTAATGTATGTGGACATTGCCCGAAACAGAACAAATATTCAAAATTTTCTAGCTCTAATATACAAGTTTTATTCACTTTAACCATATATAAAATATTAGTATTTTATATTGGTACGTAGATCTAAAAATATCTGGGTTTTTTTTTTTGGAGGAGATCGAAATCGATAACAGACAAGACATGTAACAAATACTTTGTCCACCTTAAATATTTCAACAAAAAAATGGTAGTTTTGAGATATGGGTCCCAAAATACGTGGATTGAACCCATTATTGTTAGTTGCTGCCACGTGGAATTCACTCTGTCCACTTATGTTTCCTCATTGAGTTAACCTCTTATGATCGATGATTTGTGACCACGAGTTAGGATAGAAGTGTCAACACAGCATCCGTCACACTCCATACGAATACCATACGAATATAATGAGTTAATCTTTTTGCAGTGGCTTTGGTTGGTCAATTTGTCATATTTCTACTTTACATTAACCAACAAATATTCTACTCTATATATTTAAATATATATATATATATATAGCTTATGATGATGAGAGTCACGAGACCACATAAATCGCAAACCAGACTTGCAAAAATCTTTCTGTAGGCTTTCAAGATTGACCTTTTAATCTTTAAAACATAAATGATTTCTTAACTCGTCTCGCGACATGACATGATGATCGGCAATGATTAAGGGTGTTGCAATAGGCTAATTCGATCCAATTTGATTTTATTTTGTCTACATATTTAGAGTGTGGGTTCAGCTAATTTTAGCTCAGTCTGAATTTTTAAAATAGAAATCTATATAATGTTCTTAAATTAGCAAATATCAAAGTATCAATTTGAGAGGTGGCACATAACGAGGAACCGAGAGCGAAGCTATTTGAACTTAAGTCCCATTTTTCAACCTAGTTACAATCATTATCGATGCTATATAGAAGGATCATGGAATCATCCTTTCCTAGTTTAGATTAGTTTTATTTTTAGGATATGTATAATCAATTTTCAACAAATACCAAAAAGATTTGAGGCTGATTGTACCAAGTTGATAAAAATAATGTATATTCCAACAGAATGGCCAGCATTGAGTTTGTGAGAATTAATGAACAATATTTTTCTTTTATTTTGCATATTTAAAATTTTATATGGATAGTTTAGCACTTCGTGCCCAATATTAAATATATACTCTATACCACCAATTTAGATTTTAAATCATTTTAACATTAATTATGCTAGCTGATAAAAATAGATAGTATAACTGATGGATGTGTTCGTATATAAAACAAACTCGACATCATCCTAATTTGTTGAAAGAATTAAAAATTCAGTTTGTCTGACGTAATTAAACTAGACAGAGTTAGTTATATATAAACTTTTAGTCCACCAAAATTTTCATATACATAATCTTAAAAATATTCTCAATAAATTAACATGAGTATATGAATAAGGCTTCTAAGAAATCAACTTTTTTTGCTGGTTAATAAATTTAACACTAAAAACAAAAATATGATGAAAATTGCATAATTAACTGTTTACATGTATGGTAGAATTACATTTAGTGCCCATATGTGTCGATCCAAAAAAAGGTTGCCAAGATGTATATGAACTAGATCTCATATATTTATATATTGAAAATAATATGTTTCAAATAGCAGCGATCACATAGATGTTATTATTCGCACACGCTATGAGGGTCATTTCGAATTTTTTTTAGGGTCAATTTTTGATTTAACAATTTTATTGTCAAACATGGATTCCAATTTAACTATAAAATTTTTAAAGGGTCAATTTTCAAGAATCCTTATTTTATACCGGTCTACCCGCAACTTAAGCATGACTTGAAAACAAAAATTATAACAAATTTATATTTATTTTTATACAATTCAATATAACAATTCATTTCAAAGAAAAAACTTGTTCAGATCATTTTAATTGCTAAGAATTGATTTGAAAATTAGTTAACATACTTATTCCATACTAATTATCACACTATTAATCTCGAGTTTTAATAGCCACAAGTTTTATTAACCTAATATGATTGGTTTCACGAAGTTATATAAACCGAATATATATGTAGAATGTTTTATCCACTTACTTTAGAGATAATGAATTCGTGACACCCAATTGTTACGACGAATCAAACCGAAATAATTAACGCTAACGTCACTTTAAAATAAAATAAATAACAAACATTCAAAAGAAAAACATACGATGAAAGTAGAGAACATAGAAAAAATCCGAATAATATACTATAAATACAAAGAACCTCTCACCACTTGGTTCTTAGGAAAAAGGACATTCTCAAGTGTTTCTCTCCTCTCTATCCCTAACTCATTTCTCTTATATACAAACACTAATTTGACAAAAAGTTTGTTTTTTCTTGCCCTATAACCAAAAAAACAAACACACACACACAAAATTGAGATGGGGTTAAGGATGTCAGAATCAGCTAAACCTTACTTTGCAATGGTCTGTCTTCAGTTCGGATACGCGGGTATGAACCTTATAACTAAAGCTGTTCTTGACCGCGGTATGAGCCATTACGTTCTAGTTGCATACCGCAACGCTTTCGCCACAGTCGCTATTGCACCCTTCGCTCTTCTCTCCGAAAGGTAAATAATATTTTATGCTTTCAATTTTACAGAAATGGATTCGCTAAACAATTAATCTTTCTTTGTTGTTCTGTAGTAATATTTATGAATTGTGGATTTTTGTAGGAAAGTGAGGTCAAAGGTGACGTTTCCGATATTTATGCGAATATTTCTTCTTGCTCTCCTAGGGTTAGTCTTCTAATTGGCCCGTTGATGTAATTAAGAAGATAAATGTGTTACTATTATAAGGCTAACTGATAAGGTTCAATTCGAACAGGCCTGTGATTGATCAGAACTTGTATTACATCGGTCTGAAACTAACATCACCGACTTTTGCCTCCGCCGTTAGCAACATCCTGCCTGCAGTTACCCTTATCCTTGCCACTCTTTTCAGGTACATATATATATATATAGATTGTAAGATACACAAAGTCAACGTTTTGTTATTGACATTTAACCCAAAAACAAAGAAACTTTTGTTTATATTTCCGTACGTGGATCCGATATGCACCAGTTCATAAGTAGATGTATTGTACAATTAGTTTATGACGATATCACAAATTAAGAATATTTATGTGTATTTTTATGTAATTTTTTTTAAAGGATGGAAAAAGTGGAGATGAGAAAAGTAAGATGCCTAGTAAAAGTGATGGGGACTTTAGTGACAGTGGTTGGATCCATATTGATGATATTCTACAAAGGCCCTTTCTTCAATTTCTTCCGATCTCATCTCAGCACCACCAACTCTTCGCCGCCGACGGCTGACTATCTTAAGGCCGCCATCTTCCTACTCCTCGCTTCCCTCTCATGGGCTTCGTTCTTCGTTCTTCAGGTATCCAAGAATTAGATTCTATGTCAATGATTTTTTTTCTAAATAGTGAAAAAGTCCATTTTTATAAGTTTTGGAGATTAGTTTTGACTATAGTTTGAGATTTCCCAGTAATTAGAAAAGGAAAACAGATAGGGTTATGTACATCTGACCATGTTTAGAGATATTATATAAAAATGACGATCATGAATAATTTAAGATTTAAAATATAATATCATTGTTGCAATTGGGAGATTTTTTTGTTTCATTTTATATAATTATTTTAAATTGATTAGGTTAATTGTATATGTTGTGTAGTAAAACATGATTGGGTAAATAATTCACTCTTTTTTTGCTGATTTATTTCCGGAGTATAGAAAAGATGGATCTAACGAATTAGGGTGTTATATTTTGTTAGGCTGCGACTATGAAGAAATACGCAGCCCATCTCTCGTTATCAACAATGGTGTGTTTCATGGGAACGTTACAGTCCGTAGCCCTGACCTTCGTAATGGAACACAATCCTTCTGCTTGGAATATTGGTTTTGACATGAACCTTCTAGCTTCTGCCTATGCGGTCCGTCCTTAATTTCAAGACACTAAAACATATAACACAAAAATATGAATGAAAATATTGATACTTATATTATGATTGGTAATGGTTACAGGGAATAATGTCGTCGAGCATAGCATACTACGTTCAAGGACTTATGATGCAGCGAAAAGGACCGGTCTTTGTCACTGCTTTTAACCCTCTCGTCGTCGTCATTGTCTCCATCATGAGCTTCTTCGTTCTCGGCCAAGGAATCTACCTTGGAGGGTACGTTAACAACAACCGGTTAATTATGATATATATACCCGTTTAAGTCGACTCTGTCTTGTTAATTAATTAAACCGGAATTTATATTGAAAATTTTCAGGATTATTGGAGTGGTCGTTTTGACTGTGGGAGTCTACGCCGCGTTATGGGGCAAGCACGTAGATGATGACGGCGAAGAAACACGCCGTGAAGATAACGTTTTAGAAGCCGTTAAGTGTTTTAGTGGCATTAATGGTCTATCAAGAATGCCGAAAATCGACGAAGCTGATGAGGATGTCGAAACCGGAGAAGTTACGGCGGGGAAGGAGTCGTCAGTTCCAGAAGTGGTGGTGGTGGTTTTTTTGTAGTGAAAATGTGGATAACATTTTGCGAGCTAATTAGATGTGTTCTTTTTTTTTTTTGAGAGGCAAAATTGTGGGGAGAAGAGTAACTTCTGTTTTTTTATAGTTATGAATTTTGTAACTAAGGATTCTCTGTACCATCGTTTTTGATCGTTGACTATAAACCCGTGTAAATCACACATTTGGTAAAAAAAAAGAGAGAGTATTTCCTCTGTTTTTTCTTTTATTAATTATTGCATTTCCTCTGTTTCACAATTTTACCTTATTTAACTCGAAAATAATATTCGCTAACTGGAAACAGAGTTTCGTGGTTTAATCTGGTGTTAGAAAAACCGGAGGCCAACCCAGTAGTTCAGACTTAAGAGGAAATAATAGTTTCACAAAATAAGATCGAGTGTAAACTCTCTTTATTCTTCATATTCATGTTAATGAAAATTAGAAATGCCTAACAATATCAATCCATAATCTCTTTCGGTCTAGCACCAAACACTTGTGTATTATGTTTGATAGTTGCCTATGCATTAATGCATGTAACATGTTCGTCTAATCAACAAATAAGTATGTTTGTTGGAAAAAAAAAACAGAAAATTAGGAGAAGTTTGGTCAAACATTTAAATTTAACCAAAAAAGTAGGACCTAACACAATATCTAACCTCTCTATAAATAACTCCTGCGTCTATAGAACCAAATACTGAACCCATTGAACTCACCTATAGTGAGTATAATAACGAAAATTCACAAAAATAAATATAATTTACGTCTCACTAAACAAACCCCACCTAGCCCAACATACAACACCGACTCTCCCACACCTTTTATTTGGGGTTTAAAACAAAAGAAAAAAGAAAAAAAAACTAATGTAATTTTTTCTTTTTTTTGAAAATGTTATTAACTAATTGATTCTTGAATAGTCTATCATCTCATACATGCATTCGACTATGAGATATCGAACTATTTTTTATTTGTCTGTTTAACTTAAAAATATACTTTTGTATTTGCAACTGTTAAAGCAAAGGTAAGCAGATCCAATTTTCTAAAGTTACTTAAAACTGAATATTGTTAAGTTTTTTACTAAAGTTAAATTGACATAGAATATCACTATTTTTTGTTTTCTTTCTGAGAATTATATTCGCTAAAAAAACCACGTTTGTAATGCCTAAATTAAAATCCACACTCGCTCTCAAAACGCTTGTGACCAAAGTCTTGGGTTTATTACCGTTGGATCACTACTTAATCAAACAAAAGATATGATTTTTGGATTTGAAGAATTTTAATGATGGCAGCAGACGGAACAATACTAGTTTACTCAGAACTGTGGGTTAGACTTTCCTATTTTCGATGAAGATAGATAAAACTAAGCTGAGTTTTTTACCATAAAATTATGCTTGCAGCGTCTATATATGTTCTTTGGCACACATCAACCTGAACACTCAACAATCATAAGCATTCTAATAGAAAATCGTGAAGAAAGGATGAGAATAAAGCAGAAAATACTGTTTTTCACCTATATTTATTAATTAAAGGCAGAAAAAATCTAGCTCAGGTAACCTTAAATTGATAAAATAACCAGTGAAATCAAAAGTAATGTATTTTAAGTATAACCAGTCAAAACCTAAATCTGTATACTTTTTCTCCCACATCTGTTTTTTTTATTCACCAACTTCCCCTATTTTATCATCATCAATGAGCGACATTATCCTTTTTTTTTGGCGTGAACTTATCAATTGACATATTTTTCTGTTACATATAAAGATAATGGTTTGTAAAAATAAACAATATTTCAGAATTTATTATTTAAAAACAGAAAAACCGGTTCACCAACCCCCTAATATTAATCAAAGTCTAGACCACATCTATCTAGAATTCTTCTACACGTGAATTCGATTTACACTTTTTATTTACCTTTTTAATTGTCACTGACCCGAGAGAAAAAAAGACATTTAAAATCCCATGTCGTGGTTTCTAATAGCGGCGGCGATTGTCCCGGCCGTTGTATCCTACAAGCTAATCCAGCGGCTGCGATACAAGCTCCCACCGGGTCCACGCCCCAAGCCGATCGTCGGTAACCTGTACGATATAAAACCGGTTCGGTTCAGATGCTACTACGAGTGGGCTCAGTCGTATGGACCAATCATATCGGTCTGGATCGGTTCGATTCTAAATGCCGTTGTATCAAGCGCCGAGCTAGCAAAAGAAGTACTGAAAAAGCACGACCAGAAACTCGCCGACCGGCACCGGAACAGATCAACGGAAGCATTTAGCCGCAACGGTCAGGATCTGATATGGGCCGATTATGGACCTCACTACGTGAAGGTGAGAAAAGTTTGTACGCTTGAGCTCTTCACACCAAAACGACTCGAGTCTCTCAGACCTATCCGTGAAGACGAAGTCACCGCCATGGTCGAATCCGTTTTCAGAGACTGTAACCTACCTGGTACGTCGTCGTTTTTGGTCAAATTATGGGAAAAAAAAGAGAACAAAATCTGCCATTAAAGGAGTTTTAAGTTTATCTATCAATAAAAAAAGCTTCAAAAAGGGTAAGAATAGAAGAGAATTTGGAATACGACTTGTGTGAAAATGCCCTGAATAAGGAAAATTCATCTATACAAAAGCGATAAGAATAAAAATTTACTCAAAATCGTAATACCTGTTCTTAGCAAAGAACGAGATTTATGCCAGATTTGTTTTTGGTACAGACTAACGTAAAGCCACGCGTTGCCTTTATTCTTTAATCTTCGGAAAGGATCAAATTTATCTTTTATGTTTTCTTTGTTGTTGTCAACGTCAAGTTAAATTTATGCTTGATTTTATTTATGAGTCTTATTATGGTATGTTATCTGGTTGTAATTGAATGTCAACTATGTTTTGGGTTTAGTAGGTAGATAACCATTCCATTATGTAAATAATGTTTTTGTTTTTTTCAAACAATTCATTAGTTGTTACTTAATACCATTGATAAATTTGATCTCAGCTCTAATACAAATTCAAGAATTAATACTCAATCAAACACAAATTTGTTTTATAATAAAAATCATTTTCTTATTACGAGAGTTAAAGAAGAATTCTAAGAGTTTTATGGGAGAACAAGAGTTTTAAAACTGCCTACATGATCATGATACCACTTCAAGTCCCATACATGATCATGATACATCGATCAATGATAAATGCATAATATATAAATAACGAAATATTTTTATTGATGGATGGCTGCACTTCGAAGACTGCCTACGTACCTTTAAAAGGGATCAAGCCTATTTGTAGTTCTCAACTCTCAAATCTCTCTAATCTCATAAACCATAGTCACAACTCGACTTGTGCTTATATATTAGTTTAGATGACTCCTAAACCGATTTGGAAAACACCTAATAATATTTGGATAACTCCTAGTATTATTCTTCCTCATCCTAATCCCTTTAGAAACCATAACTCTGGTAGAATTAGGATAACTTCTAGATCAATCTATCAAACTTAATCCAACATTGTCCCCCTTAAGCTTGAAGCTGCACTTAGACACATCATGAACTCCCATGAGATCTCTAATCTTCTTGAACTTGATCATTCCAAGTGTGTTCTGCACCATCACTGTGACCATCACTTAATAACACAAGATAATAAAAGACTTACTCTTTTATTGCTTTAGAAAATTTACTCAAAAACTAAAGCTCACACAATCTCTCTTAACCTATATCATGCCCCAACAAAGTTCTCCGAGATTCTCTTAATCTATGTCATAACTCAACATAGATTCTCTTTTTTTTAGTGTTTTATGCTTTGCGATGTGCCACCTTCACTCTCCAATATTCTACTTGATGTAGCTCCTTATTTCTTGATTCCTCAATGTTAATAAGAAAACGTATCTACCATGACTCGGTTTTGTGCGTTAACGCCGTCATTGACATCTCCTCGTCTTCTTTCCCCTTCGGTGACAAAGTTTGGTGATCAACACATTTGATCACATTTTTGTCGGTTTCGTTGTCTTCGTTGAGGTTAGATCCCGTCATGGATCTTCTCGTCGTCGGCTCAAGAATTAACTTCTGATACCAATTCTTGGTTGGTATGTCATAAGAATGATTTAATAAGAACTCTCTTTTTATTATTTTTTTTTAGAAAAGTTTCACCAAAAACTAAACAACTCTTGTGATTCTCAATATATCAAAGCTCTCAAAGCTTGTGATATTTATAGGGAGAAGACTCAACTCTTAATCCCTATGACATTAGGTTTTGCTAACACCAAATCCTAATAGAATCTATTTTTATCTTATCCTAACTCGATAAAGGTAAGTTTAATATTTAATTTAATTGATCCTAATCCTAACACGATTAGTATCTTGACTTCCAAGTTATTTGATTAACCAAAGAAAAACAATAGTGTGTGTTAGAATACATGTTATTATTTATAAAAGAATAGTATTAAGTTTTAGTGTTATTTGAAATTTTTGAAAATCATAATTATTATCTCTTTCAATAAAAGAGTATGATCACTAGCGCAATTACCCTAATTTATTCTTGATCGTCCTAGACAACACAGCAAAAGGTTTACAACTGAGGAAGTACTTAGGAGCGGTTGCGTTTAACAACATAACGCGGCTAGTGTTCGGGAAGCGTTTTGTGAAAATATTCTGCCATAGTTAAGGCAGTCAGACCAACTCTCATACGAGCTCCCGGCGGTTCATTCATCTGACCGTAGACTAGGGCCACTTTTGATTCCGCAAGATTTTGTTCATTAATGACTCCAGATTCTTTCATTTCCATGTAAAGATCATTTCCTTCACGAGTCCGTTCGCCTACTCCACCAAATACGGATACACCACCATGAGCTTTGGCAATGTTGTTGATCAATTCCATAATTAGTACTGTTTTACCCACGCCAGCCCCACCGAATAGTCCGATTTTTCCCCCACGACGATAAGGGGCCAAAAGATCTACTACTTTAATTCCTGTTTCAAAAATAGATAATTTTGTATCTAATTGTATAAAAGCAGGCGCGGATTTATGGATAGGAGATGTTGTGCGAGTATCGACAGGACCTAAATTATCAACAGGTTCCCCAAGCACGTTGAAAATGCGTCCTAGAGTCGCTCCGCCGACTGGAACACTTAGAGGATTTCCCATATCAACCACGTCCATTCCTCTCTTTAAACCCTCTGTCGCACTCATAGCTACAGCTCTAACTCGATTATTTCCTAATAATTGCTGTACTTCACAAGTCACATTAATTTCTTGACCAAGAGTATCTCGACCCTTAACCACCAGAGCATTGTAAATATTAGGCATCTTACCCGGGGGAAAGGCTACATCCAGTACCGGACCAATGATTTGGGCGATACGTCCCAGATTTTTTTTTTCACGTATCGAAACCTCTGTATCCGAAGTAGTAAGATTTATTCTCATAATAAAAAAATATGTTAAATTTTGTTGCGAAATTTTTCGAATACAGAAAAAATCTTCGATAGCAAATTCATCGGTTAATTCAAAAAAAAAATGGGAGTAAGCACTCGATTTCGTTGGTACCACCCAAGCGAATGTGCAATTAAAATTTTGACTTATTCAATTTCAATGAAGGAATAGTCATGTTCGAGCTCAACTAACCGAAACCTAGTTTTAAAATAAAAAATATATGAATAAAAAAAATTTTTTGCGGAAAGTCTTTGATTTATTTATCCTATATAGAATAGGCAAGACTTTTTTTTATCTAGTGAATTCGAAACAGAACTCTATTTATGATTCATTATTTCGATCTCATTAGCCTTTTTTTTTATTTTCATTTTAGCATATCCGGTTATGCGTCCCATCTATTCATCCCTTTATGAACCCCCCTTGTTTTTCATTTTCATGGATGAATTCCGCATATTGTCATATCTAGGATTTACATATACAACATATATTACTGTCAAGAGTGATTTTATTATTATTTTAATATTAACTATTTCAATTTTAAAAAGTTAAAGATTCAAAACTTGAAAAACAAGTATTAGGTTGCGCTATACATATGAAAGAATATACAATAATGATGTATTTGGCGAATCAAATATCATGGTCTAATAAAGAATCATTCTGATTAGTTGATAATTTTTTGAAAGATTCCTGTGAAAAAGGTTAATTAAATCTATTCCTAATTTATGTCGAGTAGACCTTGTTGTTTTGTTTTATTGCAAGAATTCTAAATTCATGACTTGTAGGGAGGGACTTATGTCACCACAAACAGAGACTAAAGCAAGTGTTGGATTCAAAGCTGGTGTTAAAGAGTATAAATTGACTTATTATACTCCTGAATATGAAACCAAGGATACTGATATCTTGGCAGCATTCCGAGTAACTCCTCAACCCGGAGTTCCACCTGAAGAAGCAGGGGCTGCGGTAGCTGCTGAATCTTCTACTGGTACATGGACAACTGTGTGGACCGACGGGCTTACCAGCCTTGATCGTTACAAAGGACGATGCTACCACATCGAGCCCGTTCCAGGAGAAGAAACTCAATTTATTGCGTATGTAGCTTACCCCTTAGACCTTTTTGAAGAAGGTTCGGTTACTAACATGTTTACCTCGATTGTGGGTAATGTATTTGGGTTCAAAGCCCTGGCTGCTCTACGTCTAGAGGATCTGCGAATCCCTCCTGCTTATACTAAAACTTTCCAGGGACCACCTCATGGTATCCAAGTTGAAAGAGATAAATTGAACAAGTATGGACGTCCCCTATTAGGATGTACTATTAAACCAAAATTGGGGTTATCCGCGAAGAACTATGGTAGAGCAGTTTATGAATGTCTACGTGGTGGACTTGATTTTACCAAAGATGATGAGAATGTGAACTCCCAACCATTTATGCGTTGGAGAGACCGTTTCTTATTTTGTGCCGAAGCTATTTATAAATCACAGGCTGAAACAGGTGAAATCAAAGGGCATTATTTAAATGCTACTGCGGGTACATGCGAAGAAATGATCAAAAGAGCTGTATTTGCCAGAGAATTGGGAGTTCCTATCGTAATGCACGACTACTTAACAGGGGGATTCACCGCAAATACTAGTTTGGCTCATTATTGCCGAGATAATGGCCTACTTCTTCACATCCACCGTGCAATGCACGCTGTTATTGATAGACAGAAGAATCATGGTATGCACTTCCGTGTACTAGCTAAAGCTTTACGTCTATCTGGTGGAGATCATGTTCACGCGGGTACAGTAGTAGGTAAACTTGAAGGAGACAGGGAGTCAACTTTGGGCTTTGTTGATTTACTGCGCGATGATTATGTTGAAAAAGATCGAAGCCGCGGTATCTTTTTCACTCAAGATTGGGTCTCACTACCAGGTGTTCTGCCTGTGGCTTCGGGGGGTATTCACGTTTGGCATATGCCTGCTTTGACCGAGATCTTTGGAGATGATTCCGTACTACAATTCGGTGGCGGAACTTTAGGCCACCCTTGGGGAAATGCACCGGGTGCCGTAGCTAACCGAGTAGCTCTGGAAGCATGTGTACAAGCTCGTAATGAGGGACGTGATCTTGCAATCGAGGGTAATACAATTATCCGTGAGGCTTGCAAATGGAGTCCTGAACTAGCTGCTGCTTGTGAAGTATGGAAGGAGATCAGATTTAACTTCCCAACCGTCGATACATTAGATGCCTAAGAGTAGATAAATTAGATTAGTAATTCACGTTTATTAGTTTAATTGCAATTAAACTCGGCTCAATCTTTTTTTTACTAAAAGGATTGAGCCGAGTTTATCTATTGTATATACTATTTTTTATAGATACATACTTATCTAGATATACAAAATCTTAAATAAAAAAAAGAAGATTAAACACAACTACAATTTTGTAGTGTAGTGTCCACAAGAAATCCTATACGAAATATGGATTCTTAGGATTGTTGTATTCTTTTTTTAAGTTTCGTGTCAGGGCTTGAACCAAGTATCTCCACTTCTTCTACCCATCCTGCATGTTGTCCTTTTCTTTTCATTCCGTATTGGAATAAAAAAACTTTTTTTATTTTATAATTTTATATTAGTATACGAGATTTTACTAAAAAAGTTCTTCATATCCTTATATTCATAAGCGAAGAACAAATCTTTCTTTTTTTTTAATGAGAATTTTACACAATATAAGAAAATCCTTTTTTTCATTTATAATTGAAATTTATTAATTTCAATTACTTTACTTTTACTTAATAATCTTAGCAATTGCATCGATATGCTTTGCTTACTCTGAATAGAAAATGAACTATTCAAAAAAATTTTGCATTTTTCCATTTTTTCATTGAATGACTATTCATCTATTTGTTATTGTATTTTCGTGTAAATAGAGGCCAGAAGCTCTATGGAAAAATCGTGGTTCAATTTGATGTTTTCTAAGGGAGAATTGGAATACAGAGGCGAGCTAAGTAAAGCAATGGATAGTTTTGCTCCTAGTGAAAAGACTACTATAAGTCAAGACCGGTTTATATATGATATGGATAAAAACTTTTATGGTTGGGGTGAGCATTCTAGTTATTCCAATAATGTTGATCTTTTAGTTAGCTCCAAGGACATTCGGAATTTCATATCGGATGACACCTTTTTTATTAGGGATAGTAATAAGAATAGTTATTCTATATATTTTGATATAAAAAAGAAAAAATTTGAGATTGACAATGATTTGAGTGACCTAGAATTTTTTTTTTATAGTTATTGTAGTTCTAGTTATCTGAATAATAGATCTAAAGGTGACAACGATCTGCACTATGATCCTTACATTAAGGATACTAAATATAATTGTACTAATCACATTAATAGTTGCATTGATTCTTATTTTCGTTCTCACATCTGTATTGATAGTCACTTTTTAAGCGATAGTCCAAATTCCAATGAAAGTTACATTTATAATTTCATTTGTAGTGAAAGTGGAAAGATTCGTGAAAGAAAAAATTACAAGATAAGAACTAATAGGAATCGTAGTAATTTAATGAGTTCTAAGGATTTTAATATAACTCAAAATTACAATCAATTGTGGATTCAATGCGACAATTGTTATGGATTAATGTATAAGAAAGTCAAAATGAATGTTTGTGAACAATGTGGACATTATTTGAAAATGAGTAGTTCAGAGAGAATCGAGCTTTCGATTGATCCGGGTACTTGGAATCCTATGGATGAAGACATGGTCTCTGCGGATCCCATTAAATTTCATTCGAGGGAGGAACCTTATAAAAATCGTATTGACTCTGCTCAAAAAACGACAGGATTGACTGACGCTGTTCAAACAGGTACAGGTCAACTAAACGGTATTCCGGTAGCCCTTGGGGTTATGGATTTTCAGTTTATGGGGGGTAGTATGGGATCCGTAGTAGGCGAAAAAATAACTCGTTTGATCGAGTATGCTACCAATCAATGTTTACCTCTTATTTTAGTGTGTTCTTCTGGAGGAGCACGAATGCAAGAAGGAAGTTTAAGTTTGATGCAAATGGCTAAAATTTCTTCGGTTTTATGTGATTATCAATCAAGTAAAAAGTTATTCTATATATCAATTCTTACATCTCCTACTACCGGTGGGGTGACAGCTAGTTTTGGTATGTTGGGGGATATCATTATTGCCGAACCCTATGCCTATATTGCATTTGCTGGTAAAAGAGTAATTGAACAAACATTGAAAAAAGCCGTGCCTGAAGGTTCACAAGCGGCTGAATCTTTATTACGTAAGGGCTTATTGGATGCAATTGTACCACGTAACCCTTTAAAAGGTGTTCTGAGTGAGTTATTTCAGCTCCATGCTTTTTTTCCTTTGAACAAAAATGAAATCAAATAGAACGGTTAGTTTATCAGAATTAAACGAAAACCCTGAAAAATGCACTTTTCTTTCGAATCATTTTTTTATCGATATTCTTGTTTACTACTCAGTAAACCTCTATCAACAAGATAAAAAATCAATTTTTTGCTTTCGGGAAGTTCAAATTAGACTAGACAAATAAAAGAAAGTTCATTTTCCTCCCTTGGTATAGATATATCAAATAGAGATATATACAGATCTATAGAGAGTCTTCCATCTTTTTGCATTTCCCGAAAATTCCCTGTTGTTGGATCATATTCTAATCAATTTTGTAGAAATTTGTAATGGAATAAAATTTTTTCTTTATTAATGACTATTAGAAGTAGAAAACAAAAAGAATAATAAATATAAGAAGGGGATTATGATACATCTATTTTATTTTTAAAGATTAATAAGTCCATTTATTTAGTTTGGCGTTTCTTGTACCTATTTTTTGATTCTATTTCTATTAGGTTCTATTCTATATATTTCTATTAGGTTATATATTAGTATTAGATATATATTTACTTAAAGATACTTAGTATAATTATATAATATATATAATAGAAATAATAAAAATACAAGATATTTTAAGATATCTTTAGAATTCAGAATATAACAATAACAGGTACAAATATTAAATTGAGGTACCCATTTTATGACAACTTTCAATAACTTACCCTCTATTTTTGTGCCTTTAGTAGGCCTAGTCTTTCCGGCAATTGCAATGGCTTCTTTATTTCTTCATATTCAAAAAAATAAGATTTTTTAGATCGGATGAGACCTAATCGTATCACTCCTTTTTTTATTTTAAAAACTTCCATTCGATAAGACCCATTTGGTAGAATATTGTATAACATATAGATTCCTACAAACATAAATAAAAAAAGCTCTTATGCATGTGTAAATGTATTATATGAGTAAAAAAATTTGCGCTCTTTTGAAAAATGGATCATCATCGGGCCGATGTATGAAATTCAAGTCAATGTATTTATTTGTATGTATATAGCTATAGGGGATCATATAAAGGAAGGAGATGTTATTATTTTAGATATAAAAAATTATATGAATTACTCCTGAGGTAAAGGTTCACAACAAAATAGTTGATGAGAGTTACTTTGAAAACAAAAAAAGGAAAGTCATATTTTCTCAATTCCAAAAAATTGTATAACTGGATCTAATATATATGAGTTGGCGATCAGAATCTATATGGATAGAATTTATAACGGGGTCTCGAAAAACAAGTAATTTCTGCTGGGCCTTTATCCTATTTTTAGGTTCATTAGGATTCTTATTGGTTGGAACTTCCAGTTATCTTGGTAGAAATGTTATCTCGTTATTTCCGTCTCAGCAAATCCTTTTTTTTCCACAAGGGATTGTGATGTCTTTCTATGGTATCGCAGGTCTCTTTATTAGTTGCTATTTGTGGTGCACTATTTTGTGGAATGTGGGTAGTGGTTATGATCTTTTCGACCGAAAAGAAGGAATAGTGCGTATTTTTCGTTGGGGATTTCCTGGAAAAAGTCGTCGCATCTTTTTACGATTCCTTATGAAAGATATTCAGTCCATCAGAATAGAAGTTAAAGAGGGTGTTTCCGCTCGGCGTGTCCTTTATATGGAAATTCGAGGTCAAGGGGCTATTCCTTTAATTCGTACTGATGAGAATTTTACTACACGAGAAATTGAGCAAAAAGCTGCTGAATTGGCTTATTTCTTGCGTGTACCAATTGAAGTATTTTGAAATGAATTAATTTTAAAAGACTAAATGCTTTGGCAGTAGGAAGAAAAAACGAAAGAATTTCTTTCTTTTTTTTTGTCAATTAAACATTCATCTATTCTTTTATGCTCGTTTTTTTTGATATATTTGATAGAAAGTTTCTTCGTCTCGAAATTAGTATTGATCGAAAAAAGGGAGAATAACATCCTGGAAACCCAATTTTTTCTTGATTCAAATTGGAAGTGTATTCTGAGGCTATTTCTGTATTCTTTCTAGATTCAAAGCAAAGACTAAGTATTGAATCAAAAGAAAAAGAGAAAATGGATTCATAGGCTCAATACATTCTATTCGAATTAGAATAGAAACTCATGCTCGATAGAAATATTAGATCTAATAGAATCAACAACTGAGGTAGGTTCATTAACAATTCACAGATTCAAAATGGCAAAAAAGAAAGCATTCATTCCTTTTTTTTATTTTACGTCTATAGTCTTTTTGCCCTGGTTGATCTCTCTCTGCTGTAATAAAAGTTTGAAAACTTGGATTACTAATTGGTGGAATACTAGACAATGCGAAACTTTTTTGAATGATATTCAAGAAAAAAGTGTTCTAGAAAAATTCATACAATTAGAGGAACTATTCCAGCTCGATGAAATGATAAAGGAATACACAGAAACCGATTTACAACAATTTCGTCTAGGACTCCACAAAGAAACGATCCAATTCATCAAGATACACAATGAGTATCGTATCCATACAATCTTGCACTTCTCGACAAATCTAATATCTTTCGTTATTCTAAGTGGTTATTCCTTTTGGGGTAAGGAAAAGCTTTTTATTCTGAATTCTTGGGTTCAAGAATTCCTATATAATTTAAGTGATACAATTAAAGCTTTTTCGATTCTTTTATTAACTGATTTATGTATCGGATTTCATTCGCCTCACGGTTGGGAACTAATGATTGGTTATATTTACAAAGATTTTGGGTTTGCTCATTATGAGCAAATTTTATCTGGTCTAGTTTCTACCTTTCCAGTCATTCTTGATACAATTTTTAAATATTGGATCTTTCGTTATTTAAATCGTGTATCTCCGTCACTTGTAGTGATTTATCATGCAATAAATGACTAAAAAATGATTCACCGATCCAATTCTAATCTTTTGTACCTTATATATCATAACCAAATCAAAGTCGTATTTACTTTACTCTTTTTACCCATGAGGGATTCCTTGTCAACAAAAAAATTGGATTTTTTTTTAGTAAATGTAAATAGCAGAATTGTGGCTAGGGAAGTATATTATCGACCTACCTAACTTTATTGTAGAAATTTTCGGGATAAATGATTGGACCATGCAAACTAGAAATACCTTTTCTTGGATAAGGGAAGAGATTACTCGCTCCATATCTGTCTCACTCATGATATATATAATAACTTGGGCATCCATTTCAAGTGCATATCCGATTTTTGCCCAGCAGAATTATGAAAATCCACGAGAGGCAACTGGGCGTATTGTATGTGCCAATTGCCATTTAGCTAATAAGCCCGTGGATATTGAGGTTCCACAAACGGTACTTCCTGATACTGTATTTGAAGCAGTTGTTAAAATTCCTTATGATATGCAACTAAAGCAAGTTCTAGCTAATGGTAAAAAAGGAGCTTTGAATGTGGGAGCTGTTCTTATTTTACCCGAGGGGTTTGAATTAGCCCCTCCCGATCGTATTTCACCCGAGATGAAAGAAAAGATAGGAAATCTGTCTTTTCAGAATTATCGCCCCGATAAAAAAAATATTCTTGTGATAGGTCCTGTTCCTGGTCAAAAATATAGTGAAATAACCTTTCCTATTCTTGCCCCAGACCCTGCTACTAATAAAGATGTTCACTTCTTAAAATATCCTATATACGTAGGTGGAAACAGGGGAAGGGGTCAGATTTATCCTGATGGTAGCAAAAGTAACAATACAGTTTATAATGCTACGGCAGGAGGGATAATAAGCAAAATTTTACGAAAAGAAAAAGGGGGATACGAAATAACCATAGTGGATGCATCGAATGGACGCCAAGTGATTGATATTATCCCTCGAGGCCTAGAACTTCTTGTTTCAGAGGGCGAATCCATTAAACTCGATCAACCATTAACGAGTAATCCTAATGTGGGTGGATTTGGTCAGGGGGATGCCGAAATAGTACTTCAAGATCCATTACGTGTCCAAGGTCTTTTGTTCTTCTTAGGATCGGTTGTTTTGGCACAAATCTTTTTGGTTCTTAAAAAGAAACAGTTTGAGAAGGTTCAATTATCCGAAATGAATTTTTAGATCTGTCTATTTAGCTTTATCAAATTCGTAAAAAAGAACACAAAAAAATTATGAAAAGCCTTTTGCCTCTCTTTCGATTTTCTATTCCTTTTCGACCAGATGTCAGGAATTACTTGTATCATAGTCCTAATCCTAGTATGTATATTGAGAAGAATTCACTTTACCCCCTTTCTTTATTTTTCAATACAAATTTGAAAAATGGGAAGGGGTGTGATGTAACTCTGTCGTTATTGACCAATTGAAATTGATAGAATGTATCAATCATCAAGAGTTTTTTCTATTAGAATGGAAAAATTTGACTAGATACTAAAATAAGGAACGTAAGCGCAGAAAAAAGGAAACCATAAATCGGCGAAACAACAAGTTTTAGGGACTATAGGGAGTATTTTTTGTCTTGCTAGTCTTCGACACAAGAAAAGGAATTTTAGACATCCTTTTCTTGTGTTGATCTTGTCCTTCTTGTCTTGATTCCATTCGTTAAAAACTTTTATTCTTAGTTTACATATATATTACTGTTTCTATATATATAACGTTTTAATATATATATCTTAATTAATAGTATATATAATTATTAATTATATAGTATAATAGTACTTACTTTTTGTAGTTTGCTTTTTTTTATTTCAATTTTGATGAAATACTAAATAAATAAATAAAATAATAAAAAACTTCTATTAGTATAGACAAAATTTTAATGATAGATCTAATGATAAAAAATATTGTGTCAGCCGGGGAAGCAGGAAAAGGAAATTAAGTGATTCCCCCTTTTTATTCTATCTTTGAAAGGTTAATAAATACTATATGTTCGTAATGTACTAATCTAATTAAGTTCCTTTTTCAAAAAGACGATAAAAATTTGTTCTGATTATTAGCAGTTCAACGGGACCCTCTCGAATCAGACAAAGAAGGAAGAGTTGGGCCCCGTTGAGTTCTTATGTTTTCACGTCTATAACTCAGTTCATCCAATTTCTACAGGGATGAACCTAATCCTGAATATGAACCATAAAAGAAAATACCTATTAAACCGATCACAAGAATACCAGCTACAGTACCTATTACCCAAAGAGGAATCCTTCCAGTAGTATCAGCCATTTATCCCGCTTCCCTCCACATTTCATCGAGTGGTCATGCTAGAAACATAAACAGTCAGAGATAATTATGATATATAATCCATCCGAATGGGATAAGAAAATTACTACTCTTTCTTTTTTATTTTATTATTCTACGCTCTTTTGTTAATTGAAGAAATAATTCGAAAATAAAACAGCAAGTACAAAAATGAGTAATAACCCCCAATAGAGACTGGTACGATTTAATTCAACATTTTGTTCGTTCGGATTTGATTGTGTCATAGTTCTATAATTGAATTAGGTTTATCGTTGGATGAACTGCATTGCTGATATTGACCCTAAAAAAGAAACGGTAGGTACAGCTAGTCCATGAACAGCCAACCAGCGCACTGTAAAAATTGGATAGGTCCTATCTATAGTCATTGGGTCCTCCTAAAAAGATCTACTAAATTCGTCGAGTTGTTCCAAAGGATCAAAACGGCCTGTTATTAATGGAATGCCTTGTCGGCTCTCTGTAAAATACTCGTTTGGACGAGGGCTCCCAAACACATCGTAAGCTAAACCGGTGCTGACGAATAACCAGCCCGCAATGAATAGGGAAGGTATAGTAATGCTATGAATGACCCAGTATCGAATACTGGTAATAATATCAGCAAAAGAACGTTCTCCTGTGCTTCCAGACATACTGAACTCCAGATATTCTCGTAGGGAATCGATTCTGTAAAAGATGAATCAGTAAATTCAAATTCACTGAGATTGCATCTTTGTGAGATCGTCAATAAAGTACCAAGGGTATTTTTAGAGTCTACCGAATCAGTATAGCTATCCTTCTTCTGACACAGCAACGCAATTTGAATTTAGTATAGAAATGAGGTGTTATATAATTTATTTCTTTTTTTTTTTCTTGCTTGTCGATGTAGAACCATGTCCCACTTCTTCAAATTCTAATCTATTCTATAGGGGCTTTGATCCTTTCTTCGTTTTGGACTAGAAAAGAAACTAAAGATTAGATAAAATGAAAATCCAAGAGGTTCGTTTCTAATTCTAATAATTCATGAAGGAAATTCTCATATTGTCCTAAGTCAATTGAATTCAAAATCCATAAATTTCATTTTTTTTGCATATGCATAATTGTAGAAGAGATTTTTTTTTATGATAATGTGACCTCCCCCTTTTACTTTTTGTTTCATTTTAAGGAATTAATTTCCAGTAACAAGAAAAAGAAGAATAGTTTTGGATCAATTAAAAAGAACAACAAATCAAAATAATAATAATAAATATTTGTAATGCGTGCATTGTTTTGTTGTATTCAATTCAAAGGTTTTTTTTCTTTCTTTAACTAACTACAAAGATTATGGGTTTTTCACTCTATTTTCTATATAATCTCGAAAGAAAAAAAACCTAAAACCGAGAAAGGAAACGATAATAAAAATTGCTAATTACAAGTTTTCAAAATCTAGTTATCTTTCTCTATTTCTTAAAAATTTTGAAAAATTGAAACTTAGGGAAGTACTTTAGAAACATATGTATAAAAAAACATATTTTATTGAGTCCCTTCATGCCTACTATAACTAGTTATTTCGGTTTTCTACTAGCAGCTTTAACTATAACCTCAGTTCTATTTATTGGTCTAAGCAAAATCCGACTTATTTGAAATTAATTGAATGAAGATTTTTTTATAAAAAAGGATTTCGGTGGTATTTCATATGTTCGATAGTTCCTTACCGTGTTAATTACCCAATTTTGGTCATTGAGATTCATCGGCAATACAGATTAAGAGCTAGGAATAGATAGTACCTCTCTTTTCTCCCTTTCAAAAATGAAAACAAAAGAAAATTGAAATGATTGAAGTTTTTTTATTTGGAATCGTCTTAGGTCTAATTCCTATTACTTTGGCTGGATTATTCGTAACTGCTTATTTACAATACAGACGTGGTGATCAGTTGGACTTTTGATTAATTAACATCTCTTTTTTTTGACTGACCTCCTTCTTGCTTTCATATGCGGGAGGTCTAATTCAGATTGCTACTCAATGATTTGCGAACAGTGGAATTTTGACACAATCTAATAAACAAGAGGGAAATCACGCTCTGTAGGATTTGAACCTACGACATTGGGTTTTGGAGACCCACGTTCTACCGAACTGAACTAAGAGCGTTTTTCGTGTTTTTTATAAAAAACGAAAAGGCTAGAAAGAGGACATTTTTTAACCCGAATCGATTTTGTACGTATATACTATATCATAGTATATCATAAATTTCAGAATTATATGTATGTCCAATTTTATTAAAAAAAGATAGATCTAAAAAAGATCCCTCGTTACTGCTCAGAAGAGCAGTAATAGGTAGGGATGACAGGATTTGAACCCGTGACATTTTGTACCCAAAACAAACGCGCTACCAAGCTGCGCTACATCCCTTTCAATTGGTTTACAGTGTCATTGTAGAGAATTCCTGTCTTGTTTTCCACATCCTTCTTCTTTTTTATTGGTATATCAAATTCATTTCTTCTTTTTTTCTCATATCAGATAACAAACATATAATTAAAAAAATTACTTTTTTTTTACGAGAATTCTCTCAATTTCAATTTTACTTACATAAATAGGCGTTTCCATTTTAAAATGGAATCTATAAGATCGTTCTAGTAGACAATATTTCAATTCTAATTTTCAAAGTGGGGGGGGCGGAAGTTACGTATACAAATACAAAAACTTCTTAACTACATGTACATCTGTAGTTATATATATTACTATATATAATGTAATACAATAAATAAAGAAGAAAGAAGGAGGATTTCAAATGCGAGATCTAAAAACATATCTTTCCGTAGCACCAGTACTAAGTACTCTATGGTTCGGTTCGTTAGCAGGTTTATTAATAGAGATTAATCGTTTATTTCCAGATGCATTAACATTTCCCTTTTTTTCATTCTAGTTATTAACATCAGAAAGGGGTGAAAAGTTTTAGAGATACAATCAACGATCGGGGACTAATCCCCCCTTTTTTTTCTAATTCATTCTAAAAAAATAATTAGAAAAAGGTAGGGGGGGCGAAAGGTCATAAAAATGAGGGTTCAGGATCCAATTAAATTAGTAATAGAACGAAAAAACAGTGTTGCTAGGGAAAGAGTATCCGATGAGATACTTAAAAAAAATACTGTACAAAGATTTTAAATAGAGTTTTCACAAAATCATTGTATTGCTTATTATTTTATTTTGATTTAATTACTAATTAATATTCATTGCAACGAAATATTTCAGAATTTTTTTTAGTTAACAGCTTCTATTTTTTGGTTCTTGTTCTTTCTGGATCCTAAAAATAAAATAGAAGATTGGGGTGAATCATAAATCCAAAGGAGGTTTCATGGCCAAGGGTAAAGATGTTCGAGTAACAATTATTTTGGAATGTACCAGTTGTGTTCGAAATGATATTAAGAAGGAATCCGCGGGAATTTCCAGATATATTACTCAAAAGAATCGGCATAACACCCCTAGTCGATTGGAATTGAGAAAATTCTGTCCCTATTGTTATAAACATACAATTCACGGGGAAATCAAGAAATAGATCAAATTGAGTGCTTGTATGTCAACTTTGATTTTAAGAACAGGAATAATGCTAGTATATATATATTATTACATATATATAAATATAAACAACTAAATCAATAGAAAGAAATCTAATCCTATATTCTTAATTCTATATAGAAACTCTATCTTATATAGAAATATAAATCCTTTTTATTTTGATCCGATCAAAATAGGATTTTAGAGATTAGGATTTTAGAGATAAGGAATAAAAAAATTATGAATAAATCTAAGCGACTTTTTACTAAATCCAAGCGATCTTTTCGTAGGCGTTTGCCCCCGATCCAATCGGGGGATCGAATTGATTATAGAAACATGAGTTTAATTAGTCGATTTATTAGTGAACAAGGAAAAATATTATCTAGACGGGTGAATAGAGTGACTTTAAAACAACAACGATTAATCACTATTGCTATAAAACAAGCTCGTATTTTATCTTTGTTACCTTTTCTTAATAATCAGAAACAATTTGAAAGAAGTGAGTCGACCCCTAGAACTACTAGCCTTAGAACCAGAAAAAAATAGACTTATTCTTCAATTGAATAACAATTCCAATCTGAAGGAATTAAAAAAGAGATTAACATTTTGTTCGAAAAATCCAATCAAGAATCAAAATTTGATTGTTATGTCTGTGTCTGTCATAAAAAAAAGAAAAGAATCGTCGAAAAGAAAAAGAATAACTCTTTTTTTAGCGACTATATACTCTCGTTTTGTTTTGACGACTTTTTTATAATACTAATTTCTATTCTACCTTCCCCGAGCTCATTCTCCTTAGAACTCTATTTAAAATATTTTAGTGGATTTTTTCCAATCCCCTTATTCTTTTATCTCATTCGAAATCGTATAAAGACAACTCCTATTTAATAGAGCTATTTGTGCAAGTATTTTCCGATTAAGAAGTAATTGCTTTTTGTACAGATTGTGTATGAATCGGTTATAACTATAGAATACCCCCATTTCGTGAATTACGGCATTTATTCGAGTGATCCATAAACGGCGAAAATCTCTTTTTCTTTTACCCCTATCCCGATGAGCCGAAACTAAAGCTCTTATTCTCTGTTGAGTCATAGTTCGTGTAAGTCGTGAATGAGCCCCTCGAAAGCTTGATGCAAATAAACGAAGTTTTGTTCTACGCCTCCGAGCTATATATCCGCGTTTAATTCTAGTCATTGAATAAATCAAACTTTGATGAATAACTAATTCTTTTTTTAGTTATTCTTTTCCCCTTTACTAGTCTATTAATAACCAAACGAATTATTCCAATGTATAAAAAAAAATTCCAATGGCTTTTGCTACTCTAACCTTCCCCACCACTATTTTTTTCTAGGTATTTTCCTTTGCTTTGAAAGGATAAATTTCCTTGATACTTGATATAAAAAAATAGAATAACTACAAAAAGTAGTAAATAGAAATGAATATGGTTATATATTACATAACATATATATGTTCTTCTTTTTCTCGTATTTGTCTTAAATTTTAATAAATAGTCGAACGGTCGATTCTTTTTTTTTTTTACTTTCATGAAAATAAATTTATAATTATTATTAAAACTTAGAATTCTACAATGTGCAATGGAAAAATATTTTAAGTCTACTTCGTAGATTTGAAATTCGAATAATTATAAAAAATTCTATTCGAATATTAATTATAATAATTCTATAGTATTAGAAATAAAAATAAAAAAAAGTATAAAATAATAATAATAGCATGAGGTTAGAACAAAAAAAAACAAGAATTTCAAATCAGATATCATTTAACTTAAAAAAAAAAGATGTCTGATCTAATTAAGATTTTCTTATTTAGAAACTAATAAAATTAAAATTAGAAAGTCGATATACTGCTATATTCTATTAATTAAGGTTATGTTTTATTTATTTAATGATAGTCACTATTTATTTGAGCCCGCTTAGCTCAGAGGTTAGAGCATCGCATTTGTAATGCGATGGTCATCGGTTCGATTCCGATAGCCGGCTTTTCCATATTTTTTCGTTTTTTTACATGATTTTTAATGTACTTTCAAAATCAAAGAAGATTGAAAAGACTTCTTTCACCCTTTTCCAAGAGTTACCACTCCATTTATATTATGTCATATAAACTTCCATATAGGAAGATATATTGGGTAAAAGAGTTAGATCTTTGCAAAATAAATAAAGAAAATAAAGAAAAATTTTTGTGATTTATTTGATTTATATATATTGTATATACAATAAAAAAAATCTGTATATTGAGAGAATATATCTTCTTACTCTTTGTATTCCAATAGTTTATTGGAGTGGATTTCACGTCATTTATCATTATCATTTAGTTCAGTTTTAATTTTGTTTTGTTTTGTACAATTTCAATAAAAAAAGGAGTCTTTATGTCACGTTACCGAGGGCCTCGTTTTAAAAAAATACGCCGTCTGGGGGCTTTACCGGGACTAACTAGTAAAAGGCCTAAGGCAGGAAGCGATCTTCGAAACCAATCACGCTCCGGAAAAAAATCTCAATATCGTATTCGTTTAGAAGAAAAACAAAAATTGCGTTTTCATTATGGTCTTACAGAACGCCAATTACTTAAATATGTTCGTATCGCCGGAAAAGCCAAGGGGTCAACAGGTCAAGTTTTACTACAATTACTTGAAATGCGTTTGGATAACATCCTTTTTCGATTGGGTATGGCTTTGACTATTCCTCAAGCGCGCCAATTAGTTAACCATGGACATATTTTAGTTAATGGTCGTATAGTTGATATACCAAGTTATCGCTGCAAACCCCGAGATATTATTACAGTGAAGGATGAACAAAACTCTAGAACTTTGGTTCAAAATCTTCTTGATTCATCTGCCCCTGAGGAATTGCCAAACCATCTGACTCTTCACACATTCCAATATGAAGGGTTAGTCAATCAAATAATAGATAGGAAATGCGTCGGTTTAAAAATAAATGAATTGCTTGTCGTAGAATATTACTCTCGACAGACTTAATAAACCTAACTTAAGTAAAAAAAATAACTAAAAACAAGAGTTCGGACAACTCCCCTTTGCCCTCGTTTTTTATTAAAAATAAAAAGGCACAAGGTAAGGGATTTTGTCGGGGAATCTTTTTCCTATTCATGTATCATAGATTGGTAGGGAGATTTGAGTCCCTTGTTTGCTCTTCCCAGCATTTTCCATATCAAAAAAATTAGGAATAGAGAATCTATTTCAAAATTAAAATAAGGTAGATTTTATATCTATTCTTTTTTATTTGATTTGATACATTGTGGTCAATCACGTATGATTGGTGAATTAGTTGAAAGTACGGAAAGAGAGGGATTCGAACCCTCGGTAAACAAAAGTCTACATAACAGTTCCAATGTTACGCCTTCAACCACTCGGCCATCTCTCCGACATCAGGATTATGACTGAGTACCTGGGTGAATAGCGAGTTATTCATCGTTTTTTAGATTATGGTTAATAGATACCTTTTTTTTTTTAATGAGTCCGCTTTTATGTTAGTTCGTACTATACAATTCCTTTGTTTGTGAGAAAATTTTCTTACAAAAGAAAAGGTAAAGGAAATAAAAAGAGTTATATAATGGATTACTACCTATGCCAAGATCGCGTATAAATGGAAATTTTATTGATAAAACCTTTACAATTGTAGCCGATATCTTATTACGAGTCATTCCGACAACTTCCGGAGAAAAAGAGGCATTTACTTATTACAGAGATGGTGCGATTTGATTATCATTATTTTTGTTATTTCTCGCCGATTTGGAATAGAAAGAAAAACAAGTATTGAAAAAAAATCTACGCTTTTGAAGGTGAAGTTTAAAATATAAAAAAAGCAATCCCTTCTGTCATGTATCCACGATTAATGCAGCCTTAGATGCTTCAATTGTGAATTCTAGTATTGAGCAAAAGGTTTTTACCTATGGTTCCCCGTATTAGAGATCAATCCTACTACACTAATACAATATACGAATAGGAGGCATAGGGGAAGAAGCACTACGCCGAGAAATCAACAACACAAAAACTTTCTTCAAAACGATTCCCTTTCTTTCTTCTTCTTCTTTGGGATTGGGACTAATTAAAATGGTTGGAACAATAAACATCCATCTCGTTCGTACTTTGGATACCCGTATAACCATTGAAGACTGTTGAAGTGACTAATTCCTGGAAATTTAGGGGCGTTGAGAACAAAGAAATTTTTAGAGTTTACTTTTTTATTTTTATCTAGCATGAACCCACTTGGTAGTAAGAAAAGATCTTTTGCAAGAAGGTTGGCTAGGGATTTCTTGTAAAAACATTAGCCCCGCTTAGTTCATAATGACATCACTTTTTTCCATATATTATTTTCATTATGCACTTAAAAGGAGGAGCCGTATGAGATGAAAATCTCACATACGGTTCTGAAACGGAGAATTCGTTAAAGCGAATGACGACCGTAACGGATGTCGGCTCAATCTGAAGGAAATTATGCGGAAGCATTACAGAATTATTATGAAGCTATGCGACTAGAAATTGACCCCTATGATCGAAGTTATATACTCTATAATATAGGCCTTATCCACACAAGTAATGGGGAACATACCAAAGCTTTAGAATATTATTTTCGGGCATTAGAACGAAACCCCTTTTTACCACAAGCTTTTAATAATATGGCTGTGATCTGTCATTACGTGCGACTATCTCCACTATAGAAATAAAAGAACGAACAGCTAGTCAATGAAATACTAG